>QPKB01000005.1:20270387-20296380 GCA_003546025.1 Camphora micrantha | reverse complement strand
TTGTATGAATTCCGCAATTTTATATTACTTGAGGTTTGAAATATAATATCCTCACAGCGGACTTACGATCCTTGGGCCTAAAGGGCAAAAATTTTAATTAGCCCTAAATTTCACTCCCCGGATCCGGTTTATTCTCTAATCGGGTTCGGGGGACGTGACATCGCTAATTGTCAATTTTCTTAGTTGAGTCAAGTTTCCAACTTCTTTAACGATCTCATTGTTTGCTCCAATGCATTGCAAAGTTTGCAAGCACTTCAAATCACATATTCCGGTTGGAGCTTGTGCGAAATCATAAAAGTCAAAGCCCATTGAACCATTATAACAATATGTATACAAATGTCGCAGTTTCTTTAACTTTTCTACTCCTTTTGGTAGAGTCTTTATTTTAGAATCCCTAATGTCCAAAGTCTGCAAGTTCTGAAGCCTACCTATTGATTTTGGAAGCTTTTCCACATTTGTATTCCTTAAACTCAAGTATCGTAAATTGAATAATCCAACTAATTCATCTGGCACATAGCAAATGGAAGAATCCCGTAGATCAAGCACTCTCAACAGTTTAATGCTTGGCGCAATGCTATTCAAAGAAAGTGAAGGGATTTCTGTTGAGAACAACATCAAGGAGCGAAGATGACAACTACTTGATTGAATGCTTGCAATGAGATAGTGGAACGACAACCTCCGGGCTTCATTGCTCTGAATCTCCTCTTTAGCAACATGCGCATTGCAAAATTTCTCTTCACGGGCGATTTCTAGAGCTAACTCTCGAAATACATCATGCATTCGCAAACATATTCTTGTTTTTTGAGGAACCACCTCAATTTGAAGCAAGCTTCTACATGTGAGCTCCTTGATATATTCTGCAGCCACCTCCTCTAGAGTTAGTCTTCCATGCTCTTCTAAGAAACCTTCTGCAACCCATAACCTAATCAACCTTTTCTGCGGAATTGTGTAATCTTCAGGGAAGAGACTACAATATAAGAAACAACATTTGAGGTTGTGTGGCAAATCGTTAAAGCTAAGCAATAGAATGTTTTTCAACCTTTCTAGTTCTTTATTATTGCGTAGCTGCCAACTGAGATTAACTTCTACCTTCTTCCATTCCAGAATCGACTTCTCTTTCCTTGACATGAGCCTCCCAATAGCTACAAGCGCTAGAGGCAGGCCTTCACATTTTTGTACTAATCTTTTTGCATATGGTTTCAGCTCCCAAGGGCAGTCATTATTTCCAAATGCCTTCTTACAAAAGAGAACGAAAGCATCTTCATTGTGTAGAGACCCAACGCGGAGAACATTTTCAACTCCGAATGATGATGATATGACATTTTCATTCCGTGTTGTGATAATTATCCTGCCTCCACATCTATTGTTTGGGAATGCAACTAGTATGTCCTCCCAAACAGTAGATTCCCACACATCATCTAAAATAATCACATACCTTTCCTTCTTCTGCAAGTAGTCAAAGACCATCTCAACAAGATCGATGGTGTTCATTTTGCCAAGAGCAGCATACGGAATGAGCTCGCTGCAAGACTTGTACAACTCCTTTATCAGGCTTCGTAATAGCTCGTCAAATTTGTAAGACTGGGAAACGGTGATCAATGCATGGCAATTGAAGTGGTTCTTCACTTGTGGACTTTCATAAGCTTTAGTGACGAGTGTGGTCTTACCCACGCCAGCCATACCCACTACAGAGATTACCACACGTTCTGGGTTTTTATCCACCAACCGTCTAATGAGGAAATCTTTGTTTTTCTCGATCCCCACAATGTCCTCGTCTGGGATGAAGCGTTGACGTTTTGCGGAACGTTGCCAGTTTTCATCGTCTTCATGATCACCCTTGGTCTGAGATGAGGTCGATCCTTGCTCAATTTGAAAGTCATATCGTTTCATTCTCTCTGAAATTTCACAAATCTTAGATTTGATTGCTTGCAGCTCAGAGGTAGTCTGGCGCGTGTAATGGTGTTGCAGCATGAGTCTTGCAACCCCACCTCTATCTTCATTTGCTATAACGTTATACCTGTACTCGTCGATGATGTCCTCAACCTTGTACGTGGCTTCTCTTACTTGTCCCACCCATGTCTTCACTCCATCATCACTATACATTTTTCTATTCGCATCTTTCAAGAAGGAGCGCATGCTCTGTAGCTCCAGTTGGATTTCATCAAGGCTGCTGCGGAATCCTTGAACAAGAGATGGTTCTTGCTGAAGAAGTGAACCAAGGGTTTGAAGCAAGAAAGTCACAACACTCTCCGCCATGTTTGTTTTGCCCTGTTTATTTCTCGCTCACAATAGAGTTTTTTTACTAGATTGAAATGTGAGAAGGCTTTTGGATTCCCTCGTCTAATCTTGTCGAGTCCTTAAACCTGGTTTGTCGTACTCATCAACTTGCACTGGCTATGAATTCTATCGGCATTTCAACGCTTGAATGTCACCATCCATTTTATGGTGGATGGGATGGACGGTCTTGAGCTGTCATGTATTTATTGCGACAGGGGGAGAGGACTACGTTTCCCACTCCAGCAGAAACATTTAACTAAAGAAAAATTATAAAAAATATATATATATTACATGAAAAAATTTGCAAAGGCCAGCTACCTTTGCTATTACTTCAATAAAACTTCTGAGTGCATCTCTCCGTTGACTGATTCCTATGTTGTGTTGTATTGTATTTGTAGCCCATGTTGGTAGTAGAACCTAAAATGATCTATAGTATTTTTCATAATATTTTGTAAAATTGTACATATTTTCAAATTTGTTTGGGTTGTCACAAATTTTTACTCCGGCCGTCAACCTACCTAATGCAATCCTCCTCCTTTACCTGGGCTTGGGACCGGCAATAAAAAAAAACTGACGGAGTTAACGATAAAATTACTTTTGAGAGCATTTAGAGGTAGCAACAATGGTGAATAAATTAAAAAAAAAAAAAAACCCCGTTTGAGATGGTTTAAGGATGTCAAATGTAGGCCGGTAATGGCGTGGGTAAAGAATAATTTGGCTATGAAGGTTATTGCCCCACTAAGGGAAAGTGGTAGGTCAAAGAAGACGTCTACAAAGGTAGTAAAAATGGATATGAAGAAGTGTAACTTATCTGAAAATTTGGATCAAGATAGATAGAAATAGAGAAATAGAATTTATTTAGCGGACCCAACATAATTGCAACAAGGCTTTGACGATGATGTAGATATTTTCAAGCTTGCATGCTACTTTGGCACTTATTTACTTGTGGACAATAACATTTTGGGATCTGAAAATGCTATCTATAACTGCGATAATAGTTAGCCATAGAATTTTCAAAGTTGTAGGTGCCATGAATTAGGGTGGAACTTTAAACTAGAGGTACGACAAAAGGAAAAACAAAAGTGTGGCTGTGCATTTTAGATTTTCCACTGAATGGATCTAAACCGTTCCACACACCGGGAACCTCAAAACAACAAAAATGAAAAAATAAGGAAAAATAAGAAAAAGAAAAAAAAAACCAGGATAAAGAATCAAAAGTGTTGTGTGTTTATGTTACGCGCAGGAATGGGATGTTACGCGCCATGGCTCCACCTACATATAATATGAACCGTTAAGATTAAATTTCATCCCCCTAGTTACCTAGGGGCACATCCTCAAATTTTACTTTGTTATGTTTGGCATCACTGCATGATTGAACACATGATAATGATGTGATCAAAACAACATTAATTTTGTTAATAATGTATTCAATTTTTTCGGTGAGATCAAATTCTTTGAGTAAAAGCAATTTGAAGATATGCCGTCGGATGGTGTAACATTCAATTTTAATAATCAGTGGGTGGAATCCACCACGGTCAGCTAAAAGGGTTTGATCAAATAATAAATGAGAATTACAAAGTTTCCTAACGTCGGTTGCGGTGCGGTTGCTCATCAAGGAATCCATGCTTTTATCGAAAAATTAGAAAATGAAGGGCTGGAAAGAAGAGTTATCTTATCAACAGGAGAATCTCACAGAGGAAATGAAGGGCTGGAAAGAAGAGTTATCTTATCAACAAGAGAATCTCACATAGGAATTTGATTGGATTGAAAATCTGCCCATGTCACTCCATTCGCTTCTGTTCACATTGTTCCCTTTTGGATTTGACAGGTGTGGCTTCAAGAGGGAGCAGCTGCCCCAGTCATGGTACTGATTGAAGGAGAATTGGTACTATGAACTATTGGGCTCTGCTAAATCTTTATTTATTTATTTATTTATTTATTTTCAATTATTGTAGCATTGTGCTTATGCTTCCCATTCGTCGGTTCGGTGGAAGGAAACATTGCAGGAATTTTGATCATTTAATCCAGATGTACTCAACCAAAGGAGGTCATTTTGCCTAGGTATTTTGAAAAAAAGGAAAAAAAATTTAATCAAAAGTAACAATCTTTTCCCCAATAAATGCCCCCAATAAGCTATTTCCTTTAAAGGAGAGAAAATTGCCAACGAAAATCTGTATTTCACTTTTTTAGTAGATTAAATTAGCGAAAGGTATTTCTTAGAGGTCTTGTAAGGCCTCTAGTCCAAACTTTTCCTCTAAGGTCTGTAGTCAATACAGCTGGACATATTTCGGTAAAAGGTCTCTAAATACAATTTTCATGACTGATTTACCCTTTCAACTGTTTTAAGCATAAAATTTTAAAATTTTAAATTTCAAATCTTATATTCTCCCTTTTCTACTTCAACCCATATTTCGTCTCATCCTCTCAGGTGCAAAATCCCACTCTCCTCCATCTCAGGCGTAGAATCACCATTCCCCTCTCACGCCTTACCCTCTCCACGCCTGTCTCTCCATTACGGACCCATCTCACAGCCTCCCCTGCGCATCAGACATCTCCATCGCCCATCTCGGTCTCTCCTCTATCCCCAACACCTGAGGCCAATCGCTGCAACCCATTCTCCTTCTCCATCCGCCATTCATCAGAAGACCACCTCATCCCTTCAAGTCCGACGTGGACTGTTTGGCTCCGGAGAGAGTTTTCTCTGATTTTCTGGTTTGCCCACCGTTGCCAGAGAAGAGGGCGTTCGCCGGAGAAGGAACTAACCGCCGCCGCTGCGGTCCCGTGGCTGAGGAAGAAGAAGACCGCCCCTTGGTCTTTGTGTTCGATTGCAGAAACAGAACGAAGAAGAAGAACCCATCTTCTTTTTTGTTTTAGGTTCAGTATCGGGTCGGGTCCAGTCCAGGTCAGACCTGACCCATTGTACAGAAGCTCAAAAGCAACGGCTGAAGTTTGTTTTCGCGATATCTTGACGATTTGGAGTTCGATCTGAGATTCGAACGTAGTCGACGGTGCTGCGCCATCGCCAAAGAAGGAAGACAGTAGGGTTGTTATATCATTTTTAACAAATCTATATGAGTTTTTATGAAATTTATTCAAGTTTTTGTGAAATTTATCTAAGTTTTTGTCAAGTTTATCTGAGTTTTAACAAATTTATGAGTTTATGTCATAATTTATTTGAGTTTTTCATTTTTTGTCAAATTCATTGCTCAAATTTATCTGAGCTCTGAAACAAATTTCTTTGAGTTTTGGACAAATCTATCTGTGTTTTTATTGAGTTTTTGAACTAAATTCAGGCTGTTCTTTTGAAATTTATTTGCATTTTTAAAATAAATTTAATTGAGTTTTGGGAAAAATACTTGAGTTTTTGGTAAATTTTTGTGAAATTTGGAAAATTGGGTTATCTTAGCTTTAGCAAATGTATTTGCATTTTTAAATTTTATTTATGTCTTTTGAAATTTATTTGCATCTTTTGAAATTTATTTACCTTTTTTGAAATTTATTTGGATATCTTGAAATTGATTTTCATCTTTTGAAATTTATTTATATTTTTTTAAATTTATTTGGGTCTTTTGAAATTTATTTGCGTTTTTTTAAATTTCTCTGCTTTCTTTTGAAATTTAGTGCATTTTTTGAAATTTATTTGCGTTCTTTCAAATTTATTTGTATTTTTTGAATTTATTTACGTTTTTTAATTTTATTTACGTATTTTGAAATTTATTTTCGTGTTTTGAAATTTATTTACATTATTTGAAATTTATTTGGATAATGAAATGGTAGTTGACCATTATTAATAGCATATCCTAGTAATCGTGGGATATGATTTTGAAGAAAGAGTAAATTAGACATTTTAGGTCTTCAAATTTGAAAAAATGACCTATCTGACTATGAAAAAAGATTGTGGATCTATGGCATTAAAGGGACATATTCAGGGACCCGTCGCTGAATGCCCTTTTTTGAGTAAATTAGCGAAAGGTCCCTCATAAAGGTCTTGTAAGACCTCCAGTTCATCAACTTTTCCTTTGAGGCCTATAGTCCATGCAGTTGGACATATTTCGGCGAGATGTCCCTAGATACAATTTTCATGACTGATCTACCCTTTCAACTGTTTTTGGCATAAAATTTTGAAATTTCAAATTTCAAATCTTGCATTATTTTCTCTTCTTTTTCAATAGAAACTGTATGCAGGGGCAAAATCATCGATTGGGTTTCTGCAACAGAGTTTCTTGTTCTGTTCTGCACGGAGAACAAAAAATAGATGGAAATCTTGACATATTCTACCATCAGATGGAAATCTTCCTGAAACATATTGTGGCTACAGTAGATAGTGTGGATGAGAAATATGATTCATGGTTCTTGTATAAAATTATGCAAACAATTCAACAGCAATGTTTGAAATTCTCGGCTGCTTGCTCTGCTAGATTTGAAATTTTCAACTTGGTGGAATGTATTAATAGCAAGTCATATGAGAATTTCAATAAGGTTAGTGTTGTTATATTCATAATTCTTTCATTGTATACTACAACTAAATTTAATTCCATTGGTTGTGGGACTTTGTTGTTGAATATACTCCAATTGTGAGATATCTATTGTGTTCGACAGGAAAATCAAGAGGAAGAAATGGGATAAGTGCCACCTGATGTCCACATACCTCAACCTTCTCCATTCGTAAACCCCAGTCCCACACATCGTCCACCCCCATTGGTAACCCCAAGCGCTACAACCCAACCTTCTCCATCTGTGGTTCCAAGTCCAACACCACAACCACCCCCGTTCGTAGCCTCCAGCTCCACACCTGGCTGTTTTCCATATACAATTTGAAGTCCAACAACACAACCATCCGCGTTGGTACCATCGAAGTTCACTCCCCAACTTGACCCATCTGTGATTCGGAGTCCAACACCCTAAGCTGTCCTTTTTGTAATCCAAAGTCCCACACGCAATCCACCTCCAATCGTTATCCCAAGTCCATCACACGTCGCATCTTTAATGTTTGGCCGAGTGAAAGGTAATTCTAGGAAAAGGATTATTCCTCCAAGGCTCTCTTCATATGTATTGGGTCCAACAAGCAAACGCTCACGGCCCAATCCGCCCAATCCACAATATTCTCTTACAGCTGAAGAAGATAAGGTCTTAGATAAGTTTTGGAAGAGTTATTATAAAAAGTATGTTTGTATAATTTATTTTGTTTAAGTATGCATTATTGGATTGGGCAATACAATATATAATGATCTTTTATATATGCAGGGTACCAGAATTAGATCAAATTTGTTCAAGGGTTTCTGCTGAGAGTTTGCGTTAGTGCCTACATAAATATTGGATCGATACCAATGAATGCAAATAAGATTGCCACTTTACTCAATCTTCGGAGACCTGCTGCCAGATCATATCCAATCCCTGATGCGGGAAACATTGAGATACAAGCAAACGAGGTGGCTACCGTTTTATGTGGTGAACCTACTGTATGGGATACTCTAACCTTCTCTATATCTAGTCTAATCACTGATTACCGGTTGCTCAACACATTTGTCTGCCATAATATTGAGCCTAGAAGCCATCAATCAGATCTTCTCTATGATCAGGCTTTCCTTCTCTACTGCTTAGGCACAGGCAATTCTGTTGACATTCCACAAATGATACTTGAATCAATGCTGCGAATTTACCATGAACCATGGAAACTCACTCTTCCATTTAGTGCAATGATCTGCTAAATGAAGATTGAGGCCGGTTGCCAAGCATACACCCATGAAATGCCCGTCGCTAAAAGACAGATAATATATAGATGGCAGAACCCAAGCAATGTCTGATACACATGTCTGTCGACTTCCTCAAAGGGTGCAAGCCCAAGTCCAAGCTGACGATGCATAGACAAATTCCATTGAAGATAGGCTCCTTGCGATTGAACATGCAGTGTATGATCAGTCTGTCCAGATTGAACAATTGGAGGAAATGGTGGCAACCGGTTTCTCTGAGATTGGTAATCAGCTGACCAAAATGTTCAAATAGCTTCGTCGTAAATGAAGTGCCTTCTTCCTTCTTTTTTTTATGCTTTTCTATTTGTACTCCATGACTATGTACAACATGTATATGTATATATATTCTCTACTTTGGTTTAACATTCTGCACAAGTGTCAACACCCCTAGGGTATCAAGTGTCAATTAACTGGCACAGTTGCCCTCAAAACAACTAATGTACAAAATTCTACAAAAACATCACAAAAAATAACAATAAAAATAATTTTAAAAGAATGTGTTACAATTTCAAGCAAAATAGGCTGGATTGATTTAGTGCAGATACTTCACAAATTTATCTATTATAGAAAGGGTATTACAAAAAGGACCCTCATGATGCTTGTGTCCCATATATACAGCAAGTAGGGAACAAAGTTGCTAATGCATTAGCATCTGTTACAAATAAATTATAAACAACAATCAGGGGTGGGTCATGGTAAGCGTAATTCAGATATTCTTTCCTGTTACAAAAGTAGTTACTATAAATAATGATCATCACCAAATCCTACCAACTTTTTGTACGAATGAAATGGCATTATTCATATGCCGGTGGATTACGACATGTTTGTCGATTATGACCCTTTCCTTGACAGCGGGAGCACGTGACTGGATTCCTTTGTCAGTCGTCCTTACGAATTCTATTCTTCTTGGGTCGGCCAAGTTGTCTTCTTACATGTGGTGGTAATAGCCGCACATTGCTTTTTTCCTCCCATTGCCTTATATCTCATGTTGCATGCAAAACATAACTGTCTGTTTGTCGATATGTGTCTCTACTGAACCAATGCTGACAAAAGTCGTATGGGTTGAGACCCTTAGCCTTGATTACCGCTAAGGCATGAGAACATGGGATCCCAAGTGCGTCCCACTTCCGACAAGTACAAGAACATTTGTCAAGCAAAACAACGTCTACATACTCACCAGGTGAATGAACCTGAAATTCCCATTGACTTGCTAGATACACTACCAATCTATGTGAACGTTCGAACTCCGTGTTTGTGACCTTTTCAGCATAATGGGTCATCCTTGTTCTCAACAATTGTGATTTCAAGCGTCGATCTTCAAAAAACTTCATTAGTTTGGCACGTATCGCTTCAACTTGTTTCGCTATAGGAAACTCCCTCACTTCCTTCAGCAAAGCATTCGTACAATCCGCAATGTTCTGAGTGAGCATATCATAACGTCCGCCCCTTACAAATGCAATTGCCCACTACTCTCTTGGGATGTTGTCAATGTACTTATATGCTTCCTCTGAAACAATTCTTATATCAGCCATCTCTTTCTCATACTCGCATGCTTTGTACGTTTTTACCACTCTCCAGAACTTAACCACAATAGCTTTATCCTTGAATCTTTCGGCTATATTTTGTGCAACATGTCGTACACAATGACAATGATATGCATTTGGGAACCTATTGGAAACAGCTTGCACAAGTTCTTTTTACCGGTCAGAGACAATGGTCAAATTCTGTGTAGGGCGAAACGCAATAGAAAATGCAGCAAGGAACCACTCCCAAGAATCTTGTCGCTCAATTTCATCTATGGCAAATGCGAGCGGAAAAAGTTTGTGATCTCCATCATAAGTAACGGCTGTGAGTAAGACTCCAGGATATTTTCCACGAAGATTGGCACCATCGACAGCAATTAATGGTCTTAGGGAAGAACGAAATGATTGTATGCTTGACCCAAATGCCCAAAAAAATCTTAAGAACGAATCATCATCTTCCTTAATGAACACCGTTACACTACCAGGATTTATCATCTGCAGCTCAAGGCAATAGTGGGGCAAAACACTGAAGGATTCCTCATAAGAACCCCGTATATCAAGCACCACAATTTCTTTCGCTTTCCACACCTTCCTGTAATTAAGTAAAACATCAAATTCCAATTGAAAGTCAGTTATAATTTCCTTCGATGTGTACGATAGATGGTGTCGAAGCCGCTCCTTGATCCACTTAGCGACTAAAATCGATGTAGCTTGTCTATGTCCCATCCCCATCATTGGCTTTGAACAAGAGTGACTGCTGTTATATGTCCTCACTTGAAATTGTGGTCCGGAAGCCACAATTGAAGCGTGGATACGCCACGGACAAGTAGGATCAGCACATCTTGTAGTGATTTCTGTCTTGCTCGTTTGCAGAGGCTTAATAGCAAAGTTTTTGTGCATTGCAAATTTCGCCAATGTTTCTCTGAATGAATCACGATCTGGAAATTGTCTTCACTTCCACATGTCATGTTGGGAATTCTCTACATGCTTATCATCAGTGTGCTCTAGATCAGGAACCAAAGTGTCAACAACATTATTGTCTTGTATTGCATTAGATTCCTCTCCATTAACTTCTGCAACGCATGCTCTGTTTTCTTGTATAACAAAATGCTGGGATTCACTTGGTGGGGGAGTAGCACATGCCACAGGACTGTTTAAGTCGAATTGAATAGGTTTAGTGCCTGGATTGTTTGGCTCGAACTGAATAGGTTCAGTGCCAGACAAATCAAACCTGCATAGTGGAATGATCATAAACACATTGATGGAAAAAAAATACTCAGAAACTAGATTTCTAAAGTTTTAGTTCAAACCTATTGGATTTAGTAATTGGAAAAAGACTGACATCATCCTCAAGGACTATTGATGGGTTTATATCAGCTTCATTCATGAATAATCTCTTCTTTACGCCATTACCTCTTGTTGCCTTCTCATTATCTTGTTCATCCTCAAACATTCTCTTTCTTACGCCATTACTTCTCGTTACCTTCTCATCATATTGTTCATCCTCAAAAACTCTTAATGGCTTTATATTAGCTAGCGATCTCTTCCTTGCGCCAATACTTCTCGTTATCTTCTCATCATCTTGGTCTAATTGAGATATTGTACACCTACTGTGCATCCAAATTGACTTAGGTAATAAAAATGATAATAATAGATATCGAGCAGTAATGTGATTTATTCCATACCTTAAACTTGGTGGTTGATTGTTTGTGGCAACACCATCACTTCTATGGATATACAGAAAGATAGGATCAACTACATATCGAAATAATTTGAACATTCGCATTAGATCGTCGTCACCTCTTAGGCCTACTAATGTAAAGTTCCGGCCCGTATGATATATGATGGACCCGTTTCCTTCCCTTCCCCTCTCATCCGTCTCCGGGGCTGCTGAAAGGCCGAATGGAGGGAAGGAGAGAAAAGGCGAGTATCAACATTTTTGTACAGGTATGCCAAATTTTCTATCTACTTCAAATTTAGAGATGGTGGTCCGGAGATTCACCTTCACAAGTAGAAAGGAAATCAACTCTTTTTTCTAACTTTACATTGCACATATTTTAAGAAAAGAGACAGGTTTTTTTTTAATGTCGTAAGAGGTGATTTTTGTTTTGTTTGCCGTGAAAAGCGATTTTGTTTTGTTTGCCGTGAAAGGCGATTTTACCGTGAAAGGCGATTTACAAATCTCATTAATAATGAAAGACAAGAATTGTGATTTTTTTGTCTCTATAAAAGAAATACAAAATACAATAGAAAAGTAAGAAAAAGAATTTTGACTTCTCAGGAGATTGTGGGGATACGTTCAGATCGACGAACGCAAGTCACGTATGGGCTTCGCCATCGTCCATGTAGATGAAAACGTATGATGCTTTAATTCTCTTGGCTTGGCTTGGACTTCGGTTTTTTAGAAGATAAAGACCAAGAAGAGGTCCTATATCTCATAAAAAACCAAATAGACGGGCTGAAGAGCCGCGTCTAGGCCATGTCGAATAGGAGAAGAGAGAGTTTAGCCTTAGGGGGGGCGCCCCCTAAGGGACTTCAATCACCTTGTGGTGCTTGCTGCAGCAGAGTTTCTTTGCACCGTGTCTGGACTTTGGCGATTTTTCTGGCTCTCTATGTGGGTGGCTTTTGGATTTCTGATTTCTAGTTTCTGGCCTCCTTCTTGGAATGACTCCCTTTTTATAGGCTCTTGGTAGCCATGGGGTGGGTTTATGAGCATTGATGGCATTGATGGCACTGATGCTCCATAATAAGGAGGAATTATAAGTGTTTATTTCTTGATTTTGTAACTCCTTTTTCCTGTCTTGTGATTGGCCGATGGAGAATGATGGGCATATAATCGCCTTTAATCTTCATGATGAGGGGAGTTTCATGATTTATTGTCATGATTGCTTGGGCCTGTAACTCCTTTTTTCTTGAATCTGATTGGGCCGTCCAAAATAATGAGTTAATGACCGCTTTAAGTTGTCATGAAATGGGTCATTTAACTTCATTAATTGGTTGCCAGGGTGCTCGAAGAGTCGCGGGCCGTGATGCGTCTTTTGGAATTCTTCTTGCGATGATCGCCGATGGATCCACATGTTGTTTGATGTCGGATGGCGATGCAACTTCAGACATTGATTGATAATAGCGGGCCGGTGACATCTGTCCTGTCGATTTCTCGATCGATCGGGCAAAAATTGTACTTTCTTGGTCAACCGGTTGGCGATCTTGGAGCGATCAATGATGATTTTATGCTCTTGGCGGCGGATCCGAGATGTTTACGAAGATTAGTCAATTTCAAGCATCAAAAATCAGATTTTTGCGAAATCACGGGGGCTGGAGTTCCTGAAATGAGAAAAGAATCAGAAAACGGGCCTTCCGGTGGAAATCCGACGACCCGGACTTCTAGGGTCGCCGACGACCATAGGGGATTTTCCCCTTTTGGTCGCCTTTTCTTCAGCCGTTTTTCAATCTTTTTGCTTCTTTTTTTCTCCTGTATTTTTCTTGATATTTTTCCTCATTTATTGGCTTGATTCTTCTGAAGAAAACCTGATGAGAAGCTGTGCAAACTAGAGCACAAAGTTTCCTATTTTGTGGAAAAGCCGAAGACTTTGTAGCCGATTTTCCGTTAAGCGTCAAAACTAGGTGAAAGATGTCGGAATGACCTGAAATTTGAGATGAAACTTCTTGAGCAAAAAATAGGACCAACCATGGACTTTTATTTGAGTTTTAAAGCCGTTTGGGGTCCCGTCGTTGGTCGACTTGATTTTGCTGCGAAGAAGATATCGCGCTTTTATGTGCGGTCAATCGATGTTCGATTGACCTGAAATTTGACAGAGAGCCTATTGGAGTCATTTTGAGACGACCCATTAGCTCCGATTTGGATGTCATGATCCCAGGGTGCTCCGCCGCCGGTAAGCTTGATTTTGTTCCCGAGCATCAAACCTAGTCAAACGTTGTCGGAATGACCTGAAATTTGATGTGTAGCTTTTTGGAAACATGTAGAAGCTACCCATGTGCTCTGTTTGATGAGTAATGGCCTCGGTGGTTCTCGCTGTTGAGAGGCTTGATTTTGTTGTTCGAGTGTTGACGGAGGGTCAAACGTTGTCGGTTCGACTTGAAATTCGATATGAGGCCTTTTAGAGGTATTTTGAGACCATCCATAGGCTCTGATCGAATATTTGATGTCTTCGATACTGTCGCCGCCAAGAGCGCCTGTTCAGCTGCCGGAGGAGTGAAGTTAGACCAAATGATGTTGGAATGGCCTAAAACTTCGGGTGTATCCTCCTCTTGGATGTTTTGAAGGATCTTGCAATTTTTGTTTGATTTTGACAAGATCTGATGGTTGAAGCAGCATTCGCCTGTTTGTAGTAGGATGCAACTCCATGTTGCTTTGATGTTGAGAATGTGTGAAGAGGGAAAGTGACATTTTAGGTGTCAACAAATGCCCCCTCGAGGTACAACGATGAGTTGCGAAGCTTTTAGAGTCGATGTGCCTCGAAGAGAAGCTTGAAGGAGAACTTTTGACCAAGAGTCTTTAAGCATTTTTCTTTTGATAAGATAGGCTTTTGAGTTTCCAAGGGGATTTTATGGTAGTGAGGGATCACGTACCATTTCAAGGCAAAGTTTTGAAAATGACATGAGGGATTTGGGTTTGGATTTTGGATTTTGGGTTTTAGGTTTTCCTTTTGACCTTGTAAACCCAAGGGCTTTATGTGGCTCATTAGCCGGTCAGGAAAGGTTTTTGATTTTTTTTGACCTTGTAACCTACCAAGCTGTATGTGGCAAGTTAGGGGGTCGGGGTTTGATTTTTGATTTTGACGTTGTGACCCAACAAGCTGTATGTGGCAAGTTAGGGGGTCAGATTTGGTTTTTGATTTTGGTTTTGGCCTTGTGAACTAACAAGCTGTATGTGGCAAGTTAAGGGACCAGGAGTTGGTTTTTTGTCACACTTTGGGACAATTTTGGGTCCATTGGAGTGGTTTGGTTTTTTTTTTTTCTTTTTAATTTTTTGTGGAATCTCAATTTCAAGATTTTGGCTTAATTTGGTGCGTGGGGTTGGATGGTTGGGATTTTTTTTGGAAGCTCATGAGGCTTGAGAAAATTTTCATATGGTCCAATCAACTCAAAAGAAGCATGGAACCATTTTGTATGCTCTTGGTAAGAGGGATTTTGACTAAAAGCCACTTTTAGTGCCTAGGTGGTCAAACCTGGCTATAGGCTAACCCATGGGACCTTAAGCTTTGAAGATGGCTTGGATCTCATATGGTGTCATTTTGTAAAGAATATTTAAAAAATATCTCATTTGAGTAGAGAATATCTAAAAATATCCTTACTTGGAGAGAATCTCTCAAGTTTCCTTGATTTTAGGAGAGATTTTCTCAAAGTATCTTTCTTTGGGAGAGAATATCTCACATTCCTTTCTTTTTGAAGAGAATTTCTCTAGGACTCTTCTCTTTAGGAGAGAATATCTCAAATCTCCATTCTTTTGGGAAAGTTGCTAATTTTAGCACTTACCTCCTAGCTTTTCTCCTTTTTTTATCTTTGGTTTGCTCTTTCTCTATAAAAGCAAGGGGAGGTTGGATCTCTTGCTCCTATTGCATTTTTTTTGCAAAAGTCTTCAAGAGTGCTCCAAGATCAAGAACTCTTCTTCTTCTTCAAAGTTTTTCAAGTTCTCTTTCTTTTCCATCCGTAACTTCAAGTAAGTTTTCTTCCTTTATAGGAAATTCCATGTAAAAGTAGAAAATTTTTCTTTCTTTTCTTCTTCTCTTTTTTTTTTTTCTCTCTTTTTTCTCTTTTTTATTCTTTCTCTTTTCTTTTCTTTTCTTTTGTTTTTTTTTTTGTCCAGCACGTTTTTTTTCCTTTTTTTTTTTCTCTCTTTTGCTCACCATGATAATGAGGTTTATGCAATCCAAGATGTTCATGCTTTTTTTTTTTTTTTTTTTGGTTTGATGGATCAAGATAAAAGGCTAGAGTTTCTAGGTCAAGTCAATATGGATTTTGACTCTGACAAAGTTTGATTGATTTGACCAAGTTGGGTTGGAATTGGTCAAATTCTGACAAGGCTTTCCTAGCATTTGATACATGATGATTTTCTTTGATGCATGATTTGTTGTAAATTGATTTGGAAGCATGATGATGTTTACCTGAAAATCTTTTGCAAGTATAGGGCTTTGGAGCCCGCAACAATGTTGAGCCCTTCCTTAGTCTTGCAGAATTTTGAGGAGCTTTGCAAATTTTGGAGTTTGGAGCTCGCAGCAATGTTGAGCCATTTTCCATTCTTGCTGAGATTTGAGAAGACTGGCTTGATCTCGCAGCAATGTTTGAGTCTCAGCCTTCTTTGAGAATCTCCCATTGATTATGAGCTCACAGTGGTGTTGAGCTCATCTTCAAGCTTCTTATCTTTTTCGGGGTGTTTCCCTTTTCTTTGGAATTGCCCTGGAACCATGCCAAAATTTCGCTAGAATTGTTTAGCAAAATTCTGTCATTTTGGTGATGATTTTTCTTGTCCATCCTTTGCAGGTAGTTATTCCAGGACGAAGAAAGGCAAAGAGCTTGTTACTGATGCATCTTGCCATTCTGCCAGATCTTCCAATGCAGCCGTACAACAGGCCTCGGAGAAGGTCTAATATGTTGAGAAGAACTTGGAAGAGTGTGATTCCCTCAACCGTGATTAGATGAGATGAGAGGGGACTCTGATTCGCTAGATTGAAGAGGCTGACGACAGGCTTTGGAGGAAGACTTACGAATATGAGCAGTGGCAGAGACTTTGGGAAGAGCTTCCTCGTGCTGAAGATGGGTTGCGGCGTTCTGCCGCATTTCATGGAAAGGTTTTGAAGAAGCGTGGCCTGGAAGCTTTGGAGGCTAAGGCCAAGAGTCTGCTTGAGGAGTTGGATCTTTGGTTGAAGACCATGTTAGACTGAACTCATAAGTTGTGACAAACTCTTTTTCTTCTTCTTTTACTTTTTTTTTTGGTACCTCCATGTATAAACATTTTTGGTACTACATATATATACTTTTTACTTAAATTCTTTTGGATGAAAATAAGCAAAAGTTGGATGAGAATGTTTCTTTGAGAACTTGATCAAAAGTTTGTGAAAATCTTTTGTCAAAGGATTGTTTTGGGCATAAAAGCCAGATTTTGTGGCGAAAGCCTAATTTTAAGATGGCATGAAAGCCAAATTTTAAGATAGCATAAAAGCTAAATTTTGTGGCGTGGGAGCCAAAGTTTTTTTTATTGAAATGGCATGGAAGCCGAATTTTGGAAATGGCATAAAAGCCATATTTTAAGATGGCATGGAAGCCGATTTTTGAGATGGCGTAAAAGCCGAATTCTGAGATGGCATGGAAGCCGATTTTTTGAGATGGCATGGAAGCCGATTTTTTGAGATGGCATGGACGCCAATTTTTTGAGATGGCATGGAAGCCGATTTTTTGAGATGGCATGGAAGCCAAATTTTGTGGCATAAGAGCCAAAATTTGTTTTTGGCATGGAAGCCAAAATTTGCTTGTGGCATGTGTTGACACCAAAAATGTCACTATATCCCTTCAACACCAAAAGCTACATGGAGCCACATCCTGCCATAAAATAGGAAGGCGCCACTTCAAGTACCTGATCTTGTCAGAATCAAACAAAAACTGCAAGATCCTTCAAAGCAGCCAAAAGAGGGGTACACATGAAGTTTCGGGCCATTTCGACGTCATTTGGCCTAACTTCACTCCTCCGACAGCCAGACAGGAGCTCCCGGCAGCAACAGAGTCGAAGATTTCAAAACTTCAATCAAAGCCTACGGATGGTCTCAGAATACCTCCAAAAGGCCCCATGCCAAATTTCAAGTCAAACGGACAACGTTTGACCCTTCATCAACTCTCGGGAAGCAAAAACAGGCCTACCGGCGGCGGAGCACCCCGGAATCATGGCATCCAAATTGGAGCTAATAGATCATCTCAAAATGACTCCAATAGGTCCCCTGTCAAGTTTTAGGTCAAACGGACATCGTTTGGCCTAGTTTCAAAGCTCGGCATTTTCCTCGAGGTGAAATCAAGGCGAGCATTTGCAGGACCCCAAAAGGCTTCAAAACTCAAACCAAAGCCCATGGTTGGTCTTACTTACTACTCAGGAGGCTCCCTGTCAAATTTCAGGTCAATCGGACATCGGTTGACCACAAGTCAAAGATCGGCATTTCTCTCATGGCGAAATTAAGGCAAGCATTTGCGGGACCCCGAACGGCTTCAAAACTCAAACCAAAGCCTATGGTTGGTCCTATCTACTGTTCAAGAAGCTCCACGTCAAATTTCAGGTCATTCCGACATCGTTTGGTCTAGTTTCAATGCTTGACAAAAAATCGGCAATACCGCACAACAAAGTCTTCGGCTTTCCAGAAAAATAGGAAACTTTGTGCTCCGATTTGCGTGGCTTCTCGTCAGGTTTTCTTCAAGAGAATCAGGCCAATAAATGAGGGGAAATGTCAGGAAAAATACAGAAGAAAAAAGAATGAAAAAAGATCGAAAAACGACGAAGAAAAGGCGACCGAACGGCGGCCGAAAAATGGGCCCAAGGCCCATGGTCGCCGGCGACCTTGGCCCATGGTCGCCGGCGACCATGGAATTTCCGGCGTCCCAAAAGTCGCCGGAAACCCCCTTTTTTCGGGTACTTTTCGCGTTTCGAGTTGATTGGCCCCTGTGATTTTTCCAAAATCTGATTTTTCGTGCATGAAATCCGTCGATCTTCGTCAACATCACGGATTCGCCGCCGAAATCATTGGATGATCATTAGATGCCTCGAAATCGCCAACCGGCCGACAAAGAAAGCACACTTTCTGCCCGCCCGATCGTGAAATCGACAGGACAGATGTTGCCGGCACGTTGACATTAATCAATGTCTGAAATTGCATCGCCATCCGACATCAAACAGCATGTGGATCCACCGGCGATCATCGCAAGAAGAATTCCAAAAGACGCGGCGCGGCCCGCGACTCTTCAAGCGACTTGGCGACCAATTAATGAGGTTAAATGACCCGTTTTATGACAAGTTAATGCGGTCATTAACTCATTATTTTGGACGGCCCAATCAAAAGCAAGCAAATGGGAGTTACAAGTCAAAGGATTTATGGCATTAAAGCCATGAAACTCCTCCCATGATGGGGATTAAAGGCAATTAAAAGCTCATTATTCTCCATCGGCCAATCAGATTCAAGGAAAAAGGAGTTACAAAACAAATAATTTAAAACTTGTAACTCCTCCCATTATGAGCATTAATGCATTCAATGCTCATAAACCCTCCTAAATGGCTACCAAAGGCCTATAAATAGGAGGGCATTCTAAAGAAACAGAGGACGGAAAAAAAATCCAGAGAAATCGCTAGAAAAATTCACTTGAAGTCCGGAGAATTGCCCAGAAAATCCAGAACTCCTGCAACTCTGCTGCAAGACCACAAAAAGGTGATTGAAGCACCCTTGGGGGGCCTCCTCCCCAAGGACCTCCCTTCTTCTACCAACATGGCTAAAACGTGGCTTTTCAGCCCGTTTACTTAGCTTTTTATCGGATATAAGACCTTCTCTTGGTCTTTGTCCTTTAAAAATCTGAGGTTCAAAAAGCCAAGCCAAGAATCCAAGAATCATGTTCTCATCTGCATGGACGACGGAGGAGCCCATACATGACTCGCGACCGTCGATCTGAACGTGTCCCCACAATCGAATGAGAAGTCAGACTCCTTTTCTTGATTTCTATTGTACTTTATTTTTCTTTTAGAGACAAAAATCACAACTCTTGTCTTTCATAATGGATAAGACTTGTAAATCGCCTTTCACGGTAACAAATGAAATCGCCTTTCAAGGCATATAAAAAAAAAACCCTTTTGTTTCTTTTCTTAAAATATGTGTGCAATGGGAAACTAGAAAAAGTTTCATTTCCCCTTTCTACTTGTGAAGGTGGATCTTCGGATCACCGTTTCTAAATCCCAAGTGGAAAAGTGAAATTGGCATACCCGTACAAAAAGAAAGAAAGATGTTGATACCCTTTACTTTTTTTCTCCTCCCCTCCGCCGTACCCCGAAAGACCCGGGGCGGAGGCAGCGGGAGAGAGGGAAGAATCGGGTCCATCAAAGCTGGCACACCCGGTGGGACACGTTCATTTGAGAACATGAACTTAGATTCTTTGGCACCTTTCTAGTTGGTGGCCAATGTTGAATCTTGCATAAAAAAAAAAAAAAACATGGGATGGGATTTTTTTTTTTTTTTGGAAATTTCTTTCTTTAAGTCTATTTCCAATCTTTCTCCTTCTCGGAAAAAAAAAAAAACTTCTCTTGTTCTTTGAATTCAGATCTGAGAAATCTCGATCTCCTCCCTTTTGGACTCAGTGCCCGCAGAAATGTTTGAGCACGTTTTCAGATTGGGAAAGGGACCGTTTGCTCTCTTTAACGAATTCGAAAAAAAATCTGATTTCAAACTTGTCAGATTTTCAAAAAAAAATCTTCTCTCTTTTGGATCCAAATTTGGGAAATTTTGGTTTTCTTTTCCTTTCTGACTTAGGGCTCGCAGAAATTGTTTGCCCCTGTTCAGATTGGGAACGGACCATTCGCTCTCTCTGATGAGTCCATCAAAAAAAAAAAAAAAAAGGGGGGGGGGAGCATTTGAGAACACGAAAGTTTTACCGATTGCGTTCTTTAATTAAGGTTGATCTAAGAAAAGCCTTGTCCAGAGTTTGGAGACAGCTAGGCTGTTCTAGGTAAGGGTCCTCCAAACGGGTTCATTAAGTAATCCTACCCTTACCTTGGGGCTGGTCTATCAACATTGGTTTCATAAGAACGAATTGTGAGAACTCGATGTATTCTCAAACCCTAAAAAAAAACAATTTCGTCGTTTTTTGGTTCAAATTTGAGAAATCTTGATCTCTTCCTTTTCAGACTCTGTGCTCGTAGAAATGTTGAGCACGTGTTTGGGTTGGAACGTCATTTGCTCTCTTTGATGAATCTGATCCTGACTTTTCTAATAAAAAACTTCCATCATTGTTAGGTCCAGATTCGAGAAATTCTGGTTATTTCCTTTTCGGACTCTGTGCTCGCAGAAATGTTGAGCACGTGTTCGGATCGAAGTGCCATTTGCTCTCTTTTATGAACCCAACCTTGACCTTTCAAAAATCCCATCTTGTGTCCATTTTGAGGATGCGATTTACAACATCTGTGCCTAGCGGTGCTAGTACGCCCTCTTGGGTCTACTGTATTCGCGACCAACACATTTGTACTCCCAAACTTATATCATTTTACCTCGAGTGAGCCTCGCTCCTCGGTAATTTGAATTAAGGTTCACAATTGCTTTTAGCAGTCACTGGAACGCTCACTCTGAGCCTTTCATACTTGCGTTTAGAACAATTGTATACTCTATGGCTTTTTGCCTTCTTCATCTTGCTTGGGCCGGGCCTTGTCCCCTCGAGCAAATTGAAAAGAAAAAAACCATAGTTTATTTCCATTTATGATCACCACATTCTTGTGATTACTAATGGATCCGGTCTTGTTTCAGAAAGGTTTTTCAAAAACTAACATGGCAGCTTCGTTGACAATCACCTTCGACGAGAACAAGTACCAGCTAATGCTTCAAGAGAAGCAAAACAAACGCGCTCCTAAGCGCCTCGCCAGCGGCCGAAGTGTCACTTCCTTCGGTAACGCACAAGACACCGGGTCGACCTCCTCTCCCCGGTCCATCGTCTTCGGGTCGCTGGGACCTTTCCCACTTCCCGCAGAAGAAACAACTCCCTCAAAGAAGCAGAGAACCGCCCCTGGGCGCGTCACTACCGTGACACCAAGGGCAACCGCCAAGAAGACTGAAGCCCGCGACAACCCCGCGAAACCTCAGCCTGCAAGAAACCAGGTCTACCTCAAGACTTAGTCTCCAAGACCTTCTCCAAAACAAAGAAGGTCCCAAAGATCTGCAAGGCCAGCATACCTGGCCCCGCTCAAAGAGAACCGGTTCTACCCTCTCTCGTACACGAAAGAGGAGAAACCAGCCCTCCACCAAACAAAATCTACCCAGCACGAGCCGGCTTATTCCTATAAGCCCAGGATCAAGTCGTGCATCATCAGGCCTCAGCGAGAACCTGTCAAGGCCTGTATTCCTACAACTCGGCCCTTCATCTCAACAGGGGCCGAGCTCGCCAAATTTAAAACTTCGCTGCGACAGGCTAAGGACCGCGTCCAGATCCTGTCCTTGCCAAATTACAAAGAAGACAAGCTCGGCTGCTGCGCGCAAGGGACCACCTCCTTCGTGGCTAGAGCACAGCCCGAGCTAACTGAAGCTCAAATCGCTCGTCGTATGCGTCGCCGCGCGGTGTATCGGCAAAAGAGACTAGAGAAGCAAAGAGTTCAGCACTCCACGCTCCAGGTCTCTCAAAAATGGGTCAAAAAAGAAGCACCCAACCAAGTTGCAACTGTCCATATGGTTGGCAAAACCGGAAGGCGCCAGAAGTCAGCAACAAAAATTCATGTCAAGCGACCGGTGACTCGCAGCGTCTCCCGGGCGCGAAGACATAGAGAAGATTCTCCCACTCCTTCAAGTCAAGGACACCGGAGCAATCACTCTTCGAGCTCTTCATCCAAAAGAATGAGCTCCAGCTCAGTCACCAAGACGGTATCCTCATTCGACTCTCGAAGGATGAACGTCTTAGTCACAAATGCTGAGCAGCCTCCGCCGTAAGAGGATGTAGCCGCACGCATCCAGCAGCTGGAGCATGATGGACCCGATTTCTTCCCTCTCTCCCGCTGCCTCCGCCCCGGGTCTTTCGGGGTACGGCGGAGGGGAGGAGAAGAAAAAGATAAAGGGTTTCAACATCTTTCTCTTTTTTTTGTACGGGTATGCCAATTTCACTTTTCTACTTGGAATTTAGGAATGGTGATCCGAAGATCCACCTTCACAAGTAGAAAGGGGAAATGAAACTTTTTCTAGTTTTCCATTGCACACATATTTTAAGAAAAGAGACAAAAGGTTTTTTTTTTAATGCCGTGAAAGGCGATTTCATTTGTTGCCGTGAAAGGCGATTTACAAGTCTCATCCATTATGAAAGACAAGAATTGTGATTTTTGTCTCTAAAAGAAAAATAAAATACAATAGAAATCAAGAAAAGGAATCTGACTTCTCATTCGATTGTGGGGACACGTTCAGATCGACGGTCGCGAGTCATGTATGGGCTCCTCCATCGTCCATGCAGATGAGAACACGATGCTTGGATTCTTGGCTTGGCTTTTTAACCTCAGTTTTTTAAAGGGCAAAGACCAAGAGAAGGTCTTATATCCGATAAAAAGCTAAGTAAATGGGCTGAAAAGCCACGTTTTAGCCATGTTGGTAGAAGAAGGGGGGGTCCTTGGGGGGGTGGCCCCCCAAGGGTGCTTCAATCACCTTTTGGTGGTCTTTGCAGCAGAGTTGCAGGGCCTCTGGATTTTTCTTTCTTCGTCGGGGGGAGAGCGAGAGCTAGATAGAGAGCCAGAGATTCCTCCGTTCCCTTTGGAATACCCTCCTATTTATAGGCCTTTGGTAGCCATTTAGGAGGGTTTATGAGCATTGAATGCATTAATACTCATAATGGGAGGAGTTACAAGTTTTTAAATTACTTGTTTTGTAACTCCTTTTTCGTTGAATCTGATTGGCCGATGGAGAATAATGAGCCTTTAATTGCCTTTAATCCCCATCATGGGAGGAGTTTCACGGCTTTAATGCCATAAATCCTTTGACTTGTAACTCCCATTTGCTTGCTTTTGATTGGGCCGTCCAAAATAATGAGTTAATGACCGCATTAACCTGTCATAAAACGGGTCATTCAACCTCATTAATTGGTCGCCAAGTCGCTCGAAGTGTCGCGGGCCGCGCCGCGTCTTTTGGAATTCTTCTTGCGATGATCGCCGGTGGATCCACATGCTGTTTGATGTAGGATGGCGATGCAATTTCAGACGTTGATTAATGTCAACGTGCCGGCAACATTTGTCCTGTCGATTTCACGATCGGGCGGGCAGAAAGTGTGCTTTCTTTGTCGGCCGGTTGGCGATTTCGAGGCATCTAATGATCATCCAATGATTTCGGCGGCGAATCCGTGATGTTGACGAAGATCGACGGATTTCATGCACGAAAAATCTGATTTTGGAAAAATCACAGGGGCCAATCAACTCGAAACGCGAAAGGTACCCGAAAAAAGGGGTTTCCGGCGACTTTTGGGTCGTCGGAAATTTCATGGTCGCCGGCGACCATGCACCCATGGTCGCCGGCGACCATGGGCTTTGGGCCCATTGAATGGTCGCCGTTCGATCGCCTTTTCTTCGCCGTTTTTCGATCTTTTTTCATTCTTTTTTCTTCTGATTTTTTCCTGACATTTCCCCTCATTTATTGGCCTGATTCTCTTGAAGAAAACCCGACGAGAAGCCACGCAAATCGGAGCACAAAGTTTCCTATTTTTCTGGAAAGCCGAAGACTTTGTTGTGCGGTTTTGCCGATTTTTTGTCAAGCATTGAAACTAGGCCAAACGGTGTCGGAATGACCTGAAATTTGACGTGGAGCTTCTTGAGCAGTAGATAGGACCAACCATAGGCTTTGGTTTGAGTTTTGAAGCCGTTCGGGGTCCCGCAAATGCTTGCCTTAATTTCGCCATGAGAGAAATGTTGAGCTTTGACTTTTGGTCAACCGATGTCCGATTGACCTGAAATTTGACAGGGAGCCTCCTGAGTGGTAAGTAAGACCAACCATGGGCTTTGGTTTGAGTTTTGAAGCCTTTTGGGGTCCCGCAAACGCTCGCCTTGATTTCACCTCGAGGAAAATGCCGAGCTTTGAAACTAGGCCAAACGATGTCCGTTTGACCTAAAACTGGACAGGGGACCTATTGGAGTCATTTTGAGATGATCCATTAGCTCCAATTTGGATGCCATGATTCCGGGGTGCTCCGCCGCCGATAGGCCTGTTTTTGCTTCCCGAGAGTTGATGAAGGGTCAAACGTCGTCCGTTTGACTTGAAATTTGGCAGGGGGCCTTTTGGAGGTATTTTGAGACCATCCGTAGGCTCTGATCGAAGTTTTGAAGTCTTCGACACTGTCGCTGCTGGGAGCTCTTGTCTGGCTGTCGGAGGAGTGAAGTTGGGCCAAATGATGTCGAAATGGCCCGAAACTTCATGTGTACCCCTCTTTTGGCTGCTTTGAATGATCTTGCAGTTTTTGTTTGATTCTGACAAGATCTGGTGCTTGAAGTGGCGCCTTCCTATTTATGGCAGGATGTGGCTCCATGTAGCTTTTGGTGTTGAAGGGACATAGTGACATTTTTGGTGTCAACAAATGCCCCCTCGAGGTACAACGACGAGGTGTGCAGCTCTAGCAGTCGGTGTGCCTCGAAGAGAATTTGAAGGAGATCTTCTTGTTTGACCAAGAGTCTTGAGCGTTTTTCTTTTGATGGAGTTGCTTTTTGAGCTTCCAAGGGATTTCGCGGTAAGGAGAGGGGTCATGTACCGTCTCAAGGCAAGGATTTTGAAATGACATTTGGATATGGGTTTTTGGTTTTGGGTTTTCCCTTTTAGCCTTGTGAACCTAAAGGCTTTATGTGGCACATTAGGCGGTTAAGAAGGTTTTTTGGTTTTTGACCTTGTGACCTAACAAGCTGTATGTGGCGAGTTAGGTGGTCGGGATTTTGGTTTTTTGGTTTCGGCCTTGTGACCTAACAAGCTGTATGTGGCAAGTTAAGGGACCATGGTTTGGTTTTTTGGTCACTCTTTGGGACAATTTTGGGTCCATTGGAGTGGTTTGGTTTTTTGTGGAATGTCAATTTCAAGATTGTGGCTTGATTTGGTGCATGGGGTTGGATGGTTTGGATTTCTTTTGGAAGCTTATGAAGCTCGGAATTTTTGTATAGTCCAATCAACTCAAGAGAGGCATGGAACCATTTTTGTATGCTCTTGGTAAGAGAAATTTTTGACTAAAAGCCACTTTTAGTGCCTAGGTGGTCAAACCTGGCTCATATGGGCTAACCCATGGGACTTTAAGCTTTTTAAAAAAATGGCTTAGATCTCATGTGGTGTCATTTTGTAAAGAATATCTAAAAATATCCCTTTTGTGTAGAGAATATCTAAAAATATCCTTACTTGGAGAGAATCTCTCAAGTTTCCTTGATTTTGGGAGAGATTTTCTCAAAGTATCTCTCTTTGGGAGAAAGTTTCTCAAATCCCCTTTCTTTTTGGAGAGAATTTCTCAAGAATCTCCTCTTTAGGAGATAATATCTCAAATCTCCCTTTCTTTTAGGAAGTTTGCTAATTTTTAGCACTTACCTCCTTACTTTTCTCCTCCTTTCCTCTTTTGGTTTGCTTTTTCTATAAAAGCAATGGAGATGGGTTTTCTTTCTCTTGTTGCTTTCTTTTTGCAAAAACCTACAAGAGTGCCCCAAAAGAGTTTGTCAAGGATCTTCAAGTTTCTTCTCCTTCTTCTCCATGGCTTCAAGTAGGTCTTCTTTTT
>QPKB01000005.1:20208333-20270361 GCA_003546025.1 Camphora micrantha | reverse complement strand
TTTTCTTGATTTCTATTGTACTTTATTTTTCTTTTAGAGACAAAAATCACAACTCTTGTCTTTCATAATGGATAAGACTTGTAAATCGCCTTTTACGGCAAAAATCGCCTTTCACGGCAACAAATGAAATCGCCTTTCACGGCATATAAAAAAAACTCTTTTGTCTCTTTTCTTAAAATATGTGTGCAATAGAAACTAGAAAAAGTTTCATTTCCCCTTTCTACTTGTGAAGGTGGATCTTCGGATCACCGTTTCTAAATTCCAAGTAGAAAAGTGAAATTGGCATACCCGTACAAAAAAAAAAAAAAGATGTTGATACCCTTTACTTTTCTTCTCCTCCCCTCCGCCGTACCCCGAAAGACCCGGGGCGGAGGCAGCGGGAGAGAGGGAAGAATCGGGTCCATCAAACAATTCATTCTGTATACGGCTCTCTATATCGCAGCTGAAAACTTACTTCCCATCATTATAACCGCACACTTGTACCCCTCCGAGTCGGCTTCATCGTCATTCTGGAATCATTGAAAATCCTCTAACACTTATCCGACAAAAGTTCATCCATACTCGAGAGGTTCCCAGCTTCTAGCATCCACTTGAAGCTCTATCAACTGAAAATCACTTCAAACTTCCTGAAATCTGTCATTTCTCTGGTTTCTGGAGTCTTTTGACTTAGGGAAATGTTCCAAGTTTATCCAAAAATCCACACTTACTTGCCTGACGAACCCTCTGACGATACACGATCAACTGTAATTGCGTCTCAGTATGCTACTAACATTCCTTGCTGACTAACAACTGCTCATAAATTCCTTCGCTAACTCCGTCTGTGACATCAAAAAGCTGTAAATTCTACCAAAGTCCTTCAAGATCCACATGCTAAGTCCACAAAACTCTGACTCTCTGGCGCGAAAACAATAAAAAGGAGCTAAATGTCGGTGCGGAGACATTAAATTCTCCCCCGCTAGAAAAGAATTTGGCCCCCCAAATTCTCTAACAAGAACAAAAGGGGAAGAGACAAGGAGAGTCTCCCCCGCTTGAAAGAAAACAAACCCGAATATGAGAGAACGGCATCTAGCCAAAATCCGGACCACACTACACGTCTTAAGGTTCCTAGAGTGTTTTATTTCCTAGAAACCTGCCCGCTCTGATACCAGTCTGTCAGGCCCCCAAACTCCAATCCTGACAGCGGTCCGACTTCGGGGACGCGAATTGGGAGGTAAGTAATGATTATATTTCTCCCAAGATCCACGTGTGTGAGGATCACAAATCACAACACTCTCTGAATATTTTGCGAAAGCTTTCGTGGCAGTGCGACCCGGAGTCCGTGGACATCATCGGATTCCGCGTCGCATACAACCGCTAGCATAAATCTATCATATCAGGAACCATATCAGACTGGAACAAATCAACACAATAAAATACAGAGCTGACAGTAACAAGATATTATATTCTCATATATGTTCAAGTTACAAGTATCAATGTGTATTAATTACAATCCCAAGAAAGGGCTAATAAAAGCCGTACAATAACAAACAAATATCCACTACCCAAATGTGACGTAACTCTGATGTCAAGCACAATGTCTACATGACATAGCCGACAAAACAACCTGCAAACTCATGGCTCTATAGCCAACAAAACTCTTAGCTCGGGGCGGGGAAACTGAACCTGAGTACCAAAATAGTGGGTCAAACACGACGGTTTGGCAAGTAGGTGAAAAGACATATCAATAAAGAAATTACCTTGGAAAAACATTTAAACCTGTCAAAACAATAGTTTCATAAAACGAGAGAATAATTTATTCAAATACATATGCAATATAAAACGTATAAGGTATCCAAGGAGAACGGGAAACAAGTAAGATGGCAACCACACAAAGCTAAGTCCTCTATCACCGAAGTGACATGAGCATATCGGGATGTTATCTCAGTCACCAAAGTGAGGAGATGCAACATAAGTAGCATATACATATACATAATATAATACGGGACATGACCACGGTAGCGAACCTGGCATCGGGAACCACAGTAGCAATCTGCGGCATCGGGACAAAATCAAGGTAATAACCAGGTAGCGGGATCCAAGCTGCAGCTGGCGGGACGAGAAGGGGTCTCCAAGTCGGTGGATCATATCGGCAAGGAAAGCCAAGCTTAGTGGTGCCGACTCATAGGTCAAATGACAAATCAAATCATGTATAAAACATATCAAGTGCATGTATGTAAACGGGCGGGACGGGATGCTCAAAGGCACAAGTATCATTTTATTCAGGCACGTATAAACGGGCTAGCAAAATGCCAAAATATAATTTCAATACTTTCGGGAATGATAAATCATAATTCGAGAAATTCGGGACAAGTGTCGGGATTCAAGATAAATCATAATTCGAGAAATTCGGGACAAGTGTCGAAATTTAAGATAAATCAGGTGAGTAAGGACCCCGTATGTCCATTATAATAATGACTTGATACTCCTTGAGTTTGGAGATATTCCGGGCTCTTTATACACCTTAGGGATTTTCAAACTTTTAAATGGACTTCAAAACAAACGGAACCTCAAAAGAGATCCTAAGTACAATGTTAACCCTGAAGCATCGTACAACCTACTCAGTCACCGAAGGGGATAGGATTCGCGATACCCAAACGTACAAACCTCGTGCATAGTTATAAAGGGGGTATCCCGTTGTCCTCTATTGTTAAAGATTGAATTAGGTTAAGTCCCGATAAAGTCGGATTAACCTCGAAGAATGTCGGGTCAAACAATCTTACGATAAGTCAAGTGAGTCCACTAAAAAGGTTAACCCAAGTTCCACCTAAGTCCATTTAAGCATAGGGTAAAAATCACTTCCCAGGAGAGATTCACAGTTTTCCCGGTCGACCTGGCCCTTGCCCGGTGGACGGCGCACACTGCGGTCCCGGTCGACCTGAGGAGGTCAGGTCGACCCCTCTCATGAATGCCCGGTCGACCGAGGCCTTGGCCAGTCGACCGGCAGTTGTAAATAAAAAGGAGTGAACAGTGTTTTGGTCAGGTACCAGAGAACCTGACCCCCGTGTGGCTTGTCGACCGAGCTCCCTGGCTGGTCGACCGCGTGAACTATGTAACAGAACCCAGGTTCTGTCTTCTGCAGTGCAATTGGTAATTCATCAGAGGACCTGATCCCGTGTGGCCGGTCGACCGCGTGAACTGCGTAACAGAACCCAGGTTCTGTTTTCTGCAGTGAAATGAGTCATTCCTTTTTCCTTCCTTTTTCTTCATTCTTTTAAACCTGGTTAGCAATCTAAATCATGGATAAAACAAGCTAACAAGACTCACTAATGTGCATTTATTTCAAGTCTAAACAAGCCATTAATATCACAAAACATTAGGTGAAATCATAAATGCATTTCATAAAACTCATTCAAAGCTAAAGATATCAAATCATCCACTTGCCTTGGGTCTCTAATCAATGGAAAACCAGCTCCTAACCACACTTGTAAGCCAAGATCACAATCTCTACAAAAACCCCCAAAAATAAACCCTAAAATGGGTCAAAACAATGAAGAAGAAGAGAAAGCTTTCAATAATGGAAAAGTAGCTTCTCTAAGGCTAGAAGAACACATATCTAAGAGATTAGGAAAAGGGCTTACTTGGAAGATCCTTTAATGGCAAGAACTAGCTCAATGAAGATATTGGAGATGGTGGTTTCTTACACAAATGCTATCAATGACAAGCTCTCAATGAGAGGAATAGAGTGATGGTCCACATTTCTCAAGAGAGTAAAGTTTGAAAGTCCAGGATCCTTACCCTAGAGGGGGGGTGAATAGGGTGATCTACACTTAATGACTAATTATGACCAATTTTAACTTCTTAACAATCAACTAGTCACATGTGATGATTAACATACAATATGCGGAAGCTTAAACAAAATAATCACCACAAAGCAAACACCACTACACAATGATTTATAGTGGTTCGGCCTCAATGCCTACATCCACTACCGGCTTGTGTCTCAACACCCCACCGGATTTCCACTATTTATGCTTTTGAAAAAGGCTAAGCAATAACCTCTACAATATGCTTTCCAAGGATAAGCAATAACCTAACAATGTTGTTTTTCTAGGCTAAACAACAACCTATACAAGATGCTTTTCTAGGCTAAGCAATAACCTTTATACAATGCTTTTCTTAGGCTAAGCAATAACCTTTACAATAAAAAGATTTCTTCTCAAAGAAGTGTCTACACAAACACTCAAAGAGATACAATTTAAGCTCAATTAATATGCCTCTTAATTAGGCGGATATGAAATTGAAAATCTAACTCACACGAACACTATGTGTATGCAAAGGTGTATGTTCATGATGTGTGTGTGTGATAACTTCAATCAAGTTAAAATTAAGCCCAATCAATATTTGCTTAATGCATTTAAAAGTTTAAGGCACACAAAATATTTGATTGAAGTGAAATGCAAATCACATGTATAAAATACTAACTTGTTGATGATATGAAAATCAAAAGCTTACAAGTTGTATGAAATTAATTATATCTAAACATGTGATGCATGTGCAATGTTGTTTTCAAATACAAAAGATTAACTAAGGTTTAAAAGAATGAAAACAACAAAATGATTCAACCAAATAAATGAAACATGTTATAAAAGAAATCAAAGGATTTGACAAAACATGTTTTATAAAGTTTTAAAACAAACTTGGTTTGAAATCAAGGGTGAAGAATCCAATCCAACTTAAATCAAAGATTAAGAGAAGTGATGGATTCAATACATCATAGTTATCATGCTAAAAATCATTTACCAATAATTTAAACAAAGCATATAACATATGATTAATAAAAGTAAAGCTTACTTAGAGATTTAACTTCATTGATCCAAGCTTTAGCTTTACTAATGACCCCTTGGTCTCTTACTTCATTCCCCTTTTTCTTGCCTCCAAACACCTCAAGGATGGCTTAGATGTTGCACACTGGTTAGGACATGAGCTCTCATGATCTAGGAGGCCTTGGAAATGATTTTCAAGCCCTTAGGGATGATTTGGGGCGTTTTCCAATTTATAGAAAGCTCTCCAACGGCTCTCCAACGGTCATGAACAGTGAACAGTGAATAGTGAACAGTGAATAGTGTTACTGTTCAAACGGCTAGTGAACAGTGAACAGTGAATAGTGAATAGTGAATAGTGAATAGTGAAGTTACTGTTCATGTCACAAGCTAACGGAAAATCCGTTTAAAGATTTTCTTTGAGGGGATTTTTGGGCCATTAAACCAAGCTTGGAAACATGATTTTAATTCAATCTAAGTGCTTTTAAAATCATGAAACATAAAAGCCTAAAATGATTTGAAAGATTTAAAACATAGGCTAGCTTGATAAAACTTCTTGTTCAAATTAAATGCATCCAATCAAAACATGCATGAAACATATGATTTAGAAGATTTAAAACAATGCATGAGTAAATCAAGATTTCAAGATTTTCTAAATCAATGCTTGTGTGAAAATTCGAATGATGCTTAAATGATAATGCATCCATCAAATTGCAAATACAAAATCCCTAACAATCTCCCCCTTTGCAATTTGATGGCAACTTACTTATCACTGAAAATACACATCAAGTCTTCAGCTCCCCCTAAGCTGGACAAGTCTTGAAATCTTCTTGGATGCTTCTTCTTTTAGCTTGGGCTTCTAGTTCTTTTTCTTCAATCTTCTTGATGCTTGGAGCTTGATCATCCTTCAAGCTTTCTTTTCAATAGCCAAGCATCTTCTTTAGCTTCCAAGCTTTCTCTTCTATCAACTCTCCCCCTTTGACCATGCACTCTCTCCTTTCGGCAAGATATGCATTCTCTCCCCTTGTAGAAGATCATACAATATTTCTCCTTAGGATGTATGGACAAACTCTTCCACTTGAGACAACTTGATTTCTCTCTCCCCCTTTGACATTAAATTGCAAAGGTACCTACACACATGAAATAAGGAAAATACCTTTTAGTAGCACCTGTTAACAAAAGAAATCGAAAATGAAATTCATAACAGGCTATCATGTATGGAAGTAGTCTCTAAAGGTTCAAAGGCAATTCAAGGGTCGATTTGATCAAAACTAATACTTCCTATGACGGTTTACACTCCCCCTCAATCCATTCTCTTCTTTTGTCAAACTTTTGACAAGGTATAACTATTTGGTTCAAGAAGTAGATGGTTTAACCAAATGAGGGTCAACTTCAAGGAAAGGATTAGATTCATTTAACTATAAAGCTCAATATGATCAAATTACCAAAAGAAGGCAAGGTCTAATGAAAGAAGCAATCATGGATACCAATTGGAAAAACAAAGGATACCAATTGAGATTCAAAGATAAGTCTATTAAAACAATCACTCTAAAGTGGATTTAAAAATATAACTATTAGGAAAAATCCAAATTAGAGCTATCCATGAAGAATTGGGGTTTGTTAAACATAGCATCAAATAATTTAACTATGAAGATCATATGCTATGAAAGTTTTGAAATCATTTCATTCAATCAATAAATATGACTATTAATGCACAAGAATGAGTGAAATGAAATTCAAACATGAAGCCAACCTCAACTAATAACCAACCAATATTATGAACACATAAGCATGGTGGTCATGAGATATACCTATATGAACAAGAGAGGTGGAAACATGAAAATTATGATACTAATGGAATGTGACATGGAATGTAAACATATTACTATAAAGTTCAATCCAATGTACATGGTCTATCACATTCTCAAGATATGATATCAATTGGATATTACAACAATCGAAAATTATACCAATTGAAACCAATTGAATTTTAAAACTTGATTAAGGGCAAGGATGTGACAAACACAAAATTCCACCAAGCATCATAAATGCATATTCATCACTTTTAATGATATAACTAAAGAGCATAGTGATGAACAAGATAAATTGCAATGCAAAAGAATATTACTTGGTAATGCATGCAATTTTCAAAGTGACTAAATCATATGAATTTAACATCTAAGATATCCATCAAACATATAGAAATACGAGAAATGGATTTCAAGGAGTTTCATATGATCTAGATCACTACTATGATGTTGAAACATGTATAAGGATGAAATCACTTTGAGAAAATACATGAATCAACATCATAACCATCCAAAAATAAATGACTAGAAGGCATAGATGATGGATTTTAGTTCTAGTATGGTTTCTATAAATATAATAAATAACACAACCATACATAGAACGAATTGACATTTGCATAGAGAGGATCAATCAACACTCAAGATCTAACTCATACCATATCATCAATAAAGAATATAACTATGTAAGCACAAGAAGGCATGAAGTTAAGGGAATCAATCTATCATGCAACATCTTCACTCTTAGCAAATGTACTAAGCTTACAATGCAATGGAAAAGGATATGAGGTCTATACCAAATGAACTTAGCACATTAAATCACATATGTACTTATTAGGCTCAAATGATAATAAAACAAAAGATTTTATTATAAAGCACATAAACAATCATCAATTTGCATTAATGAAAATATATACCAAGTTAGGCACAAACATGCAAATCAATGAAACCATATCCAACCATGCAATGTAAGACATCAAAATCAATTTGCATAAAAAGAATGTAACTAAATGAGCAAAGATGCAAATTGTTTGTAAAAATTATTTCCTTTCAAATGATAAAATCATAATTAAGCACAAGGAAATAAATTCAAGGAAAATGCTTTTATAAATATAACCAATAAAGCTTAGAACATTTTCCAACATCAATTGATCATGAAAAAACTTAGCTATGAAAGCTTTTGAAATCACAATCAATTGACCATCAATAGAAATGCAATGCAAGAGATATAACTAAATGAGAGCAAAAACCAAATCTATCATGATGAAAATATAATAAAATGATTTTGAAAACCATGATATGTAACTAGAGAAGTACATGAAAACAAAATCAATTGATTACAAATAAACATTGCATTTAAAGAAATGTAACTAATGAAAGAACATAAATGCAAATGATCATGACCAACAAAAAGATTTAACTATAAAGGATAGGTTGGTCAATGAGGTTCAAGGCCTTAAGGTTTGACTAAGTATATAACTTTAGGAATCCACCTAAGGTCTTGAGAGGGTTGATCTTTGAGATCTATTTTAAAAGTCTCACCAACTATAGGAGATTTGACTTGATAAATTTTCAATTTAGACTTATCACCATTATATTTAGATTTAACTAAATTTAGCTTAGGTTGGTGAATAATCTTTTGAGGTTGGTGATTCTTAGGGGATTGATTTCTTTTCTTTTTATTCCCTCCCTTTAATTGACTTTTGAATTTTAGATTTAACTTAGCAACTTTATTCAAAAGTTCTTTCATATTTTGATTTAAGGGAGATGGGTTAAGAAGCTTTTTGTTGATAGATTCTTTTATACTTGGTTTAACTTGTTTAACCTTTTTAGAATCTATCTTAGGAGACTCCTTTTTAATTGATTTAACTTGTTTAATCTTCTTGGAGTCTTCTTTGATTTTTAGTGTCTTACCCTTCATAGAGTTTGATTTTACCTTTTTGAGTTCAAAGATGGGTTTAGACACATGGCTTCTTCTTAGTTTGCACTCAAACCTAAAATGCCCTTCAATGCCACAATAATTACATTTAGACATGGGCAAGGAAGTGTGAGTGCTAGAGAATGAGGACTCACCTTTCACAAAAGTGTTGGTGAATTTAGGGTTATGTGAAATATTCCTATTGTAACCAAGACCCGTCCTATCTCCTTGAGATTTACCCAATTTAAATAACTTTTCAAATTTTTCTTCACTTTGGGTAAATTTGCACTCATACTTTTGTTTGTAGCTTTCAAGTTGAGTGACTTGGGTTTTAAGGGTTGAATTATCATTTCTAACTTTTGTTAGTCCATTTTCAATTCCCTTAAATTTGTTTAGTTCTTCATGGGCAAGTTTTAACTCAAGTTTAAGTTTATTAACATTAGATCCAAGTTTTAAGATTTGCAAATTACTTTGATCATTAGACAAGTTTAATTTGGATTTTAAGTAGATAATGTTTTCATCTTGTCTTTTTAAAGTATCTCTTAGATTTAAGTTATCTTTATTATGCTCATCACAATTTAACTTTATTTTATTTAGTTCATCTTGAGCATTAGATAAATCTTTCTTAGAGATACTCAACTTGGATTCTAAATTGTTAATGTTTTTGTCTTGCCTTTGTAATTGATCTCTTTGTTTAGAATTTTCCTTATTAAGATCATCACACTCTATCTTTAATTCACTTAGATCATCTTTAATATTAGATAGATTATGCAAAGAGATCATGAACTTAGATTCTACACAATTTATTAGTTCTTCTTTCTCTCTAAGTTCATCTTTTGAAGAAACTAATTCTTTGTTTAGTCTTTTAGATTCTTCTCTTAATATTTTATTTTTCTTATCAAGCTCTATGGAAAAAGTATATAATTCCTCATAGGCTTGTTGAAGATCATCTTCATTTTCAACATTTTCTTCCTCTTTTAATTCAAATTGAGATTCATTAATTTCAAGGTTTGAATCTCCATAAGTGGGAAGGAGGGGTCTAGAAGAATCTACACAAGAATCTAAACAACCTAACATAGTGGAATCCATTCTAATGATTTTCATGAAAGCACAACACTAGGGTTTTGACTCTAGGTTTTTACACCTAATCAAGAGTTTCAAAACACTTGATCCTAATGAAGAGCACGAGGCTCTGATACCAATTGAAAGTCCAGGATCCTTACCCTAGAGGGGGGGGGGGGGGAAAGGGTGATCTACACTTAATGACTAATTATGACCAATTTTAACTTCTTAACAATCAACTAGTCACATGTGATGATTAACATACAATATGCGGAAGCTTAAACAAAATAATCACCACAAAGCAAACACCACTACACAATGATTTATAGTGGTTCGGCCTCAATGCCTACATCCACTACCGGCTTGTGTTTCAACACCCCACCGGATTTCCACTATTTATGCTTTTGAAAAAGGCTAAGCAATAACCTCTACAATATGCTTTCCAAGGATAAGCAATAACCTAACAATGTTGTTTTTCTAGGCTAAACAACAACCTATACAAGATGCTTTTCTAGGCTAAGCAATAACCTTTATACAATGCTTTTCTTAGGCTAAGCAATAACCTTTACAATAAAAAGATTTCTTCTCAAAGAAGTGTCTACACAAACACTCAAAGAGATACAATTTAAGCTCAATTAATATGCCTCTTAATTAGGCGGATATGAAATTGAAAATCTAACTCACACAAACACTATGTGTATGCAAAGGTGTATGTTCATGATGTGTGTGTGTGATAACTTCAATCAAGTTAAAATTAAGCCCAATCAATATTTGCTTAATGCATTTAAAAGTTTAAGGCACACAAAATATTTGATTGAAGTGAAATGCAAATCACATGTATAAAATACTAACTTGTTGATGATATGAAAATCAAAAGCTTACAAGTTGTATGAAATTAATTATATCTAAACATGTGATGCATGTGCAATGTTGTTTTCAAATACAAAAGATTAACTAAGGTTTAAAAGAATGAAAACAATAAAATGATTCAACCAAATAAATGAAACATGTTATAAAAGAAATCAAAGGATTTGACAAAACATGTTTTATAAAGTTTTAAAACAAACTTGGTTTGAAATCAAGGGTGAAGAATCCAATCCAACTTAAATCAAAGATTAAGAGAAGTGATGGATTCAATACATCATAGTTATCATGCTAAAAATCATTTACCAATAATTTAAACAAAGCATATAACATATGATTAATAAAAGTAAAGCTTACTTAGATATTTAACTTCATTGATCCAAGCTTTAGCTTTACTAATGACCCCTTGGTCTCTCTTACTTCATTCCCCTTTTTCTTGCCTCCAAACACCTCAAGGATGGCTTAGATGTTGCACACTGGTTAGGACATGAGCTCTCATGATCTAGGAGGCCTTGGAAATGATTTTCAAGCCCTTAGGGATGATTTGGGGCGTTTTCCAATTTATAGAAAGCTCTCCAACGGCTCTCCAACGGTCATGAACAGTGAACAGTGAATAGTGAACAGTGAATAGTGTTACTGTTCAAACGGCTAGTGAACAGTGGACAGTGAATAGTGTTACTGTTCAAACGGCTAGTGAACAGTGAACAGTGAACAGTGAATAGTGAATAGTGAATAGTGAATAGTGAAGTTACTGTTCATGTCACAAGCTAACGGAAAATCCGTTTAAAGATTTTCTTTGAGGGGATTTTTGGGCCATTAAACCAAGCTTGGAAACATGATTTTAATTCAATCTAAGTGCTTTTAAAATCATGAAACATAAAAGCTTAAAATGATTTGAAAGATTTAAAACATAGGCTAGCTTGATAAAACTTCTTGTTCAAATTAAATGCATCCAATCAAAACATGCATGAAACATATGATTTACAAGATTTAAAACAATGCATGAGTAAATCAAGATTTCAAGATTTTCTAAATCAATGCTTGTGTGAAAATTCGAATGATGCTTAAATGATAATGCATCCATCAAATTGCAAATACAAAATCCCTAACAAAGTTTGGTGGAGATTGATGAAGGAAAAGCAAGAAGAAGAAGAGAGGAAATGAAGAAAGAATCCTAGGTTGGCTGTTGTGCTGGAAAATGAAGAAGGGGAAGGAGATGGGTGCTCTTATATAAGCAATGGGAGTGGGCTCCACCACTAGAAAACTTGGTGGGGAAAAAATCATGGTTTTTGGGACCTCGGATGAAAACGACGAAGAAGGAAGAAATGATTGTTGAAATATCTAGTTTCCAAAAAGTATATGTTTTGCAAGTTTCGGGAATATCAAGTATTGGGTACAGATTTAGTGTGAAAAGACTATTTTGCCCATGAAGCTAGAAAAGTCGAGTTTCGGGATTCGGGACGGGAACGGGATCAACATGAAAGTTGAAGGGATTAACAAAATAAGTAAATCGGGATAAAACACCAAATCAAAAGAATCTCAAGTAAACCCTCAAGTACACGCAAGTCATAAAAGGAACCCTCAAAGGGCCCCACTAGTCACATAGGCTCTCAAAATTTCCCCAAAGCTATAACAAAGCTATTCTAATCCCAACTTAACTACAATCCACTAAACACACTTAGAGCTAAAACACAGCTCAAAAATACTAATCGTGGCCTCTCGGGTCGGGGTCTCACATCAGGGACCTAAGGTGTAGCTGGGACCATGAGAGTACTTGCAAACACAAGTAGAGAGAGCCCACACACGTAGGGAGTAAGAACCACATACGCGAGGAGTGGAGGAAACCATGATCAATCTTTGATCATCAAAGAGAGAGACAAGGTTGCCAACTAATTGGGCAACCCCTCATTCTCACATGAAATGGAGACAACTAAAACTCACTTTTAGCTTTTTTGTGTGAAAGATTAATACTCACTTAATGACTTGAAACAGCAAGGAGAATAAATTACCAAGTTCCTAATAAACTCATTCGACCTCATTTGACATAATTTTCGTTGAATGGAGTGGGGACCGGCCCATGTCGAGTTTTATATCATGGAAGGACAGTGCTTGGTGAGTCAACATGCCGGTTTTCTGCTAGACCGTTGGATTGAGGGTCAATTTTTCTTCTTTGATATAAAGCTATTAAGTTTGTGGACCATGGATGAAGGGGTTAGAGGTATTAGATTGACTTCAAATTTGATATGTAAATTCTCGCCCACTTGGATCTTTCAGTCCCCCTTGTCCCATGACCAATGGGGTCTCATGGCGGGCCCCAATAGGCAGCCCTCACCGTAAACTGTAAGGACGGTCCTTACAGGACCGCCTCCCTATATATATTGAAAACTTGATTTTAAATGCGAGATTTCATTCTCCTTAATTTTCCAAAATAATAAATTTCATTGACTAATCCTAAGCATATGATGTATCTTTCACAAAAACAACATATCAGAGAACTTAGAACAATGAAAAATCAAGTACCAGTTTGAGGAGGTTGATCACATGCAAAATCAATCAAAGTACTTTGTTTTATTCCTCGCACTCGAAATTATATGAAAGTAAGAGCACTTCTCCTTCATCATCCTCCACATACAAAGTTGAACAACTAGTGTAGAAAAGAACTAGAAAGGGAAATGTAGAAGGGGACTAGAGAGAGAAAAAAAGGGAATGGATGGAGTGGTGGAAGTCCTCTAAAGTGTACAATGAGGCTTAGAGTTCCATGAAGGGGGTTGGTCCTTATATAGTTTTTGAAACACGTCCTTTGGAATTTTTTCTTTCCTCTTTAGGCTTGATTCTTTGCTTAATTCCCAAGCTATGCTCCTAAGTAGGAAAGATTTTGAGTTGTAGAGAATTTCTTGTCAAATTAAGTGTCTTATAGAACAAGACTTTCCTTGGAGCTTCTTAGAATTTATCTCAAAGATTGCTTGATGACGTGGAGAGGAAACTTGCCAAAAATTTTGTGGACTTATCAATGGGCTTCCAAAATCCGACGGACGGATTGAAAGTTATGGTGGTTTGAAGTAGTCACATTCCAAAACGGAACACCATCCGTTCAATCGGATGCGGGGACCAATTGATCTTGCAAGGGTCATCCGATCGGTCAAATATAGGTCCGGTCAATCAAACCTTGGACGACATCTAGTTAATAGTGTGTGTCCTCTTGTCCGATCGATCGGTTCTCGGACAGTAGCACTCGAAATGGGTTCTGATCCTCTTCCTTCCTAGGCCACTCCAAGGTCTATTACTGCAAAAATAGAGCCTCCATGCTCTCCCAAAACATCATTCCGTCACTCAAACATATTAATTTAACCAATTCTCCAATTTAAGGCCAATCCATACCAAACCCTAATCTAACATGTTAATCCAAACTAATACCAATGACAAGCTTGGAATTTGGGTAAACTAGCACATTACCATCAACAATCAAGAATCATATATGCATAATTAAGTATAAATTGCATATCTACTTCCCTCAACCAAGAAGAAGAAAGAGATTTGGGGAAAATGAAGGTAATGGATCCTTCTATGGACTATCACCACCAATCCACTTCAAGAGTTCTCAATTTACTCCTAGAGCGCAAAAGAGAAAAACGAAGAAGAGGAAGATTATATACCTGAAAAGACCTTAACAAAGGAAGGAGATTAGGGAAGATGGGATAGTAAAAAACTTACCAAACGATGTCTAGAAAACGGAGAAGACAAGAGAAGAAGGGATTTTCTTGAAGTTTGCTCCTTTGGCTGAATCTAGCTTGGAGATGAAGAGGGAAGAAGAAGAAAGGATTCTTTGTAGCTCCCTCCCATAAAAGAGACGAAATAAGAGCTGGTTAGGGCTTTATTAAAAGAGTGAAGTGTGAAATGACCAAATTGCCGTTGTTTAATGGAATGAAGGAATTCTAATTATTTGTGGGACTTCGGTGCGTCAGATCGCAACGAGTCAAGAGAGAAAAAGAGACCTTTCCAACGAGGCCAAATTCGGCGAAAATTGAGTTTTTCAGAAAAACAACTAATTTTCCATAAATTGCAATTACGCGCCTATTAAGACTAAACGCACTCAGAATTGTGCGCAACTTCGCGGGCGCTCTTCTAATAAAAAAAAAAAAAGCCTGTTCAACCACGAAACCCACCTAATTAACTAACATCGCAATCAATTAAATTAATTCACAAAATTAAGAAAACTAATATATTATTAAGGTTGGGGACCTTACACTTACCTTAACCCAAATTGACCCCATGCCTATCTCCATACCATCTCCATCTCCATCTCTATCTCAGATTTGTTTTTTTGTTCTGGAGTTTGGGTTGCCCAAGGTAGTGAGGGAGAGTGATGTAGCCAGCAACCACTCAACATCATTCCTAGGCGTAGTCATGAGCATTGACCAAGGTCTCCATCTCCATTGTTCCTCTTGGATTGTAGTGTCTCCTTCTTTACAACATCAAATGTTGTGTTCTTGTTTGTGGATCATGTTGAATTTTATTTTTCTCCTTATCATTATTATTTTGTGTTCTGTTGTCCTTGTTGTTGATCATGCAGGGTTTGATTGTTCTGCTCTTGTTGAATTTGATTGGGTTCTATTGATTTATTGATTGTTATTTTGAATTTTATTTTTTCGCTATTTTTGATAATTTTTCTCCGTTATATTAATTGGGGAGTAAAGGTGAGGAATCCACAGCTACACCAAACATGAAAATCACCATTTCAATAAAGAAAATAATTCTACACCAAATATAGATTTTTGACAAGGACAAAAACTTTTTCTGTGGCATTCATTTCCATAGATTTTTCTGATGTGGCGATTTCCGCTTTCCGATCCACGGATAGCACACAAATGTGCCTGCATGTTTCTCGAAGGTGGGACTCTCTTGAGTCTTTTGAGTGCAAAATGTAGTCCCGTGATCCATTCCCACCAATCTTAATAAACTCGAGACAAACCAAGACCGTCCATTTTAGGGTGGAAAAGATCAACGGTCACACCCAACTGTCAGAAAGGTGATAGAAGGTATAGCTACTGCAAGTCGATCAAAACAACAAACTCTTGTTTTGTAGGTGTCTATCCTTTTTTTTTGGGCTTTTTCCGTATGGTTACCTGTACAAGTCAATAACCCCCTTGTTACCAAACTCCACATATTTACATGTACGTTTTCTATACTGTCCGTACGTTGAAAGAGTAAAAAATATTTGAGACAATTCAAAATAGCAACATTACTTTTTGCAATTGCGCAACATGGTGCGAAATAGCAATATTCGTATTTTTATGATTGCTTAACAAATTGCAAATCGTACACCCCTGTTATCCCTTCCAGCATCGCCTTTTTCTCATTCTTTTCGTTCGTAACTCTCTCCCCCATCCTCTTTCGCTCCCCTCCTCTCTCACCAACCTATTTGCTAATACACAAGGGCCCCGGCCTCGATGCAGCATCTACAAAGAATCTCCAGCCGTGGTTGCCTCTGTTGATGACGGTTTCACGGAACCTTGAGTCGTTAAAGCCCCAATCTAGGCCATTTTTTCATTCTCTTTCTTGAAGGTAGTCGGGTTGTTTAACTCTAGTTCCTCCATCGACACTAGGAATTTTGGGTATTGCCTCCTCTTCCATCTACTCTATGACAGAGTCATCTCTTATATTAGAAAATTGAACATTTGCATCCTCCGCAAGACCAATGGAGTGGTAAAGATCTTCAAGCATGACCTCCACAAAGGGGTTATCAGAACTTGCAGTAGGTGTGTTCAGCTCAGATTGTCTTGGAAACATGCTTGACACATCACGCATGCATGGTAAGTAGTCAATCATAGATAATTACACTACAATTCAGATGTATAGGGAAGCAAACCTATAAATATCCTCTCTTGTGGAAGGGCCACCTTCATCCTCGGAACTAGTGGTGAAGTTTGTGGTATTTGTATACTATTGGATTTTGAAGAGAGTTTGACCTTTGAAGCTCGGTTTTGTGTTGGAATTATTGTCAACACATTGTCACACAAGTATAATAAAGAACGGCACAGAAAACAAGCACTGAGCAGCTCGGTAAAGTCGTTCAAGCACTGAGCAGCTCGGTAAAGTCATTCAAGTACTGAGCAGCTCGGTAAAAGCGTCAAGCGTTGAGCTCGGTCAAGCGACAAGCGTTGAGCTCAGTCAAGCGTCAAGCGTTGAGCTCGGTAACAAGGAAGACATGAGCTCGGTAACAAGGAAGACATGAAGAGCTCGGACATATCGTTGAGCTCGGCTATGAAACTGAGCTCGGTAAAAGCGTTGACAGCTCAGTTCAGCGAAGCGCAGAGCTCAAAGAAGAATCAAGTGCAGAGCTCGTTTAAGTACTGAGGTCGGTCAAGCACAGAGCTCAAAACAGAAACTTGCGCGAGAAAAAAATAGGAAATCTCTTCCAATCCTTGATAGAGTTCTCAAAACAGAAACTTGCGCGAGAAAAAAACAGGGGATCTCTTTCTATCCTTGCAGGAGTTTCCAAAACCTCTCCTAGCCTTTTTGCAATCACGAATTAGGGTTGGCAAATCCTATAAAAAGGCATGCTAGGGATCTTTGAACATACACACAGAAAGAGAGAAGTTTGTGAGGGTGTGTGAGCTTGCAAGGAGATACTGCTGTGGTTCTTTTACAGCAAGTCAAGAAGAAGAAACTCTGCATCAAGAAGATGGTTCTTCATCAGTAGTTCCTTTAGATAAGTATTTCTCAATTCATATTTATTAAAGATCTGATTTGTATGGGATTGAGAGTGAGAGATTGTAGAAAGGAATTACTGTGAAGGGTTCTTCTCTAATCATTGTAAAATATCAAGTGGGTGCTTGGTATTGGGGTTTGGTGATCCCGTCTGTTGGTGTAGACGAATTGTAAAGGGAGTTGCTGCTTCCTAGATAGTGGGTGTTATCTGAATCAGGGGTGGGTGCTCCTTAAAGTTGAAGCTTCAGAACTAATCAGTGCAATACATTCTAAGACCTACCTCGGATTGGTGTCCGGGTAGTCGTTGCACCGTGGACGTAGCCTTTGGGTGAACCACGTTAAAACCTTGTGTTCCTGTGGTTGCTTGCTTATTGTTTTATTGCTTTGATTATTTGGACTCATTTAAAAAGTATTGAGACATCACTGATTCCCCCCCCCCCTCTCAGTGATCATGTGATTCTAACATATACGTCATCATATGTTTCCCCGTGCGTGAATCACTGTCATAATCCAATTAGATGATATGATCAAAACAAGCTATTGAATAAATTAGTAGCGCTACATTTACCATGATGGGTATGTTGACACTTAAATTCTCATTTGATTAATTTTGAAGACAGACAATTACTATTTTCGGTAACCGATGAAGTCCAACTAACAGTACTGGGAAATGAATGGAATACAGGCCACCTAAAGAAAGAAACCACCAAAGATTGACTATTACCAGTGGGCGAGCTGCAACAACAAAAGGACCGATATTTACACTTTAACCGGCCCACACTGGAGAATATTGACCACTGAAAGTCACCAAATGCTAAAAGATTATAAGCTGGCAGAATGTCTTTATGATAGCATATTAGGTGGTATTCATTCATCTAGCCGGTATCTACCTCCCAGCCGGTGCTCATGCCTTCGCTCAGTGATTATGTCTTTAGCTGGTACTTCTACCTTCAGGCAACGTTAGCTCTTCCAGCTGGTGTTTATGCTTTCAGCCGGTGTTTATGCTTCTAGCCGGTATCTACTCCTTTAGCCGCCATGTCTCTTAAGGAATAGAATGGCTGGTGATGTACATCTATAATGGGTGGTGGGCGTTGAACATGATTAGCCGCTGAACGGCTTCTGTTATGCACTCCGATAGTTGGTGGACGCTACCTAGCCATTTTATAATTGGTGAACGGTTTTCGGTAGTTAATGCCATGAAAACCCACAATCTCTGATTAACTAAGTCAACTAGCTACTGGACATACAGAAAATATAACTACACCCCATTTACTCCACTTCTTGAAACTGCTCCCCACTCCACGATTTACAGCAGTTACGGCCCTCATAATGACTATAGAAGGGAAAGCATTGAAGGCATGAATGACAACAAGAACCAAGGAGCAAAGACATTCACATAAAAATGCTTTTTGAAACTCGGCTGCAAGATAATGGCCAGTCAGCGGTAATCCTACGCCCCTCCCAAGATCTCCAGAGTCTTTCTTTATTTTCTTCACATAAGAAAGGAATAATGATGATGTTTCTTTAATTCCGATGAAAATGTTATCTAATAAATTTCTTTCACTAAATGGTGATGAATTACAAAGATTGATAAAAGAGATCAAATTCAAAGAGGGACGACAGTGTTCAACTATCATCTTTCAGCCAGGCCAAACATGACTTCCAAAGACGGCAACTCTACTATATCCTTCTTTTCTTTTTTAAATCCTGTAGTTCTTTTACATTCTCCATTGTATTCGATTTCCTAAGCCTGATGGAGGGGTTGTGTAAAATTTATAGACAACCTGCATTTAAAAGGTGAGACAAATAGAACACATGTAAAAATAAAAGTAATGGTGACTTTCCAAATGCACCATCAAACACGCGTGCAAGTCACTTTTGTGTCTTCTTGTAAATTGTAAAAATAGAATAAAATTGGCATTCCATGCTCTCTCTTCCAATTTTCATCAAAACAAGGTTGGGGTGGCACCTATTCAAATTGAATGACGGTCTATTCCCCCAGTGCATGCTACCCCTAGTGTATGTGAACCTTAGATATGATGGTTGTTGACTTGTAGTTTCTTCACAATTTATATGTAAATACAAAATTATAGCTTCACTTTCATTTTGAAATAATCCGAACATTCGATGAAGATCATCACACCTCTTATGCTTGTGAATGTGAAAGTTCGGCTATTATTATATTGATATTGCATGTTTATAGCTTATTGTGAAGCTCCCAACCAGTTTCTTCATTTATCTTGTCAAGTAGTTGATTGAAACTTCTATTGACATCGACTTGTATCAACTTCTGCTCACCGCCATTGTAGATTGGAAGTGGATTGCTTACATCTAATATGGCATATTATATATACATATCTTAATATTCGCCATCTTGCCAAGTAGAACACAAATTCCAAAAAATAAAATTTCTATCGGTTTGTTTTAGACATTACTCACAAACATTCACAAAATCCATGAATATTTAACATGTGAAACGGAATATAAAAAAAAAGTACTTTTTTAGTAAATAAGATGAATGTTTCGGAACGTAATTTTGGGATCCATTGAAATTAAGAAAACTGAAGGTTGTTAAATATAAAAGAAAAAACTATTCCATGCGTACATTCAAAATTAAAAAGTTTAAAACCAAAGCATTGACATTTAGAATAGCATAAAGCTACACATTTCCGTAACATTAACAACCAAATAACAATGCATTTTCTAATCAATTCTACACCTAGATATTCTTACAATATTTTTTTTACATCTCCTGGGTACTGATTCCCTATATTTGGAAAAATATATATATATATATATATATACCATAAAACGCCCCTTTAAATAAAAATAACGACAATATGGGGGTTGCTCAGTTGGTTGGTAACAACAGTTATCACTTGCTTGCCCATAGATCAATCCCTGTGTGCCTTTCTTCCAACATTTGTGGGCTACTTCCCACATGTGTGAATTACCTTGTCTCCCAACCACCTTTAGTAAGGCACAAAAGAAGGAAAAAAATAAACACAAATAATAAGAGTGAGAAATATACCTTAATGGAGAAAGAAGCTAGAGATGGCGGTGAAATCAGGGAATGGTTGCTGCAAAATGGAAGGGAGATTTCCACATATTGGGTGATAACAGAGAATGAAAAGGTATATAACGGGATGAAAATATAAACAGAAAGGCACCTGCTGACTTTATGCGTAACACTTTATGCGATATCGCAAAAACTGAGGTAGTTGTGATATTGCATATTGTAATTGTGATATCACAAAAGATAGTACATTTTTTACTCTTTCACGTACGGATAATACGGAGAACGTGCAAGTAAAATATGTGGAGCTTGGTAACAGGGGGGTTATCGACATGTACAAGTGACTGTATGGAAAACATCCCGTTTTAAAAGGTGCCTCTGCTTAAATCAGTAAAATGACGTTTACTTTATCTTTACCAACCTTCCTTCACTTTCTTTTCCATCTTACAATAATTGAAGAAAGAGCCGATTTTGCGGAGCTCAACAATTAATTCAAGGGATATTGATTGTACTATGGTTCTTACATTTGACAGTTGCCCCACAACAGTAAAAGTTTATATATACTTTTGCAAAACTGTTCGTATAATAATGGTACGATATCGCATGGCCCTAGGATATCACGTGTGCAATATCGCACTGCCTAGGATATCGCACAGAATAATGTGTGTGATATTGTACAACCTTTGGATATCGCACATAATGATGTGTGCGATATAGCATGGCCCTAGGATATTGCATAGGAAAAATACTTAAACTTTGACCTCTAAGGGGCGAATCTCAGGTCTAAGGGCAATCTGTGGGCAATATCCCTTAATTCAATCAAAATCGTATTTGTTCCCCCTTTAAAATATTAACTCCTCGTATTGTCCTACAAATACCTTGTGTATTCAAAGAGGAATCATGAAAGCACACTGGCCTTCATTAAGATAGATGTCCACATCTCTACCATGGGGAACACCTTAAAATGATAATCCATCCTCTGAGATAATTTCATCCTCTCCCATAATCTCAAGGGCCTGTTTCTTTACCAAAATTTATGACAATAATTTGGGATGTTGGGTTTTTTTTTTTTTTTTTATATGATGTGACATTTTGTCCCCTATCATTTGAAATGCTACGTTTCTTTCACCAGAATCTTAAATTTCAACCACCTAAAAGGTCTGAAATGACCTTTTGGAATTCCTAGAGTTCCACTCTTTATGTATTTTGTTGGAATTTCAAATGATCCATCGACAGGAGGGATTTGAAATTCCACTTAAGGAGACAACTTTTAGAGAATTTGAAATTTCTCTAGACATAAACTCTATTTTTATTTCTAGGTTCTTTTTAATTATATGTTTATGAGACTCTCTTGAGTGAGAAATGACTCCTCCCCTACAGGTTTCAACAAACTCAACAGCTCAACACGGTGTCCATCATATCCCCCTAAAATGAACAGTCCTACTAAGGGCCTATGACCTTGTCACCTAGCAGTTAAAATGACAGTATCTCTTTTAGTAGAATTCTAATTCAAGTCACCTAAAAGGTCTTAAATGACATTTTCTGGAATTCCCTGCATTTGGTACGAATTTCAAATGGTCCATCAAGAAGAGGGATTTGGAATTCTACCTTAAAGGAAACAACTTTTGGGACTCTTTTGAGGCTTTTGAATGCAAAATGCAGTCTTTTGAAATTACTACTTTATTGTCGTCCCCAAAATGATAAAAAGTCAAGAAGGTCATGAATTTTGAAATTACTTCTTTTTTTTTTTTTTTTATCTAACCTCTAATTTGAAGATTTACTTCAACTCACTTTACAACGGAATTACCCAAACTGTCTGGATCGACTCTAGGTAACCAAGTAATACGTGGGTTACCAACCAACTTAGCAATATCACCTTGTCGTCATCTTTTTGTCAATTATTATACCAACCAATGTGCTCTTGTTCTCTATTCCCCATTCGATGTAAGAGAAAAGTGATAGAAGTAGTCATTTGTTCAAGATGCAATAAAACCAACAGTTGTAATTTGACTGATTTAAGCGGAGGCACCTACAAACTGCAACTAATCATGTGGTTGCTGTACTCATCGACCTTATGGTAGATGTGAGTTCTATCATCATCTTTCAAATACTTGGGGCCTATTTCTATCATCATCATATCCTCAATAAGGATTCTAATTTTCAAGGATGGGCCAACTCTAGAGTTCCAGTCTAATAACTAAAAAGAATGAATGAACGTTTTGAAGAATAAGAAAAAGAGGAGAAAGAAGGGAGCATTTGGTGACTGGTCCCTGAACATTTCACTTTATTGCCTTAGATCCACGATCTTTTTTCATAGTGTGATAGGTCATTTTCTGAAATTTGAAGACCTAAAATGTCTAATTTACCATTTCTTCAAAATCAAATCTGACGATTAGTGGGACATGCCATTAATAATGGTCAACTATCATTTAATTGGCCAAATAAATTTCAAAAGATGAAAATCACTTTCAAAAGATCCAAATAAATTTCACAAGATAAAAATAAATTTCAAAAAATGGAAATAAATTTCAAAAGCCGAAAATAAGTTTCAAAAGACGTAAATAAAATTAAAAAATGCAAAAAAATTCTAGAAAAACACAAGCAAATTTCAAAAACTACAAATGAATTTGAAAGAACGCAAATAAATTTCAAAAAAGGCAATAATTTATAAAAACACAATAAATTTTAAAAGAACGCCGAGAAATTTAAAAAGACGCAAATATATTTCAAAAGATCCAAATAAATTTAAAAAAATATAAATAAATTTCAAAAGATGAAAATCAATTTCAAAAGATGCAAATAAATTTCAAAATTCCAAATAAATTTCAAAAAATATAAATAAATTTCAAAAGATGAAAACCAGTTTCAAAAGATCCAAATAAATTTTAAAAGATCCAAATAAAGTACAAAAAAATGTAAATAAATTCCAAAAACACAAATAAATTTCAAAAGATGTAAATAAAATTAAAAAACGTAAATAATTCTAAAAAACGCAAATACATTTTCCAAAGCTAAGATAAACTAATTTAGAAAAAATTTAGAAACATTTGCCAAAAAATCAAGTATTAATGCCCAAACTCAGTTAAATTTCTTTCAAAAAATGCAAATATATTTCAAAAGAATAGCCTGAGTTTAGTTCATAAACTCAGTTAAAAGTTGCCAAATGGAGATAAATTTGTAAGAAATTCATCTATATTTTTCAAAAACTCAAATAAATTTGCCAGAAACTCATATAGATTTATCCAGAACTCAGATAAATTAGCCAAAAACCTAGATAGATTTGTCTAGAACTCAGATAAATTTGTTTTAGAACTCAGATAAATTTGCGCAAAACTCAAATAAATTTGACAAAAAGGTGAAAAACTCAGATAAATTTGAGAGAAACTCATATAAATTTGTTTAGAATTTACATAAATTAGCCAAAAACTCAAATAGATTTGTCTATAACTCAGAGAAATTTGTTTCAGAACTCAGACAAATTTGCGCAAAACTCAAATAAATTTGACAAGAAATGAAAAACTCAATAAATTTGATAGAAACTCATAAAAATTTGTTAAAACTTAGATAAACTTGGCAAACCGCCATTGGAGAAGCAACAACAGCAAGGCGCTGCATCCCAGGTTCTATTACAGAATCAAATCGAAGGAAGGAGGAGAAGACAATTTGGGTTTATTTCAGTTTCCAAGCCAAGTTCAGGTCGGTTTGACCTAACCCAACCCAGTCTGCACTCCACAAGCCTAGCACAGCAGTAAACCAGCAGACTCCAGGGTTGACGTCAGCAGACTCCAGCAGTACAATCAACAAGTAGAGTTGACCGGATACAACAGGTCAGGTTCGATCATTGCAGAGGTAGAGAAATCTGGTCAAGCGCTGCTCAGGACTTTGGAACCCAGTTCATTGTCCGTCACAGATTAGACAATCACCAAAGGCAAGGCTGCAATCGAAAGACACAGAGGATCCAGACTCCTATCCTGCAGAAGGTGGGCCACGCAGAACGGAAGAGGACCTAATCCTCACCACTACTGCCGTTGCCGAACAAGCGTTCCAGACGCTGCGTGCTGCTGCTTGTCTTTGGTGCAGAAACAAAAAATAGAACAGTTTCGGGGGAAAATTACCGTACGGACGTTCCTAAATCCCACAATTACCTAATACAAGATGAGAAACTACAAATTACCCATGAGCAGATCGTACATGAAACGACACCGAAAGTTTGACAATTTTACCCTTTTTCTTGCAATATCCTAATCCAGTAGGATATCTCACTGTACGATATCCCAGGCCAGTGCAATATCGCACTATTCGATATCCTAGACTTGTAGGATATCGCACAGTTCGATATCCTAAACTCGTAGGATATCGCATAGTTACCTACTCCCATATATAACTCACACAACTTAGAGACCTCCATTTCCAAAAGCTGCAGTAAAGACCTCCGTTTCCAAAACCTACAGAGCTCTGTTTCCGTTTCCATCTTCTCCGATTTGTCTTGTGGGTTACTATAGGATATTAAGATTCCATCTTCTTTCTTCACTACTTTATACATTTTATTAATGACAACAGGTATGTGGGACCATATAATTTCTGAATAGGTTTAAAAAACAGTCCATAAATGTTGTTTTGATAAACCTTTTTTTTCTGCTTTGATTCTTATGCTAGAAACTGTAAATCACTCATTAAGATCTAGATCCCTCCATGAAATGCGTTATTTTGTTAAACTTCCTACATTTGATATGTTTTTTTTCTATTGATATACTACTGCCTCATCTTGTATCTTTCACCATTAACCTATTTACTAGTCCATTGGTGAAGCCCCCCACACCCCTTGCCACCCCCCCCCCCTCCCTTTTTTTTTTTTTTGGATTTCTATGTTATAATGAAATGTATGAAATTGTTACTCACTAGAAAATAAGGCAAAAGAGTCCTTTATAGGTACTAATATTGTGACATTATATTGTTCCTATAAATCTCATGACAAATTATTTGATGGTAAAATTCATCCTATGATTACTACATATTTCCAACCCATGCAATTTTTATTAATAAAATTGATTTTATTTTTATTTTTTTAATTAGGATGTCAGATGTTGATTTGTGCCTTATACTGCACTTTGATGGAGAGCTAGATGTGGATCGCAAACATCCAATATATAACGGTGGAGAGCAAAAGCCTATCTTTGTCTATAGCAACATAACTTACAATTCACTAATTGAAAAGGTCGCACCAGAAACCATTTTGGAGATGAGAAATGGGTACCCTTACATGTAATACATATATTGTTGACACCAAAAATGTCGCTTTGCCTTTTCACACATTCTCAACATCAAAGCAACATGGAGCTACATCCTATTACAAACAAGTGAATGCGCTTCAACCATCAAATTTTGTCAGAATCAAACAAAAATTGCAAGATCCTTCAAAAAAGCCAAGAGGAGGATACACCTGAAGTTTTGGGTCATTCCAACATCATTTGGTCTAACTTCACTCCTCCGGCAGCTGAACAGGCACTTCTGGAGGCGACAGTGTCGAGGACATCAAATCTTCGATTAGAGCTTATGGATGGTCTCAAAATACCTCTAAAAGGCCTCATATCAAATTTCAAGTCAAACCGACAACGTTTGACCCTCTGTCAACACTCGAACAACAAAATTAAGCCTCTCGACGGAGAGAACCACTGAGGCCATTACTCATCAAACAGAGCACATGGATAGCTTCTACTTGTTTCCAAAAAGCTACACGTCAAATTTTAGGTCATTCCAACAACGTTTGACCAGGTTTTGATGCTCGGGAACAAAATCAAGCTTACCGGCGGCAGAGCACCCTGAGATCATGAAATCCAAATCGGAGCTAATGGGTCGTCTCAAAATGACTCCAATAGGCTCTCTGTCAAATTTCAGGTCAATCAGACATTGGTTGACCGCACATCAAAGTGCGATATCTTCTTCGCGGCAAAATTAAGTCGAGCGGCGACGGGACCCCAAACGGCTTTGAAACTCAAATAAAAGTCCATGGTTGGTCCTATTTATTGCTCAAGAAGCTTCATCTCAAATTTCAGGTCATTCCGGCATCGTTTGACCTAGTTTTGACGCTTGACGAAAAATCGACTACAAAGTCTTCGGCTTTTCCACAAAATAGGAAAATTTGTGTTCCGGTTTGCACAGCTTCTCATCAGGTTTTCTTCAGAAGAATCAAGCCAATAAATGAGGAAAAGTATCAAGAAAAATACAGGAGAAAAAGGAAGCAAAAGGATTGAAAAACGGCCGAAGAAAAGGAGACCAAAAGGGGAAAATCCCCCATGGTCGCCGGTGACCCTATAAGTCCGGGTCGCCGGATTTTCACCGGAAGGCCCGTTTTCCAATTCTTTTCGCATTTTGGGAATTCCAGCCCTTGTGATTTTCCAAAAATCTGATTTTTGATGCTTGAAATCGACTAATCTTCGTCAACATCTCGAATCCACCACCAAGAGCATAAAATCGTCATTGATCACTCTAAGATCGTCAAACGGTTGACCAAGAAAGTACACTTTTTGCCCGATCGATCGAGAAATCGACAGGACAGATGTCACAAGCCCGCTGTTATCAATCAATATTTGAAGTTGCATCGCCATCTGACATCAAACAACATGTGGATCCATTGGCGATCATCGCAAGAAGAATTCCAAAAGACGCAGCGCGGCCCGCGACTCTTCAAGCACCCTGGCAACCAATTAATGAAGTTAAATGACCCATTTCATGACAACTTAATGCGGTCATTAACTCATTATTTTGGACGGCCCAATCAGATTCAAGGAAAAAGGAGTTACAAGCCCAAGCAATCATGATAATAAATCATGAAACTCCCCTCATCATGAAGATTAAAGGTGATTAAATGCCCATCATTCTCCATCGGCCAATCACAAGCCAGGAAAAAGGAGTTACAAAATCAAGAAATAAAAACTGATAACTCCTCATCATGGAGCATCAGTGCCATCAATGCCATCAATGCTCATAAATCCACCCCATGGCTACCAAGAGCCTATAAAAAGGGGGTCATTCCAAGGAGGCTAGAAACCAGAAATCAGAAATCCAAGAGCCACCCACACAAAAAGCCAGAAAAATCTCCAAAGTCCAGACACTGTGTAAAGAAACTCTGCTGCAGTAAGCACCACAAGGTGATTGAAGTCCCTTGGGGGCGTCCCCCCCCCCCCCCAAGGCTAAGATCTCTCTTCTCCTATTCAACATGGCCTATACGCGGCTCTTCAACCCGTCTATGTGGTTTTTTATGAGATGTAGGACCTCTTCTTGGTCTTTATCTTCTAAAAAACTGAAGTCCAAGCCAAGCCAAGAGAATCAAAGCATCATACGTTTTCATCTACATGGACGATGGCGATACCCATACATGACTTGCGACCGTTGATCTGAACGTGTCCCTACAATCTCCTGAGAAGTCAAAATTCCTTTTCGTACTTTTTTATTGTATTTTGTATTTCTTTTAAAGAGACAAAAAAACCACAATTCTTGTCTTTCATTATTGATGAGATTTGTAAATCGCCTTTCACGGCAAACAAAACAAAATCGCCTTTTACAGCATACAAAACAAAAATCGCCTCTTACGGCATTCAAAAAAAAAACTTGTCTCTTTTCTTAAAATATGTGCAATGGAAAGTTAGAAAAAAGAGTTGATTTCCTTTCTACTTGTGAAAGTGAATCTCCAGACCACCATCTCTAAATTCCAAGTAGAATAGAAAATCTGGCATACCCGTACAAAAATGTTGATACCCGCATTTTCTCTACTTCCCTCTATTTGGCCTTTCGACAGGCCCGGGGACGGATGAGAGGGGAAGGGAAGGAAACGGGTCCATCAAGTTGGCACACCCGGTGGGACACGATCCTTTGAGAACGTGATGCCTAGATTCTTTGGCTCCTTTCTAGTTGGTGGCCTATGTTGGATCTTGCATCTAAAAAAAAACATGAGATGGGATTTTCTTGGAAATTTCTATTTTTTAGTTTATTTCCATTCTTTCTCATTTCGCAAAAAAAAAAAAAAAATCTGGTTTCTCTTTCTTGGATTCATTTTCGAGAAACTTTGATCCTTTCCTCTTCGAACTTGATAGCTCACAGAAATATTTGTAGCTATTGTTCATATCGGGGAGCGGACCATCTTTTCTCTTTGATAAGTCCGATAGGGATTTTCAAAAAAAAAAAAAAATCTTATTTAAAAAAAAATCAGTTTTCCTTCAGATTTGAGAAACTTTGGTTTCTTTCTTTTCAGACAATGGCTCGCGGAAATTGTTAGTAGCCAACGTTTGGATTTGAAGGGGCCATTCGCTCTCTTTGATGAGTCCATTAGAAATCTTTCAAAAAAAAGTTCAAAAAAAAACCACTAAGGTTACACCACTTGCATTCTTTGACCAAAGTGGATCTAAGGAAAGCTTTGTCCAGAGTGTGGAGACAGCTAGACTGTTCGAGGCAAAGGTCCTCCAAACGGGTTCATTAAGTAATCCTACCCTTACCTGAGGGCTGATCTATCTACTAAAGTTTCATAAGATTGAATTGGAAACCTATGTGTACCTTTAAAAAAAAAACTCTAAAAAAAAAAAAAAACTTTGAAAAAAAAATAAAATCCGTCACTTTTAGGTTTAGATTTGAGAAATTATGGTTCCTTCCCTTTCGGATTCAGTGCTCGCAGAAATGTTTGAGCTTGCGTTCGGATTGGAATACCATTTGCTCTCCTTTATGAATCCGATCATGATCTTTCAAAAGAAAACCCCATCCCGTGTCCTTTACAAGGATGCGATTTGCAACATTTGTGCCTAACGGTGCTAGTACGCCCTTCCAAGTCTATTGTATTCGCGACCGACACATTTGTAACTCCAACCTTACATCATCTTACCTCAAGTGAACCTTGCTTCTCGGTAATTTGAATTAAGGTTTACAATTGTTTCTAGCGGTCACTAGAACGCTCTTCCTGAGCCTACCATACTTGCATTTAGAATGATTGTACCCTCTATGGTTTTTTGCCTTCTTCATCTTGCTTGGGCTGGGCCATGTCCCTTCGAGCGATTTGAAAAGACAAAACCATAGTTCCTTTCCATTTATGATTACTATATTCTTGTGATTATTAATGGATTTGGTCTTGTTTTAGAAGTTTTCCAAAACTAACAATGGCAACTTCACTAACCATCACTTTCGATGAGAACAAGTACCAGCTTTGCCGAAGCATCATCTCTCTCGGTAACTCTCAGAACACAGGGTCAACCTCTACTCCCCGGACCATCATCTTTGGGTCCCTGGGACCATTCCCACTTCCCGCAGAAGAAACTGCACCTACCAATAAGCAAAAAACTGCCCCGCAACGTGTCATAGCCATGACACCAAGGGCGAACACCAAGAAACCTGAAGCCCATGGCAGCCCCACGAAGCCTTAACCTGCAAACAACCTGGTTTGCCCCAAGACTTGGTCCCCGAGACCTTCACCAAAGCAAAGGAGGTCCTGAATATTTGCAAAACCAATATAACTGGCCCCTCTCAAGGAGAACCAATTCTACCCTCTCTCTTACATGAATGAGGAGAAACCTACCTTCCACCAAACAAACAAATCAATCCAGCATGAGCCGGCTTGCTCCTACAAACCAAAAATCAGATCATACATCACTAGGCCTCTACAAGAACCTGCTAAGGCCCGCACCCCTGCAGCTCGTCCCTTCATCTCAACAGGGGCCGAACTCGCAAGATTCAAGGCTTCGCTGCAACAGACAAAGGACCGCGTCCAGATCCTGTCCATGCCTAGTTTCAAAGAAGACAGGTTCGGCTGCTGCGCTCGAGGGAGTACATCCTTCATTGCTAAAGCCCAGCCAGAGCTGACCGAAGCTCAGATTGCTCGTCGCATACGTCGCCACATGTCGTATCGACAAAAGAGACTAGAGAAGCAGAAGACTCAGCATCCTACCCTTCAAGTTTGCCAAAAATGGGTAAAAAAAGAAAGACCCAACCAAGTTGTTGCTGTCCATATGGTTCGTAAAACCAAAAGGCGCCAGAAATTAGCAACTAAACTTCATGTCCGACGACCAGTGACTCGCAGCGTCTCCCGGACACGAAGACATCAGGAAGAATCTTTTACTCTTTCAAGTCAAGGACAACGGAGTAATCCTTCCTCAAGCTCTTCAAGAAAAAGCCCCAGCTCAGTCACCAGGACGGTTTCTTCATTTGAATCCCGAAGAATAAATGTCCTGGCTACAAACTCTGAGCCACCTCACAATCCGCCTCTTAATGAAACGACTGCACGCATCCAGCAATTGGAGCAAGGTCGGCAGAGGATTGAGACTCTAATGGAAAACCTTCTTCTCGCTTTTCAGTGTCAAGAAAATAATCAACCTCCTCTGAATCACCAAGATGACGAGGTCGATGGGGAAAACAATAAGTCATGTACCCGTACCAAAAAGGACGTTGACGATATCCTCGCCAAAGCAAAAGAAGAGGATACACTAGAGGAACATGAGATCAAGCCACTATATCCTTTATGGATGGATTCGGTTCCGTTCCCTACAAAATTCAAACAACCTACTCTCCAGACATATACAGGGAAAGGTTCAACCAGACAGCATATCATCCACTTCAAGATCCTGACAGGAGCTATCGCAGATCAAGATGCACTCAAGATCCGCCTCTTTGCAAGTACCCTAAAAGGTACGGCCTTTGATTGCTACTCCGCTCTGCTAGAGGATTCCATCCAAAATTGGGCCATGCTGGAGACACGCTTCCTGACCCACTTCAAAGGTGAAGATCGTCCTGTTACTATGGCTCAGCTCTGCAGCCTAAAACAGGGAGAGAATGAGTCAACATACGACTTCATTCACAAATGGAAGGCCATGGCGTACAAATTCTCAGACATACTGCCACAAGCATCACTGGTTGACATCTGCCGTAACAATATGAGAGCAAGGATTCGCTCCATGATCATCGGCAACAAATCAAAAGGTCTGGGAGAACTCCTAGAAGCAACTATGGAGGCTGAAACGGTGATTAAAGACCTCAATAGTTAGAAATCATCAAAGAAAGAGTGAATCGCCATTGTAACCTCAAAACAGAAGAAGAAAGAGGCTCTCAATGTGCAAACCAAGTCAGCTTCTCAGCAGCCAAAGAAAGCTGAAAACAAATCTGCAGGTAAAAGACCTGAACTCTCTAATGCCTTCAAAGAACAAGCAAAAAAGAAATACCCGTTCGATCAAGATGTCAAGGAAATCTTTATGACTCTTTTAGCAAACGTCAAGCTCACCTTGCTTGAGCCCAAAAGACCGGGAGATATTGGCAAAACCAATGATCCCCGGTATTGTCCGTACCACCAGATGATCTCGTATCCTCTCAACCAATGCTTTATTGTAAGAGAGAAGATCAATGAGATGTGGAAAAACGGAGTCATCACCTTTGACAAAAACTATGAGTCTGCCTCTGTCAACATGGTGTCATGTGTACAAACATCCGAGTAGCAAAAGAAAAAGATTGCCACTTCCTTCAAGTTGATAAAAATGGTTCAAACGTCCCAAGAGTTGGTTCCTTACCCTACACCAGACGGACAACCCAAATGGGTGCATCCTGATCTCCTGGAAGATGAAAACTGGGAGGTTGTCAAAATAAAGCCGACAGCTCAACAACAAAGGCAAACCAGGAGACATCTACACAAGCTCAAACAACAGGAGAAAGCTTAGGCAAAACAAGAAGTCTGTGAAAAAGCAGAGACATCCTTTACCACTTCACTGGGGACAACAGAAAAATCCATTCCCGAGACTTCTAAAGAGTTAAGAAAATTCACTCTTAGTGACTTCATGCCACCTTAACTCAGGAATGAAACTACGCAAGGGGCATCATACCCTTGTAATTCGGTAGTCGGATTCTCCATGAATGGATATGAGTCCAGTGACACCGCCAGTGGCATCGATGAATGGGAAGAATCCTTTGAAACAGGAGAATATCTCTTCGATGAGGAATGGGTTCCTGAAACTCACCTTATGCCAGTAATCAGGTATAATCCCTTACAGCCACAAGGATCCAGGTCTAATGATGAAGAAAATCAAGAGGTTGTTCAAGAAAACGATGTCGATCCAGCACCCATCGACGCTCTAGTGGAACCCAACCATGTTGAACCACAAGGGGCAGACGATGAAGAAGATTTGGCTCTCATGCCTGATCTTGAAGAATATGCGAGAATCTTGCAGCACCTTGCCATAGAACAAGAGCGAGGTTTTCGTGATCAAAATCCAGGACAAGAAGTCCTTGAAAATCAACAGACATCCCCTCCCTCAACCCCTGAAAATGGAGAAAACTGCTGGATAGATGATCCTCTCACATCCGATGATGAGACCGACTCACAATAGTCTATCCTGGGGGGATCTCCTATCAAGGCAACCTGCAGTGCGATAGCTCACGTTGATGGTGCCTCTGAAGCATCATCTTCTGAAGACACATACTCTCCAACTAAACCTGATAGTATATCTTCCGGAGCTACATCTTCTCAAGCGGCTTCCACTGAGGTATCATCTTCTCAGCCTTTGTCTCCTGAAACTGTGACGTCGGAGCTCAAAACTCTTCCGACTGATCATCTCGAAGAACCTCTTGCAAATGAAGTCTTCTTTAATGAAAATCCGGTCAACTGGTCCCAGATACCTGACCTCATAGGTGATGTTTGGACCGATGAATTACTTAACAAGGAAGAAAAGCTGCTGAATGTTGTTCAGAATTTATTCCTGGAAAATGCTCCATGCAACACAATCACTAAGGATGGTAACTCTGCTGCAAACACATCTTCAGTAAACGACAAAGATCAACCCCTTGATCCTAAGAGTGATCTTCCAGAAGGAGACCCTTCTCAAGAAGTACTCGAAGTTGGTAGAGGTACCTGCTCTGGCCGGGATTACCATAAACATTACAACCAACCTTCTTCTTATGTAAATCCTTCGGGAAAGCAAGTTGTAAACGCCCCAAATGGCAACAATAATGAAAATGCAGGTCCAAAGGAGGCTTTCAAGTACGACTTGACTGAGCACTTCAAACACATATCTGCACGATTGCACATCCTTGACTTATTACGAATGTTTCCACAAACTCGTGATAGTCTCATTTCAGAACTGCAAAGGCTGAATGCGGATGTCAACAAACATGCCCCATAAGTCCTACAAATTGAAATGGACTATAGGGTCAAAAAATCAAGTACTTCCTCAAAGGGTGAGAAGAAGAAAACTGAGGGATCAGGCATTGAATGCTTCTCGGTTCAAAAAATAGCAAGTACAACCATCGCCTTCAATAAGGATGATCTCCTGCTAGGCGAAACAAAACACAACCGACCCTTATACTTCACAGGGTATGTCAAAGAGATGCCAATACACAGAGTCCAAATAGACCCAGGTTCTGCACTCAACCTCATCTTTGCTTCAGCACTCGAAGAGCTGGGCATCCCACCTAGGAATCTAAGTCACACATCTGCATCCATCTTTGGATATGATGGGAGCGCTCAAAGGCCTATCGGCAAAATCTGGCTCAAATTGCAAATCAGTGATCTTATTTTTGAAGTCACTGTATACGCAATAAGGACCCCCTTCATGCTACAACATCCTTCTTGGATGCCCCTGGATACACAAGAATGGTGCTGGCCCTTCCACTCTACACCAATGCATCAAGTTCGTTGGTAATGACGGCTTAATACATCGAGTGTTTGCAGATAAAAAGTCATTCAAAGGCAAAGACGTCTATTTTGTAGATGCTCAGATGTATAAAGATGAAAAAGAAGAAAAGGAGGATGAAACATCATCCTTTGCCGAGAATCTCCAGAAAGATAAGCGCAAGGGTCCTCAGCAATCATCGGAAGAAAATAAACCTCCCGACACATCTCCCTTCGTTGTCTCCCTCAAATCTTCTAAACCTTTAGTAATTACCACCAAGGCAAAGAAGACAAACAAAGAGGCTTGGGGCAAGTTTAGTGTTTCCCTTGTGTCCAAGAAGACGTTGATATTCAAAGAGGCTGGGGACAAACACAGATTTGGATATAGAGCCAGAAGACGACACATCGTCAAGCCAAGCTGATACTCAGCAAGTTCAGCCTGCTCTCACTGCATTGGGGACACCTGCTGACTTAGAAGATCCTACGTCTGCTTTCCCCATCATTCTGGCAACTTCAGCTGAAGAAAAGTCGATCTTCTTTGACAGATCAGAAGCTTCTTCATTAAATTTCTTGCTTAAACCTTTCCAAAACGAAAGTATACCTCAGCTATCCCTGAATAGTCCAATGGCACAAGCTATCATGAAGAAAATGGGCTATGATGCTTAGAACCCAATCGGTTTGGGAGGTGGCCATGGTATTCTCACACCATCGGAACCTACCTTGACCAAAAGTCAACCAGAGGATGGGAAATTCCACCATCACAAAGGCAAGTTTTCGTACGGATTGGGGTATGATCCTGACACTCCCATGAGATAGTTGACTCAAAGGTTGCAAAGTCGTTTTGCCGACCAAGCCTCAACATCTCATGTCCATGAAGACGTTGATATCCCTGAATATCTCTTTGAGGAATTACCTGTCAAGGATCCAAGAAGCTCCTTCAATTGGTATGATTTCTCTGATGATGAAGCGGAATTGTCCGATGACAGAGACGCGTGGTTTTCTAACCCAGAGTAACCATCGTCTCCAAAAGAAGTATCCTACTTCGACCAAGATTCAATGGGTGATTGGGATCATCTCATTGCAATTCTTGAGAAGAGTACCGATCAAGAAGATCCATGGACAAAAGCAAACCCTTGGTCTGTAAACACCTCTTGAATTCCAGAGGGCCATGTTGAGTTAGAAGCCTTCGAAAACATTGTGGGGGAACCACCTTCAAATTTTCCAACAGAAGATCCTCTTCAAAAGATAGACTTGGGAACACCAAATAACCCACGTCCTGTATTCATAAGCAAGAATATAAAGGATGATGAGTTACCCGAGTATAACTCTTTTCTTCGTGAGTTCGTTGATTGTTTCGCATGGTCTTGTGCTAAAATACCTGGTTTAGACCCCAAGATAGCAGTCCACAAACTCAATCTGCAAAATGATATCAAGCTTGTTAAACAAGGCCAAAGAAGATTCCGTCCTGATGTGATGGACAAAATTGAACAAGAAATCCAAAAAATCAAAAGCGTTGACTTCATCCGTGAGGAACAATATCCTGAATGGCTGGCCAACATCGTTCCCGTAGCAAAGAAAAATGGGCAGATCAGGGTCTGTATTGACTATAGAGACCTAAATAATGCATGCCCCAAAGATGAATTCCCGCTCCCCATACCAGAGGTGATGAATGACAACACCTGTGGATTTGAGCGAATGACATTCATGGATGGATTCTTTGGCTACAATCAGATAAAGATACATCCTGAAGATGAAAGACATACATCATTTCGGACTCCATTTGGCGTGTATTGCTACACAGTCATGCCATTTGGTCTGAAAGATGTTGGTGCAACATATCAGAGGGCTATGATGAAAATATTCCAAGATATGCAGCACAAGACGGTTGAATGGTTTGTCGACGACCTCGCTATCAAAAGCAGAATAAAAGAAGACCATCTCAAAGATCTTCGAGAAGTCTTCATTCGACTTAGCAAACACAAGCTGCGGATGAATCCACTAAAATGCTTCTTTGGTGTTTCATCAGGTAAGTTTCTCGGATTCATGGTTCGGAAGGCCGGAATAGAACATGACCTCACCAAAGTCAAGGCTATCCTAGAAATGCCTTCTCCGAGGACCCTAAGAGAACTAAAAGGGCTTCAACGAAGATTGGCATAAATTCGACGGTTCATCTCCAACCTATCTGGGAAGTGTCGCCCATTCTCTCACCTAACGAAGAAAGGTGTAGATTTTGTTTGGGATGCTGAATGAAGATGCATTCCAAGACATTAAAACATACCTGACCAAACCTCTAGTGTTGGCTGCCCCTACAACTGGAAGACCATTCATCTTGTACACAAGAGCTCTCCACCATTCTATGGGCGCTCTGCTTGCACAAGAGAATTACGAGGGAAAAACAGCCGCTCTATACTACCTTAGCCGCATGTTGGTAGGTGCAGAGCATCGCTACTCTCCGACCGAAAAAAAATGCCTTGCAGTAATGTTTGTTGTACAAAAGCTACGTCACTACCTACTGTCGAACACAGTCTACCTAATTCTCAAGGATCATTCTCTTAAAGGTCCTTGTCACAAAAGCAGGTTCTTTCAATGCCCGATTGGCAAAATGGTCCATCCTTCTATCACAATTTGATATTAGGTATGTACCACAAAAAGCAATGAAAGGTCAAGCTCTGACAGACTTTATCGCAGAGCATCCATTGCCTAAAGATTCTCTACTCAGGGATGATCTCCCAGACGAACCCGTCTACGCCATGGAGATTTCCTCATCAAATGCCTCCTGGGACATGTACTTTGATGGTGCAACCAGGACAGATGAAATAGGAAAACAAATATCGGGAATTGGCATCCTCTTTGTTAATCCTGAAAAATACATGATTCAACACACTTTCTCGCTACTGGAACTATGTTCAAACAACGCAGCTAAGTACCAAGCCCTGATTGTAGGACTGGAACTCGCCCTCGAATCTGGTATCACCATCCTGAAAGCTTTTAAGGGACTCTTTGTTAGAATCACACGATCACTGAGAGGGGGGGGGGGGGGTGAATCAGTGATGTCTCAATACTTTTTACTTGAATATAAATAAGTCCAAATAATCAAAGCAGTAAAACAATAATCAAGCAACCACAGGAACACAAGGTTTTAACGTGGTTCACCCAAAGGCTACGTCCACGTGCAACGACTACCCGGACACCAATTCGAGGCTAGTCTTACTGATTATTTCTGAAGCTTCAACTTCAAGGAGCACCCACCCCTGTTTCAGATAGCACCCACTGTCTAGGAAGCAACAACTCCCTTTACAATTCGTCTGCACCAACAGACGGGATCACCAAACCCCAATACCAAGCACCCACTTGATATTTTACAATGATTAGAGAAGAACCCTTTACAGAAATTTCTTTTTACAATCTCTCACTCTCAATCCCATACAATCAGACTCTTAATAAATATGAATTGAGAGACACTTATATGACAGAACTACTGATGAAGAATCATCTTCTTGGTGCAGAGTTTCTTCTTGAATTGCTGTAGAAGAATCACAGCAGTATCTCCTTGCAAGCTCACACACCCTCACGAACCTCTCTCTTTCTGTTTGTCCCTGTGTGTGTTCGTTCAAAGATCCCTTGCATGCCTTTTTATAGGATTTTCCAACCCTAATTCGTGATTGCAAAAAGACTAGGAGAGTTTCGGAAACTCCTGCAAGGATAGAAAGTGTTCCCCTGTTTTCTCTTGTGCAAGTTTCTGTTTTGAGCACTCCTTCAAGGATTGGAAGAGATCCTCTGTTTTCTCGCGCAAGTTTTTATTTTGAGCTCTGCGCTTGACTGACCTCAGTGCTTTGAACGAGCTTTGCGCTTTACCGAGCTTCTCAGTGCTTGAAAGACTTTACTGACCTCAGTGCTTTGCCGAAATGACCAAGCTCAACGCTTCGCCAGTGCTTGTACCAAACTGAGCTGTCATGGCCGAGATCAGTGCTTTTTTCAAGCTCAGTGCTTGATTCTTCTTTGAGCTCTGTGTTTCGTCGAACTGAGCTATCATGGCCGAGCTCAGTGCTTTTACCGAGCTCATGTCTTCCTTTTTATCGAGCTCATGTCTTCCTTGTTTACCGAGCTCAATGCTTGACGCTTGACAGAGCTCAACGCTTGAACGAGCTCTTCATGACTTCCTCGTTTACCGAGTTCCTTGTTTCTGAGCTCAAGTCTTCCTTGTTACCGAGTTCCTTGTTACCGAGCTCAAGTCTTCCTTGTTACCGAGCTCGGGCATTCGGTGCCGAGCTGAGACGTTCTGTACCAAGCTGAGACATTCGGTTCTATACTTGTGTGACAATGTGTTGACAATAATTCCAACACTCTATTCACAATAATTCCAACACAAAATTGAGCTTTAAACCTCAAATTCTCTTCAAAATCCAACAATCTCTCCCTTTGGAATTGTTGGCAACACTTGGAACATGTTAACCCTCAATCGATCTTGCAGACAAGTTTTTGTTCTGTTCTGAACTACTGTAGCATGTCTTCTTGGCAGTTACAGACTCCCCCTGAACATCCTGTTCTTCCATTTTAATATCTCCCCCTTTGACAACAATCACAAAGGGACTTGCTTAGGAGCAAAAAGAATAACAATAAAGCATGCTCCCCCTAACAAGAAGGTCTCCTAATGCTTGGGAGAGTGAGTAACTCTCAATTTCTTACTAAGATACTCGAAGACTTCCTTTAGTAGAGGCTTTGTGAAGATATCAGCCACTTGTTCAGTGGTTAGACCATATTCCAATTTTACCTCACCGTCAGCAACCTTTTCTTTGAGAAAGTGATATCGTATTACAACATGCTTTGTGAGGGAGTGCTGGACAGGGTTCTTGGAGATATGAATGGCACTTGTGTTGTCGCAGTAGATTGGCGTAGGATCTCTCGTCTGAACACCGAGATCTAAGAGCATTTGACGCATCCACAGGACTTGGGTACAGCAAGTTGCTGCTGCTATGTACTCTGCTTCCGCTGTAGAAAGAGATACTGAATCTTGCTTCTTGTTGTGCCAAGCCACCAATCTTTCACCTAGATAGAATGCACCTCCACTTGTGCTTTTGCGGTCATCTACACATCCAGCCCAATCAACATCAGAATACGCAATTAGAGTGAATGATTTACCTTTGGGATACCATATGCCAAGCTCCAAAGTATCCTCTTCACTGCTGTAAGGTGCTCTTCCGTTGGTGATGCCTGAAATCTTGCCACCATACATACCGCCTGTAGAATGTCCGGTCTTGTAGCCGTCAAGTAGAGCAAGCTCCCTATCATTGATCGGTAAGTGGTGTGATCAACTGATGGAGCCTTGTCATCTTTTCTTAGCTTTGTGTTCGTGGACATAGGCGTGCTTACCGCCTTGCTGTCTTCCATGTTGAACCGTTTCAGCATCTCCTTGATGTATTTCAACTGTGATATGAAGATACCATACTTCAACTGCTGCACTTGGAGACCAAGGAAGAAACTCAGCTCTCCAAGCATTGACATTTCAAATTCATTCTTCATCTCTTCAGCAAAATTTCTGCACAATTCTTCGTCATTACCGCCAAAGATTATGTCATCGACATAAACTATAACAACCAGCTATTTGTTTTGCTCTGTTTTGATGTAGAGATTGCTGTCGACCAGTCCTTTGCCGAAGCCAATCTTGCGAAGATAACTATCTAGCCGTGCATACCAGGCCCTCAGTGCTTGTTTCAGGCCATATAGAGCCTTCCTCAACTTACACACCAGGTCTGAACTGTTGCTCAAGAGAAAACCATCTGGCTGTTCAATATATACCTCTTCCTCAAGTAGCCCATTCAAAAAGGCTGACTTCACATCCATTTGAAATACCTTGAAATTCTTGTATGCAGCCAATGCTAGGAACATTCGTATGGCTTCCAGACGAGCCGCTGGTGCGAAGGTTTCTTCAAAATCTATGTCTTCAATTTGAGCATAGCCTTTACAAAGTAACCTTGCTTTGTTTCTCACAACTTGACCATCTTCATTCGGCTTATTTCTAAAGACCCATTTAGTACCTATGACATTCTTATCAACAGGTCTAGGGACTAAATCCCAAGTGGAGTTCTTCTCTATTTGCTCTAACTCCTCATGCATAGCCTTTAACTAATTTTCATCAAGACTTGCTTCAGCCACTGTCTTGGGTTCGATCATTGATACTAGTGAAAACGTGTTCGCCACACTATGTCTAGTTTGAACACCAGCCTTAGGATTTTCAATTATTTGGTCCTTAGGATGTTGTTCTACCCAAGTGTTGTGCTTCCTAGGAGTAGCAACTTTTGAACCGTCCCTTGATTTCTCAGAATCATTAGGTTCAGCCATTTCATCATCCAACTCACTCCAGTCCTCATAAACTAGATTATCATTATGAGTAACATTCATTGGTTCATAATGTTCGTCAATTCTAACATCAGCACTTTCTATGATTTTTCTGGTCCTTTTGTTAAGACACCTATATGCCTTGCTGGTGGAGAAGTAGCCCAGAAATATACCTTCATTAGCTCTTTCTTCAAATTTTCCCAGATTTTGTTCTAGTCGCTTGATGAAGCACTTGCTGCCAAATATCTTGAAGTGCTTGACTGAAGGTTTCCGTCCAAACCACAATTCATATGGTGTTTTGTCTTCAAGTCGCCTGATCATGCATCGATTCTGAATGTATACTGCAGCATGGACTGCTTCCTTCCAATATCTGTCAGCCAATTTGCTCTCAACCAGCATAGTGCGTGCCATTTCCTGCACGGTGCGGTTCTTGCGTTCAACGACTCCATTCTGCTGTGGAGTTCTAGGGGCTGAGTATTGTCGTTGAATACCATGATGCTCACAGAACTTGGTGAATTCTTTAGATGTGAATTCGCCTCCACGATCAGACCTTAACGTCTTGATCTTCTTCCCTAGCATGTTTTCAACCTGTGCTTTAAACACTTTGAACCGATCAAGTGCTTGATGTTTATGTTTTAAAAATAAAACCCATGTCATTCTAGTATAATCTGTTGGATTTTGAAGAGAGTTTGATGTTTGAAGTTCGATATTTTGTGTTGGAATTATTGTCAACACATTGTCACACAAGCACTGCACAGAATGTCTCAGCTCGGCACAGCACAGAATGCCTTAGTGCAGTTACGGTAATAAAACAAAGGAGATCGGTAAAAACAAGGAGATGGTTAATAAAACAAAGGAGATCGGTAAAAACAAGGAGATCGGTAAAAGTGGAGCTCGGACATGACAGCTCAGTTCGACGAAGCGTAGAGCTCAAAGAAGAATCAAGCGCTGAACTCGGTAAAGCACTGATCCCGGCCATGACAGCTCAGTTCGGCAAAGCTTCAAGCGTCAAGCGTCAAGCCCGTTTAAAGCATCAAGCGTTGAGCCAGGTAAAAGCACGAAGCTCGGTTCCCACTGAGCTCGGTCAAGTGCAGAAATCGTTCAAGCACTGGTGAAGCGTTAAGCTTGGTCCGTTCGGCAAAGCATTGAGGTTGGTAAAGCGCAGTGTGTGGTTAAGCACTGAGAAGCTCGGTAAAGCGCAAAGCTCGTTCAAGCACTGAGGTCAATAAAGCGCAGAGCTCAAAATAGAAAGTTGCGATAGAAAACAGGGGATCTCTTTCAATCCTTGTAGGAGTGCTCAAAACAGAAACCTGCACGAGAAAAAAGAGGGGAGCACTTTCTATCCTTGCAGGAGTTTCCAAAACATCTCCTAGTCCTTTTGCAATCACGAATTAGGGTTGGAAAATCCTATAAAAGGGCATGCTAGGGATCGTTGAATACACACAGAGATACACACAGAGACAGACAGAAAGAGATATTCGTGAGGGTGTGTGAGCTTGCAAGGAGATACTGCTGTGATTCTTTACAGCAAGTAAAGAAGAAACTCCGCATCAAGAAGATGGTTCTTCATCAGTAGTTTCTTTAGATAAGAATTTCTCAATTCATGTTTATTAAATCTGATTTGTATGGGATTGAGAGTGAGAGATTGTAGAAGGGAATTTCTGTAAAGGGATTCTTTCTCTAATTATTGTAAAATATTAAGTGGGTGCTTGGTATTGGGGTTAGGTGATCCTGTCTGTTGGTGCGGACGAATTGTAAAGGGAGTTGTTGCTTCCAAGATAGTGGGTGCTATCTGAAACAGGGGTGGGTGCTCCTTGAAGTTGAAGCTTCAGAAATAATCAGTAAGACTAGCCTCGGATAGGTGTCCGGGTAGTCGTTGCACCGTGGACGTAGCCCTTGGGTGAACCACGTTAAAACCTTGTGTTCCTGTGGTTGCTTGATTATTGCTTTGATTATTTGGACTTATTAGTATTCAAGTAAAAAGTATTGAAACATCACTGATTCACACCCCCCCCCCCTCTTAGTGATTGTGTGATTCTAACAATTGGTATCAGAGCGAGGTTCCTTTAGCAAGCATTAACACGCTGAGGGTGATCTCTAAACGAATCACATGGGGTCCAATACTCGGAACACAAAAGCACCACTGTTTGATGGTACTAACTACTCCTTCTGGAAGCTAAGGATGCAGGCTTACATTAAGTCACTTGGATATGATGTTTGGGAGGCTATAAGAGTTGGCTACAATGCTTCTATCATACCCACTGATGCTGCAACGAAGAAACTAGCAGACAACGACTCCAAGGCACAAAATGCTCTCTATAGCGGTCTTGTGGACAGCGAGCTTGTCAAAGTCATGATGTGCAAAACAGCCAAAGAAATCTGGGACAAGCTACAGAGTATACATGAGGGTGATGAGAAGATTAAAGAGGCAAAACTTCAGACTTATCTCTCTCAGTTTGAATCTCTTCACATGATGGAAGACGAGAACATTGACACTTACATGTTGCGAGTCAATGAAGTGAGCAATTCCATCCGTGGGATGGGAGAGGAGATCAAGGAGCCAGTCATCGTTAAAAAGATACTTAGATCTCTTCAGCCTCGGTTCGACTCCAAAGTGTCCGCGATGGAAGAAGCAAAAGATCTAAATGTTTTCTCCATGGACGAGCTTCATGGTTCTTTGACTGCTTATGAGATGCGCATAGGCAAGACATCCTCATCTGACAGAGAGGCGGCCTTCAAGGTACAGAAAAAAATAAAGGATGCAGATCTCGGTGATGATTCTGATGATGAGCTTGAGGCTCAATTCGTCAGAAGTCTGAAGAAAGGCAGCAATGGAAAGTACAAGGGGAAGTTACCTTTCAAGTGCTTCAATTGTGGCGGTGTTGGCCACTTTGCTGCAAAGTGTCCGTTCAAGGACAATGATGAAGAGGACTCTTATGCTGATAAGAGTCAGAGAAAGCAGAGGTTCAGCAAAACAGGAAAGACTAAAAGCTTCATCAGCCATCACACCAACGATGCGTTTGAAAGTTAAGACAATGACGACTCAGCTGAGTCGAACGAAGCACTCTTCATGGTCACTGTGGAAGAAGAGGAAGAGCTGAAGCCGGAAGATGATGAGGCCGAGGTCAACCTCGAAGGAGAACTAATTGCAGCACTTAAGGAGTTAAGCCTAGAGCGAAAAACAAGTAAGAAAAATCTGAAACTCCTCCATGATGCTGAAAGTTTTGTAATTTCTTTAAAGACTCAAGTTGAAGAGTTTAAGAGAACCATTGAAATTCTAGAAAACCAAGTTAGTGCTAAAACTGAGGAGGTTGTGAAACTTGAGAATGAAATCCTTGGAGCAAGGGCTGAAAATTTAAAACTTAATCAAAAGCTCAAAGTGCTCCAAGCGATCAATGGAACTATAAAGCTAAACAACCTATTGAAAGTTCAAAGGCCTCCCCACATCAAATTCGGTCTAGGATATGAGACAGGAGAATCCTCCAAGGTTGCACCTCCTGAAAAGACAACAGCACCACCCAAGTTAGTGAAGCAAACAGCTACACCTTCTAAAGCTGTGAAGCCCACCGTCCAGCCTAAGAAAGAGACTATACATGTGAAGTCTAACCAGCCATTCAAGAAACAAAGAGAGTTCAGTTTTTATGGTTACTGTTTCCATTGTAATAGATATGGACATAAAATAGTTGAATGTAGACTTTATGTTAAACCTAGTATGACTGCAACTAGGAACCCTTTCTCAGTCCTACGTAGCCACAACATTGAGTGCCATAAGTGTCACAACTTTGGTCACTTGGCTAGGGACTGCAATTTGCATATTGCTAACCGATTTCAAGTTGAGAAGAAACCCAAATTGGTCAAGGTCTGGAGGGTGAAGAAAAGGGCAGAAGAACCCAAGGAATCCTTCATTGTGCAAACCGCTTTCAATGCTCAAAAGAAGACTGCACCATGGATCCTTGACAGTGGTTGTTCAAGTCATATGACCGGTGACAAAGCCAAGTTCACAAAGCTACAACATTTTGAGGGTGGCTCTGTAAAATTTGGCAACAACGACGGCGCCAAAATCTGTGGCAAAGGCGCTGTTCAGCTGAAAGAATGCAAGATCAGTTTTGAAGAAGTGCTGTATGTGTTTGGACTTAAACACAACCTGCTAAGTGTAAGTCAGATCTGTGACAAAGGTCATGAGGTAATCTTCACAAAGAATGGGTTCGCAATCAAGAAGTGTAGCAATGGCAAAACACTGGCTACTAGGTCAAGAACAACAGATAATCTATACACCTTGTCTGATGGGTCGGAGAGAACTTGCTTGATGAGCCAAACTGAGGAAAGCTGGTTGTGGCACAAGCGCCTCGGGCATCTAAACTTTGACAATCTGTCAAAGATTTGCAACAGAAAGGCGGTGAGAGGTATGTCTATGATAAAGAAGCCTTCCAACCCTGTTTACAATTCTTGTCAAAAGGGAAAGCAAACGAGGGTGGTATTCAAGACAAAGGAGCATCACACGAAGAAACCTCTTGAGCATGTGCACACTGATCTTTGCGGAGCAATGCGAACTCAAAGTAGCAACGGAGATAAGTATTTCATGTTATGCATTGATGATTATACTAGAATGACATGGGTTTTATTTTTAAAACATAAACATCAAGCACTTGATCGGTTCAAAGTGTTTAAAGCACAGGTTGAAAATATGCTAGGGAAGAAGATCAAGACGTTAAGGTCTGATCGTGGAGGCGAATTCACATCTGAAGAATTCACCAAGTTCTGCGAGCATCATGGGATTCAAAGACAATATTCAGCCCCTAGAACTCCACAGCAAAATGGAGTTGTTGAACGCAAGAACCACACTGTGTAGGAAATGGCACTCACTATGCTGGTTGAGAGCAAACTTGCTGACAGATATTGGAAGGAAGCAGTCCATACTGCAGTATACATTCAGAATCGATGCATGATTAGACGACATGAGGACAAAACTCCATATGAATTGTGGTTTGGACGAAAACCTTCAGTCAAGCACTTCAAGATATTTGGCAGCAAGTGCTTCATCAAGCGACTTGAACAGAATCTGGGAAAATTTGAAGCAAGAGCTAATGAAGGTACATTTCTGGGTTACTCCTCCACTAGCAAGGCATATAGGTGTCTTAACAAAAGGACCAGAAAAATTGTAGAAAGTGCTGATGTTAGAATTGACGAACCTTATGAACCAATGCATGAAACCTGTGAAGAAAGTCCGGTTTATGAGGACTTGTCTGAGTTGGATGATGAAAGGGCTGAACCTAATGATTCTAAGGAATCAAGGGACGGTTCAGAAGTTCCTACTCCTAAAAAGCACAACACTTGGGTAGAACAACATCCTAAGGACCAAATAATTGGAAATCCTAAGGCCGGTGTTCAAACTAGGCATAGTGTGGTTAACACTTTTTCACTAGTATCAATGATCGAACCCAAGACAGTGGCTGAAGCAAGCCTTGATGAAAATTGGTTAAAGGCTATGCATGAGGAGTTAAAGCAAATAAAGATGAACTCCACTTGGGATTTAGTACCTAGACCTATTGATAAGAATGTCATAGGCACTAAATGGGTCTTTAGAAATAAGCTGAATGAAGATGGTCAGGTTGTGAGAAACAAAGCAAGGTTAGTTTTTAAAGGCTATGCTCAAATTGAAGGCATAGATTTTGAAGAAACCTTTGCACCAGTAGCTCGTCTGGAAGCCATACGAATGTTCCTAGCATTGGCTGCATACAAGAATTTCAAGGTATTTCAAATGGATGTTAAGTCAGCCTTTTTGAATGGGCTACTTGAGGAAGAGGTTTACATTGAGCAACCAGACGGTTTTCTCTTGAGCAATAGTTCAGACCTGGTGTGTAAGTTGAGGAAGGCTCTATATGGCCTGAAACAAGCACCGAGGGCCTGGTATGCACGGCTGGATAGTTATCTTCGCAAGATTGGTTTCGGCAAAGGACTGGTTGATAGCAATCTCTATGTCAAAACAGAACAAAGTAACCAACTGGTTGTCATAGTTTATGTCGATGACATAATCTTTGGCGGTAATGACGAGGAGTTGTGTAGAAATTTTGCTGAAGAGATGGAGAATGAATTTGAAATGTCCATGCTTGGAGAGCTAAGTTTCTTCCTTAGTCTCCAAGTGCAGCAGCTGAAGCATGGTATCTTCATATCTCAGTTGAACTACATCAAGGAGATGCTGAAACGGTTCAACATGGAAGACAGCAAGCCAGTAAGCACGCCTATGTCCACGAACACAAAGCTAAGTAAAGACGTCAAGGCTCCATCATTTGATCACACCACTTATCGATCAATGATAAGGAGTTTACTCTACTTGACGGCTACAAGACCGGACATTCTACAAGCGGTATGTATGGTGGAGAGATTTCAGGCATCACCAACGGAAGAGCACCTTACAACCGTGAAGAGGATATTTCGGTATCTCAAGGGTACTTTGGAGCTCGGCATCTGGTATCCGAAAGGTAAATCATTCACTCTCATTGCATATTCTGATGCTGACTAGGCTGGATGTGTAGGTGACCGCAAAAGCACAAGTGGAGGTGCATTCTATCTTGGTGAAAGATTGGTGGCTTGGCACAGCAAGAAGCAAGATTCAGTTTCACTTTCTACAGCGGAAGCAGAGTACATAACAGCAGCAACTTGCTGTACCCAAGTCACGTGGATGCGTCAAATGCTCTCAGATCTCGGTGTTCAGACGAGAGATCCTACGCCAATCTACTGCGACAACACAAGTGCTATTCATATCTCCAAGAACCCTGTCCAGCACTCCCGCACAAAGCATGTTGCAATACGCTATCACTTTCTCAAAGAAAAGGTTGCTGACGGTGAGGTAAAATTGGAATATGTTCCAACCACTGAACAAGTGGCTGATATCTTCTCAAAGCCTCTACCGAAGGAAGTCTTCGAGTATCTTTGCAAGAAATTGGGAGTTACTCACTCTCCCAAGCATTAGGAGACCTTCTTGTTAGGGGGAGCATTCATTATTGCTATTCTTTTTGCTCCTCAGCAAGTCCCTTTGTGATTGTTGTCAAAGGGGGAGAATAAATTGAAAGAACATGTTGTTCAGGGGGAGTCTGTAATTTTCGAGAAGACATGCTACAGTAGTTCAGAACAGAACAGAAACCTGTTTGCAAGATTGATTGATGGTTAACATGTTCCAAGTGTTGCCAACAATTCCAAAGGGGGAGATTGTTGGATTTTGAAGAGAGTTTGATGTTTGAAGTTCGGTATTTTGTGTTGGAATTATTGTCAACACATTGTCACACAAGCACCGCACAGAACGTCTCAGCTCGGCACAGCACATAATGCCTTAGTGCAGTTACGGTAATAAAACAAAGGACATCTGTAAAAACAAGGAGATCGGTTAATAAAACAAAGGAGATCGGTAAAAGCGGAGCTCGGACATGACAGCTTAGTTCGACGAAGCGCAGAGCTCAAGGAAGAAACAAGCGCTGAACTAGGTAAAGCACTGATCCCGGCCATGACAGCTCAGTTCGGCAAAGCTTCAAGCGTCAAGCATCAAGCCCGTTTAAAGCATCAAGCGTTGAGCCCGGTAAAAGCACGAAGCTCGGTTCAAGCACTGAGCTTGGTCAAGTGCAGAAATCGTTCAAGCACTAGTGAAGCGTTCAGCACGGTCCGTTCGGCAAAGCATTGAGGTTGGTAAAGCGCAGTGTGTGGTTAAGTACTGAGCAGCTCGGTAAAGTCGTTCAAGCACTGAGAAGCTCGGTAAAGCGCAAAGCTCGTTCAAGCACTGAGGTCGGTCAAGCGCAAAGCTCAAAACAGAAAGTTGCGAGAGAAAACAGGGGATCTCTTTCAATCCTTGTAGGAGTGCTCAAAACAGAAACCTGCACGAGAAAAAATAGGGGTGCACTTTCTATCCTTGCAGGAGTTTCCAAAACATCTCCTAGTCCTTTTGCAATCACGAATTAGGGTTGGAAAATCCTATAAAAGGGCATGCTAGGGATCGTTGAATACACACAAAGATACACACAGAGACAGACAGAAAGAGAGAGATTCGTGAGGGTGTGTGAGCTTACAAGGAGATACTGCTGTGATTCTTTACAGCAAGTAAAGAAGAAATTCTGCATCAAGAAGATGGTTCTTCATCAGTAGTTTCTTTAGATAAGTATTTCTCAATTCATGTTTATTAAATCTGATTTGTATGGGATTGAGAGTGAGAGATTGTAGAAGGGAATTTCTGTAAAGGGATTCTTTCTCTAATTATTGTAAAATATCAAGTGGGTGCTTGGTATTGGGGTTAGGTGATCCTGTCTGTTGGTGCAGACGAATTGTAAAGGGAGTTGTTGCTTCCTAGATAGTGGGTGCTAACTGAAACAGGGGTGGGTGCTCCTTGAAGTTGAAGCTTCAGAAATAATCAGTAAGACTAGCCTCGGATTGGTGTCCGGGTAGTCGTTGCACCGTGGACGTAGCCTTTGGGTGAACCACGTTAAAACCTTGTGTTTCTGTGGTTGCTTGATTATTGCTTTGATTATTTGGACTTATTAGTATTCAAGTAAAAAGTATTGAGACATCACTGATTCACCCCCCCCCCCTCTCAGTGATCGTGTGATTCTAACATAATCATCAATGCATAACATGAAGTACTTATCTCCATTGGTACTTTGAGTCCTCATTTGTCTGCAGAGATCAGTGTGCACAAGCTCAAGAGGTTTCTTCGTGTGATGCTCCTTTGTCTTGAATACCACCCTCGTTTGCTTTCCCTTTCGACAAGAATTGCAAACATGGTTGGAAGGCTTCTTTATTGTAGACATACCTCTCACCGCCTTTGTGTTGCAAATCTTTGACAGATTGTCGAAGTTTAGATGCCCGAGGCGCTTGTGCCACAACCAGCTTTCCTCCGTTTGGCTCATCAAGCAAGTTTTCTCTGACCCATCAGACAAGGTGTGTTGACACCAAAAAATGTCACTATGTCCCTTCAACACCAAAAGCTACATGGAGCCACATCCTGCCATAAATAGGAAGGAGCCACTTCAAGCACCAGATCTTGTCAGAATCAAACAAAAACTGCAAGATCCTTCAAAGCAACCAAAAGAGGGATACACATGAAGTTTCGGGCCATTTCAACATCATTTGGCCTAACTTCACTCCTCCGACAGCCAGGCATGAGCTCCCGGCAGCGACAGTGTCGAAGACTTCAAAACTTCGATCAGAGCCTACGGATGGTCTCAGAATACCTCCAAAAGGCCCCATGCCAAATTTCAAGTCAAACGGACGACGTTTGACCCTTCATCAACTCTCAGGAAGCAAAAACAGGCCTACCGGCAGCGGAGCACCCCGGAATCATGGCATCCAAATTTGAGCTAATGGATTATCCCAAAATGACTCCAATAGGTCCCCTGTCAAGTTTTAGGTCAAACGGACATCGTTTGGCCTAGTTTCAAAGCTCGGCATTTTCCTCGAGGTGAAATCAAGGCGAGCGTTTGCGGGACCCCAAAAGGCTTCAAAACTCAAACCAAAGCCCATGGTTGGTCTTCCTTACCACTCAGGAGGCTCCCTGTCAAATTTCAGGTCAATCGGACATCGGTTGACCAAAAGTCAAAGCTCGGCATTTCTCTCATGGCGAAATTAAGGCAAGCATTTGCGGGACCCCGAACGGCTTCAAAACTCAAACCAAAGCCTATGGTTGGTCCTATCTACTGCTTAAGAAGCTCCACGTCAAATTTCAGGTCATTCCGACATCGTTTGACCTAGTTTCAATGCTTGACAAAAAATCGGCAAAACCGCACAATAAAGTCTTCGGCTTTCTAGAAAAATAGGAAACTTTGTGCTCTGATTTGCGTGGCTTCTCGTCGGGTTTTCTTCAAGAGAATCAGGCCAATAAATGAGGGGAAATGTCAGGAAAAATACAGAAGAAAAAAAGAATGAAAAAAGATCGAAAAACGGCGAAGAAACGGCGACCGAAAGGCGGCCAAAAAATGGGCCCAAGGCCCATGGTCGCCGGCGACCTTGGCCCATGGTCGCCGGCGACCATGGAATTTCCGGCGACCCAAAAGTCGCCGGAAACCCCTTTTTTCGGGTACTTTTCGCGTTTCGAGTTGATTGGCCCCTGTGATTTTTCCAAAATCTGATTCTTCGTGCATGAAATCCGTCGATCTTCGTCGACATCACGGATTCGCCGCCAAAATCATTGGATGATCATTAGATGCCTCGAAATCGCCCAACCGGCCGACAAAGAAAGCACACTTTCTGCCCGCCCGATCGTGAAATCGACAGGACAGATGTTGCCGGCACGTTGACATTAATCAATGTCCGAAATTGCATCGCCATCCGACATCAAACAGCATGTGGATCCACCGGCGATCATCGCAAGAAGAATTCCAAAAGACGCGGTGCGGCCCGCGACTCTTCAAGCGACTTGGCGACCAATTAATGAGAAAATGACGGACAAATCTCATTAACTCTCGAAGCAAGACGGAGTTACAAGTCAGAGGATTTATCTCTGATCCATGATGGGATTTAGCTCTCGCTCTCCATCGGCCAATCAAATTCAAGGAAAAAGGAGTTACAAAACGTAATTTAAAAACTTGACATTCAATGCTCATAAATCCAAGGCCTATAAATAGGAGGGCATTCCAAAGGGAAAGAATCCCGGATCTGCTCTAGCTCTCTAGAAGACCGCAACTCTGCAACCCTGCTGCAAAGACCACCAAAAAGGTGATTGAAGCACCCTTGGGGGGCCACCCCCCCAAGGACCTCCCTTCTTCTACCAACATGGCTAAAACGTGGCTTTTCAGCCCGTTTACTTAGCTTTTTATCGGATATAAGACCTTCTTTTGGTCTTTGTCCTTTAAAAATCTGAGGTTAGAAAGCCAAGCCAAGAATCCAAGCATCGTGTTCTCATCTGCATGGACGCTGGAGGAGCCCATACATGACTCGCGACCGTCGATCTGAACGTGTCCCCACAATAGAATGAAAAGTCAGATTCCTTTTCTTGATTTCTGTTGTACTTTATTTTTCTTTTAGAGACAAAAATCACAACTCTTGTCTTTCATAATGGATAAGACTTGTAAATCGCCTTTTACGGCAAAATCGCCTTTCACGGCAACAAATGAAATCGCCTTTCACGGCATTAAAAAAAAAAAACATTTTGTCTCTTTTCTTAAAATATGCGTGCAATAGAAACTAGAAAAAGTTTCATTTCCCCTTTCTACTTGTGAAGGTGGATCTTCGGATCACCATTCCTAAATTCCAAGTAGAAGAGTGAAATTGGCATACCCGTACAAAAAAAAGAAAGATGTTGTTACCCTTTATCTTTTTCTTCTCCTCCCCTCCGCCGTACCCCGAAAGACCCGGGGCAGAGGCAGCGGGAGAGAGGGAAGAAATCGGGTCCATCAAAAAGTGAATAATCAGTAATAAACAAAATTTTCAACTAAGTATATCAATGTAAAATTAAAGTCCAAAGGCTTCACCAAAATTAAAAAATACAATCACTCATATAATCTAACGTCCAAAAGTCAAAAATCTAATAAATAAACATCTAAATTCGAAAATTCAATGTCTAAATTTCAATAAATAAACCTCAAATTTTTCAAAATTCAATGTCCAAAAGAAATTCAAAATCTAAACTTCAAGTTCGTAAAGATCGATACATAATTTGAAGCAATCCTGCAACAAATAAAAAAAAAAACAACCATAGTTAGAATAATAATTGATAAAAGATAATAAACATTAATGTTTAGTTTAGTGATAAAATTGTAAGGTCGTCAAACTGTCATACAATATAATCTAAACTTGTATTGGAGTTGCACTAGGATCATGAGGAGTTGCACTTGTATTGGTTTTTTTATTTTTATTTTTTATTTTTTTTAATTTTTTTATTTTAATAATGAGCGGGCAGGGCGGTTTGAAACCGCCTACTCAAATGTCAAACCGTAACCGCCCGCTCATTAGTACGGATTGAAACCGCCCCGCCCGCTTAAAGGCGGTTTTGACGTATATCCACTTGTAGTGGGGCGGGGCGGAGCGAGCGGAGCGGGCAGGTTGGCGGGTTACGGTTATTTTTGTGCAGGCCTACCCTTGACCCATTTTCAGAGACCAAATATTTTCCACCACAAAGACATAAAGTTCAGCTACAACCTTCAGAAAGCTAAACATCAGTCTAATGTAACCAATAAAATCCTCCGAACTCATCACTGAAAGTATACATAGGAATTTAGGAATATGACCCCAAAAATACTTCCAAACTTCCCCAAAATGATGACAGAAATCTTCTGCGAACCCAATAAAAAACTCATGGTCCTTTCAAGAGAAAACACATGCCTTCTTCATGTCCTTTTTATATAATGGGAGCCAGATCATAGGTCAAAAGCAAAATAAAGAAGGCCAAGAGCCCAAGACCTAACTGTTGCTCGTCATGCACAAACACACCAAACCGAGAGAAACACTTGGAGTTTAGGGTGAATATTGGTGTGAATCAGTGAAAAGGATGATTCATAGTAGAAAAACTCACATGCATCAACAATAGTATAAAGAGCAAGACAGAGGAAAAATACCTCAACCCAATTCTTCATGCACCGAAGCTCATAACTGAGAGAAACCCTCAAACATATTTTGGCAAGATTTGGCACTAATTGATGAAGAAGAAGAAGATTTTGATGATAAGATGGGTTTATGAAAAACCGATTAAGAAGAAAGGAACCTCACGTGCATGCGGTTGAAATAGAAATCCAGAAATTTTGGTGTTTTTTCAACATTGTTCCTTCGCCATAAATTTCTGGATTTTTGTTTTTTTACTGCATATTGGTGTAGTGTGGGATTATTTCAAAATTTGGTTTATTTGGGCCCTAGACAGTCCGATTGCATCAAATCGGGAATGCGTCAAAACTCGGGGACGAGTTCTTTCCAACTGAGGGAGAATGTTGCAAATTGGATTTTTAATTAAGATTTCAAAGTGGCCAAAGCTTACATGAAGCGAATTGAGCATCGCAAGAAGGTACGCAAGCTTTAGATTAAGAATTGAAGAGAAACTAGAGCCCAAACAATCTATATCTAGCCTAAAACTGTATTTTAGGGGTTGTTTTGGGACTAAGACAGAACAGCTGGGACTTTATTTCGAATTTCAAGAAAATCCAGCATATGACGGAACCTAACGTGCATCTTGTTTTGGCCATCTGTTTGATGGATCAAAACTGACCCATCTTGTTTTGGCCATCTGTTTGATGGATCAAAACTGACCCAGTCCAAGAAGTTTAAACTATTTTAGGTTCGCCTGTGAGTTCACTAAAAGGTCCTGCAATTTGTTTCATCAAAGAGTCAGCCATGTGGGCTCCACAACCAACCTACTCCAAAATGTGTTTGACGACCATATCTTATTGCAATAATAATTTTCTTTATTTATTTTTAGATTTGATTCTTTCTTTTATTTAGAAATTGTATCTAAAGACTCCTATTAGGGATGGGACTCTAATTAGTATGGTTTCCTAGGGTTTTATTAGTGTTTTAAGTCTTATAAATAGATGTTACTTTCGTCATTAGTGTAGCAGCTACAGTAGCATTATTTTTTTATTTTTTTAAAGAAAACACTGCACTTTGTGTTTTCTTTTTCCCTCTCCCTTGGTCGTTGGATTATTGGTGATTGGGAAGGCTCTTTAAGGTGAGTTTGGTGGTTTTTCAGCATTGTTCCTTCACCATTAATTTCTAGATTTCTATTTTCTTGGTGATTGTGAAGGTTTGTTTAAGGTGAGTTTTAGTGATTTTTCACTTTTTAAGGTGAGTTCAGTGTTTTGGGGTCTTCCTTCTTTTTTTGTTATAAATATTTTTGTTAGTGGGGACTGATGAAGAGGTTTCTTGGCTGGCCCAACCTCTGGGCATGATTTTTGGGTGGTCCAACTCCACCTCAGTTGTGTCTCTAAGCTAAGATGCAAGTGAGGTGGACCTGCTTCTAATTTGTTTTGTGTATTTGGCACTTTCCTTTGGAAATATATACTTATCTTTTTGTAAAAAAAAAAAAAAAAAAACTTGCTTCACTCTTTGTTAATGGATTGGTTGTGATGGATGCAAACTTTTCTGATATTTTTCAATGTGATGGATGTTGAAATTGTGCCATTTTTATGTTCTTTTATGTTTTTTAGCTCCATTTCACTCTCTTGGGTTTTGTGTTTGTTGTTTCATGAATGGTGGTGTTTGAGAAATTCTACCGTGACTTGTTTTCATGACTTGCAATGTCGTATGTATTGTGGTAACATTTTGTCAAAATTTCCAAGTGGCTTTTCTCTGTGGAATTGAACTTACTTTGAACATCAGCCTCAACGTTGGGTAGAGGCCGAATGTTGCCTGTTAAAACTCACATCAGTCAATCTCTTGAGTGAAGGATTAAGTGATGATAGAAAATTACCATGCTTCCACAGGACAGTAGTAGGGTGCATAACTGCAAAGTTTGTTTCCACAAAAAATTGCAGCTAATGATGGAAGTTGACTAGAGAAAGGAGAGCTCGCTCTTTGAAGCTATGAGCGTCTTTGATGGTGCCAATCTTTATTGAAGAAAAATATATGCCCTATACCTAAATAGACTAGTCTAAGTGACCTGCTTCAGAGTCTGGAGCTTCATCATTAGGCTATTAGACATGCAAATAGCTTATAAAGCCTTTTGTTTCTGGTTTTTTGTGTTTTTGGATCTTGCAATTGGTATTGAAGTGTATTCTCAATATTGGCCCTTGAGTAGGCCTGGTGGAAAGGCTTGAATACTAAATGCTTGTGTTGCAGCATGTGTTCATCCAATACTGGTATAGTATACTGCTGTGATACAGTTTGACTGTCTCCTGTTTCTAATATGTTTAGTTTCCATAACTTCAAACAATAATCTCATTGCATCTTAAGTATCAGATGTGATACCTATTCTCTATATGGGTCCTACACTTCTTGAAAAACAGAATGACATCCTCACTCAACAACGTATCACTATTCAGAACTTCATTTTGGAGACCACATTAGTAAAATCTCGAAACAAGGTGCATTTAGTAGTTTGGAGGTAACGTTCTTTTCATTAGGCATGGTGGGATTGCAGGTAGTCTCTCTGACTGAAAAGTTGCAGGCTTAGGAGGTGATGGACCAACAACCTCACTTAGGATTGGAACATGTTGATGGAGGGGTCCACACTAGCATGATGGCCAAGGACGGCCTTAGCTCTAACAGTTGTGGAAGTGTTGTAGTAGATGAGGATAGCCCTCAGCTCATAGATAGTGGTGGAAGTGTTTTAGTGCTGTAGTAGCTCCTTGTATTTTGTTCTAGTCCATTGTAAAAAAGTAGTATGTCTATGTTGTTGATGTTCTCTAATTTTTTGTAGGGTTATGTTCACTTTGTACCAAATATTTTATAGTGTTGGGTTCATTTTGTAATGAGTGCTCTCCTATTTAATAAAAGTTACCCTTATGCCAATGACCTTAGTTACAAGTCTCTATTGTTGACATGCTTAATCGATGAAGAGGTTGAATTCTGATGTTTGCTTTCTACTAGCATTAAGTTTGTGTTTTGAGATGTGGCATGCTGGAGCTACTATGCTAATGCAGGTGGATAGCAATTTTTTATTATTCTGATTATTTTAGCTGAGGGTAAAAAACACATGTTTCATCTTTCTGTGTTTGGTTTTGGTTTGCAATAATCCAATGTGTATGTTTCCTTTTTGTTTGCAATGTTGTTTTTAAGGTTTCCATTTTAATTGAATGGTTTGTTGGATCTGATTGGGCTCTTCTTTGTTATGTTTATGTTAATGTGTGAAGATGGGTGGGAGAAATTGTTGGGTTAAATCAGACTGGAAAAGGAGTGAAGGGAAAGGTGGATCATTTAAGCACACAGCTAGAAAATGGTCTGCTGATCCAAATGATAAAGGTCTGTGCTTTACTTCCTTTGATAGTAAATTGTATTCTTTATTATGTACAAATGAAAATTCAAGCTTAAAAAAAATCTAAATTATTGACCCAAAGAAAAAAAAAATCTAAAACCTGAGATGGGTCAATTTTTGGATTGCAAATGGACTTAGTATTAACTAAAATTCTGGTTTGCTAAAAGATGGATAATGGTAGAATTTGGTGCGTGTGATCAGCAAGCATTTTGCTCTCTAAGCTTCATCAAAGTCATTTTCTTAATATATTGTCATCGGTTTAATAGCTGCTAAGAAGCATCATCGTTTATTTATTTATTTTTATTACTACTGGATAATTTTGATCAGGATTATAATGCAGAATTCAACTTGCTCTTGAAACTATGATTGAGTAAAATTCTGGATAAAACATGAATCTTAGTGGGGAAGTTTGCGCAGGTATTGAAACATATCATGATGCCAGGCATTTTGCGATATTCTACAAAGACACTAGAGTTCAACAACAAGAACAGAACTCTTGTGGTTCAGTGTTCTATAAATTTTGAGCTTTTTGACCATTATGGATGATGGGTTATCCTTTTTTTTTCCTGCCCATGGATAGGATTTTATGCAGTATTTGAAGTTAGACCATTTATCTGAATTGGGCTTCTTACAGTCCAAATCCTGTTACTTATTATAATGAGGATTTTACCGAAAAATACACTGTATTCGGTCATTGCACAAAATAATGAAAAGTATTTCTTGCTGCACGAAATCGTTCATCCCGCCACTTTTTTTTTTTTCATTTTTTTGACTAGGGACAATAGCGTCGCCCAAAATAAATGTGGACGACACTAGCGTCACTCTTCGTTGTATATTCCTTGCCCCGAATCCAACTTTTACTCATCCATTTTCCCTCAATAGGGTTCACGAAGAGTGAATGATGGTAACTGAGGAAGATAAAATAGAAGAAGAAGAGGAAGAAGAAGAGCACAGAGGAAATTCGGTACAATTCACGCAAACTTTGATTTGGCCTGTCGAGTCAGTTATTTCATCGACCTCAAATCCATATTCATTGGCTGAGAACTTGGTCAATAAATCATGGTTTTTGAATCTACAATTTTTTCCCCTCTTGTTCACTGATTCATGTCATGGAAAATAGCAATAAGCTTCTTCTGGTTCACAAAAGTGCTCGAACCAGTCTTCAAAAGATGCCTGCGTGGGGTTCCTCTATATATATGCCTGAATTTTCAAATCTCGCCGTGAACATCCTGGGCGAAGATGTTCTGAACAGACGGAATTTTATTCATATCCAAGGTGGGAAGATTGTATCTACACAGTAACGAGGAACTGAGAAGCCCCCACCATTGTTTGCATCAGATTGCATTTAGCGTCTTGGAGAATGAGGCAGGTTTCCCCTAACTCTCACCAAGAACAACCTCATTGCCTTCTTCTACAGAGAATTTCGATTCTCCATTCCTCACTGGGACCAACCGGATCTTTGCATAAACCTCATCACTCTCATGGTCAGCCAAGAACTTCACATCTACAACCCTACAGAGGATTGAGATGAGACCCCCATTCAACTTCCGCGTCATCTCCATTGACTAGAAATTTGCTGCTGAGGTCAATGTTTAATTTTGATCATCTTTATTTTGTTGTTGTTGTCTTTATGGGATTTACGAAAGAGCGACGCTAGTGTCACATCATCTTAAATTGAGCGACGCTAGCGTCGTTGGTCAAAAAAAAAAGAGGAAAGAAAAAAACGAAACCATGCTTAACGGACCACGTTTGTGCATTAGGAAATAGTTTTCACTATTTTCTGCAACGGCCAAATACAGTGTATTTTCGGTAAAATCCTCTATTATAATTGGACATGTTGATGCCCCACATTCCTGAATAAATCAAAGTGCATCTGATTTCTCCTTTCTATTTTCTCTCTCATGCATGTTAATATCATGATGATTAGAGCTTTAAGAAGATGTTTCAGTTTATTTAATTACTATTTTTTGGTGTGGGTGTGTGTGTATGTAGCTCATGCAATTAATGGTAGAAGAAAGGAATGCCCAGTGCCAGCACCATTTCCCACTCATTCATATCCAAGAAGAGCCCATATACAAGACCTTTCCACATTTACTGTTTGGCTTGGAGATCTCAATGACAGGATAAAAGGCATTGACACCCTGCCTGCCAGGAGTCTCAAACAGAGGAACCTTCTTAGAGTAAAAAGAAAAATAAAAAAAGAGCATTTCATTCATGTATCACTCTTTCAATACTGTATATGTTTGGGTATTAACTTGGATCAAGATAAATTCAGCGTGATTAGAACTTTAGATGCACCGAAAAAGGTAAAAAGGTCCCTTGGAAGCTGTTAAAGAGAGAGACACTAGATATGAGAAAGCGTGTCTTCATATGCTAGTGTTGGGCTGCTGTAATTCATCCCATCTTATGACTGTGTCGGGCTGATACACTTAAGAGCCTTCTTAAGAATAGAGATTTATTCAATGCAGTTTGTAACATAATACATTTATGTGACAACCTGCCTAATGAGATTGGGCCCTCAATATTCTTTAATAAAATGTTTTCAATTTCTTTCTTCTTTTTCAAGTCATGCATGTAGGCCCCTTATTTCATCCTGCAAAAAACTGACAAGCTACAGGAGGAAAAACCATTAAATCGGCCATACAGATCGGTAGGAAAAAAGGCCTATATGAGTTGATTTATTGAAGATCATATATTGTTGTTATATGAAGTTATTATGTAATGTTTCATTTTACAGATACCTAAATAGGTAAAAAATAAAAGCTCTCCCATTAAGGGAGATTGTGTCAAAATTTTCATAAATTCTTTTGTGTGTACCAAAATGATTTTTTTCTTTTTAGGATGGATTAGAGGATAATGGAAAGGAACATTTTTTGGGGTTATGTTAAATGGATTTGAGATGGAGGAATTAAAAAAAAATATTTTGTGGACTCTTTTCTCGTTACCAAACTTGGATCCGAAAGAATCATCGATGATTCCTCCTTGCTCGCCAAACGTTGAATGCGATGAATCCTCTCTCTTATAAATCCTCAAATAAGAAAGTCTAATTCCGTGGATGCAATTATTCCTCTAAATAGAGGATTCCTATCTTGTTCCAAAGGTGCCCCTAAAAGTCTTATAGATAAAGGATCTCCCATCAGGCAATTATTCAAAATCTCTCCAATCATGTCTCCCTAATTGAGCTCCGTGTAAAGACAGTTTTTTAAATAGCTTTGACCATAGGAAAACATCATTTATTGGATGTTCTAGAAAGAAGTGGGGCTCCATGTGGTCATGTGGGGCCATACTCACTTAGTCAACAGAAATTATTATTTAAAACAAACCTATTGTCCCTAATTGTTCTCATTCTCATGAATTACATAGTAATAATAATCCTTCGGATAGTTGGGAAGAAAAGAAGATTACCAAAGCAGGCCCCAATCTTATCCTTTTCGCTGGATAAGAAAAGCAGATCTATGAATTCCATACCAACTTCCCTTCAAAAGAAGTAGCATCCATTTGGTAAGGCACAAAAGAAGACAGGTCTTCTCCTTATCAAACGTTATATCAATATAACTAAGTTCTTGAATACAAAAAGTCTACTTGGACAAACTTTTTGGCCAGAATTTTGGACAAACCCTAAGGCATGGCTTGAATATCCCCTATGATATTCAAGCCTATACCATAGGGTTTGTCCAAAATTCTGGCCAAAAAGTTTGTCCAGTAGCACTACTCTTTTGAATATCTTCTCCTTAACCAACAGTAGTAACCGTATACTTAAACTAAAAGTAGTGCTGGGAATGAAGTAAACTTTAAAAGAAGAGTGTGTGTGTATCACTGTACACTAATTTATATATTAAAGCAAACAGAGAGTTATATATATTAAAGCAAAGGGGGAGGTGGGCTGTTAGGGGTTGCAACCGTCAGCATGGAAGGAGTTCTCCTTTTAAATAATATACACAAATACCTTAGAATGATTTAAGGAGCCATATCATCACATTCCACTATTTTTTCTCCAAAAGTATTGGGCTATCCAATCTTCTATCTCCTAAAGTCTCTCAATCAATATCCCTAAAATCTCTTTTATTCAATAAAATCACTTTCCCATCCACAAACCGAATTCTCTCCCCCTAATCTCTACTCAATGATTTTGTGATGCAGTGGGCCCACATAGCAGTAAGAAAGCCAATATTCTAAAAGTGAGGTCTTGGATGTTAATCTTTAAAATATGCTTGGAATCTCACGGGATAAATGTTTGGACATCTATCAATCCTTTTCTATCATGCCCATTACATGAACTGACCAATACACACTTTGAAGTGGGACCTACTAGATAAAGAGAAAATGAAGATCCTATAAACCTTTCATACATTAAATAAAGGTCTATAATAACAAACAACTTGGCGCAACCTGTGCACTTGTGTGCATCTACATGGGGCCAACCCTCCATGGACCCACCAGATTGAAAATGGCCATTACTTGTTTACGAAATGATTCGTATGTTGCATTGATTCAAATAACTTACATTCATTTTCTTAAACTAAGGGGATCTCATTTTTGATTAACCATTTAATTTAATATTTGTCAGTCTTTTTTTAAGATTTGGATTCAACTTAGATGGGTAAGGTTTTTTTCATCTGTCAAATTTTTTTATTGAAGTTTTATATCCTGGCACAGCTTAGATTGGTAGGGTTTTTAATCGTCTTTCTTTTTAATGCAAATTTTATATCCTAGGCACCTTTTGTCATCGATAGGTGTAAGATTTTAATGCCTTTTTTCTCTCCAATTATTTACTAATATAAAATAAAATATATCTAATTTTAATAAAATAAAAAATATTTTTATTAGGGCCCGGCTGAGCAAGCGTGGAGCCTACAAGTTTGCTTTGACAAAATCTTATAATGGAATTGATTAGGCTTTTTTGTGGAAGTTTGTTTACTGGTATGTAAGTTACCTTGTGTTCAAGATCCATGGTTCAGATGTACACGAGAATGGTAACACAATTTTTCTTTTTCTTAATTTCTGAATCGATTCATCTACACTGAGATGCTCCAAAGAATGATGGCGTCTTTGTTTGATTTGTTCCTTATTTCTTTATAGGAAAGTGAAAACTAATAAAAGGATTGATTTACTTTATTTATTTATTTTACTTCATTGTTTTTCTTTTCTTTTCAACTAACTCATCTCAGCCACACTCACACTCTACACGATGTACCTAACAGACTGAGCCCCAGCTAGGTATTGATGTATTTGTAGGAAAATGGATGCATTTTTTTTCTTCTTTGAATGGTATCATTTTTTCTTTTTGCTTCCATCCAGAATTTTCTCTTTTTTAGTGGGGACTTTCAACCCATGCATTTTTTCAATTTACAAAGATTTTATAGGTGTGATATTACAAGATTCTCATTATTATTTTTCACGATAATTTCTTTCTTTTACAATAAAATCTTAAGATCTTTTTCCACTTTATTTTCTTCTAAAATTCTTAAAAATAATAATAGTGGATTCTTCTTTTATAGTTTTAATTATATAACAATTTATTAAATCTTTATTTTGGCCCGGGCTCAGCACAGACGTTTGTTGCTATTACAACATGATAGCTTGTTCTTATCACTTACTAATCCTATCTTTTGACTTTTGTATTTTGACATGGGTCACTGAAGAGTGGGCTGGCAGTGTGATATCAAGTGTTTAAACACTCATGGGCAGAGCTGGTTTGTTTGGTCATATTCTTTTTATCATTTTTTTATGCTTTTTTTTTTTTTTTCAGACAAGCTAAATGGGCCTCACCCCACAGGGATGGTTGCAATTTGTTGTCCACGTGAAGATTTGTAAGAATCATTTCATCATCATCACATAATTCCAAGAAGCCTTGGACAATGAACTGCAATTTACTGTACCATTTTATGTTGGTTCCTGCCCTTTCAAGGAATAACAAGATATCCACTTTCCAAAAAAAACATTATTGGTTGACCTTCTAAAAGATGCAGATCCACTGGCGGCTCTCATCATGGATGGAAAAATGCCACAGAAATCTCCA
>QPKB01000005.1:19881491-20208233 GCA_003546025.1 Camphora micrantha | reverse complement strand
TCAGGACTTGTTCCCGGAAAATGCCCATGCAATGCAATCACTGAGGATAGTAAGGTTGACACCGAAAATCTTCAGCAAAATGAAAAAGTATCAGCCCCTCAATCCCGAGGGTGGACTTCCGAATGAAGAACCGTCTCCAGAAGCTCTCCGAAGTTGGTAAAGGTACCCGCTCTGGCCGGGATTACACAAACACTAACAATCTAACTTCTTCTCTTATGTAAACCCTTCGGCAGAATGTAAATGCCCCAAGTGGCAACATTAATGAAAATGCAGGCCTAAGGGAGGCTTTCAAGTATGACTTGATTGAGCACTTTTAGACACATACCTGCACGCCTGCACATCCTAAACTTATTACGAATGTCTCCCCAAACTCGTGATAGTCTCATTTCAGAAACTGCAAAGACTGAATGTGGATGTCGACAAGGCATGCCCCACAAGTCCTACAAATTGAAATGGACTATAGGGTTAAAAAAATCAAATACCTCCTCAAAGGAGAAAAAGAAGAAGACTGAGGGATCTTGCAATGATTGCCTCTCAATTCAAAAAGCAGCAAGTGCAACTATCGCCTTCACTAAGGAAGACCTCCTACTAGGCGAAAACAAAGCACAACCGGCCCTTATACTTTACGGGGTACATCAAAGAGATGCCGATACACAGAGTACAGATCGATCCGGGTTCTGCCCTCAACCTCATCTCTACTTCGGCACTCGAAGAGCTAGGCATCCTGCCTAGCAAGCTGAGTCACACATTCCGTGGTCTAATCTTTGGATACGATGAAGCGCTCAGAGGCTATCGGCAAAGAAATTTAAGTTCAAGTTGCAAATCGGTGATCTTATCTCTAAAGTCACTGTATATGCAATAAAGACCCTCATGCTACAACATCCTTCTCGGATGCCCCTAAGATACACGAGAGTGTGTTGTTCCTTCAACTCTTCATCAGTGCATCAAGTTTGTTGGCAACGACGGCTTGGTACATCGCGGTATTTGCGGACAAAAAGCCTTTCAAAGGCAAAGGAAGTCCATTCGCAGAGTCGCAGATGTACAAAGACGAAAACAAAGAAAAGGAGAAAGAAACAGCATCCTTTGCCGAAAGTCTCCAGAAGATAAAGGCAAGGCTCCTCAGCAACCACCGGAAGAAAATTCAACCATCCGGCAAAACCCGAGGAGATCAACCAATCTCCTTTTGTTGTCACCCTCAAGTCTTCAAAGCCGCTGGTGATCACTACCAAGGCAAAGAAGACCAAACAAAAGCCTGGGGGCAAGTTTGTCATCTCCTTTGTGTCTATTATGCAAGACACAGATTCGGATTCAGAGACAGAAGACGACACTTCGTCAAGCCAAGCTGATACTCAGCAAGCTCAACCTGCTCTCACTCCATTGGAGACACCTACTGGCATAGGCGATCCAGCATCAACTTCCTTCGTTGTTCCGACAACCTCACCAAAAGAAAAACCGATCTTTTTCCACAGGTCGGCGGCTTCTTCATCAAACTCTTCGCTTGAGCCTTTCCAAAACGAAGGTATGCCACAACTATCCTTGTATTGTCCAATGGCGCAAGCTATCATGAAGAAAATGGGCTATGACGCTCAAAATCCAATCGGCTTGGGAGGTGGCCACGGTATTCTCGTACCATTGGAGCCCACCCTGACAAAAGGCCAGCAGGAGGATTGGAAACTCTATCGTCATATAGAAAAGTCTTCATACGGACTGGGCTACGACCCTGATGCTCCCACGAGACAGTTGACCCAAAGGCTACAAAGTCGTCTGGCCGACGAAGCCTCAACATCTCGTGTCTGTGAAGATATTGATCTCCTTGGATATCTCTTTGAAGAGTTACCCATCAAGGATCCAGGAAGCCCCTCCAATTGGTACGATTTCTCTGATGATGAAGAGAAATTGTCCCATGATACAAATGCACAGTCTTCTGGTCCAGAAGAACCATCATCTCCAAAAGAAGTGCCATACTTCGATCCAGTTTCAACAGGCGATTGGGACCATCTCATAGCAAGTCTTGAGAAGAGTGCCAATCAAGAAGACCCATGGTCAGAAGTACAGCCTTGGTCTGAGAATACCTTTGAAACTCCGGAAGGTCTTGTTGAGTTGGAAGCCTCCGAAAATATTGAGGAGGAACCACCTTCAAGTCTTCCAACAGAAGATTATGTTCAAAAGATAAGACTTGGGAACGCCAGATAGCCCAGGTCCTGTATTCATAAGCAAGAATATAAAGGATGATGAGTTACCAGAGTATATCGCTTTTCTTCGTGAGTTTGTTGATTGTTTTGCATGGTCTTACGCTGAAATGCCTGGTTTAGACCCCAAAATAGCAGTTCACAAACTCAATCTACAAAAAGATATCAAGCCTGTCAAACAAGGCCGAAGAAGATTTCGTCCTGACATAATGTACAAAATTGAACAAGAAGTTCAGAAACTCAAAAACGTTGGCTTCATCCGCGAGGAGCAGCATCCTGAATGGTTGGCCAACATCGTCCCAGTGACAAAGAAAAATGGGCAGATCAGGGTCTGTATTGATTATAGAGACCTGAACAATGCATGTCCTAAGGATGAATTTCCGCTCCCCATACCGGAGGTGATGATCGACAACACCTGTGGATTCGAGCGGATGACATTCATGGATGGTTTCTCTGGGTACAATCAGATAAAAATGCATCCTGAAGATGAAAGACACACATCATTTCAGACCCCATTTGGCGTGTATTGTTACACTGTAATGCCATTTGGTCTGAAAAATGCTGGTGCGACATATCAGAGGGCTATGATGAAGATATTCCAAGATATGCAGCATAAGACAGTCGAATGCTACGTTGATGACCTCGCCATCAAAAGCAAAATGAAAGAAGACCATCTCAAAGATCTTCGAGAAGTCTTCCTCCTGCCTAATGAAAAAGGGCGTGGACTTTGTCTGGGATGCTGAATGCGAAACTGCGTTCCAAGACATCAAGTCATACCTGACCAAACCTCCAGTATTGGCTGCCCCCACAACTGGAAAACCATTTATCTTGTACACAAGAGCCCTCGACCACTCTTTGGGAGCTCTACTTGCACAAGGAAATCACGAGGGAAAAGAAGCTGCTCTATACTATCTCAGCCGCATGCTGGTAAGTGCAGAGCATCGCTACTCTCTAGTCGAAAAAGAATGTCTTGCAGTGATGTTTGCTGTACAAAAGCTACGTCACTATCTGCTGTCCAACACAGTATACCTGATCTCGAGGACCAATCTCCTGAAGGTCCTTGTCACAAAAGCAGGTTCCCTCAATGCCCGACTGGCAAAATGGTCTATCCTCCTGAAGATTAGGTATGTACCACAAAAGGCAATCAAAGGTCAAGCTCTGGCAGACTTTCTTGCAGAGCATCCGTTGCCTGAAGATTCTCCACTCAGGGATGATCTCCCAGACGAGTCAGTCTACAACGTGGAGGCTTCCTTATCAAATGCTTCCTGGGATATGTACTTTGACGGTGCAACCAGGACAAGTGAAAAAGGAAATCAAATATCAGGGATTGGCATCCTCTTTGTTAGTCCCGACAAATACATGATTCCACACGCTTTCTCGCTACCGGAACCATGTTCAAACAATGCAGCTGAGTACCAAGTCCTGATTATAGGATTGGAACTCGCCCTCGAATCCGGCATCACAGTGCTAGAAGCCTTCGAGGATTCTCAACTGATCGTCAACCAGATGAATCAGAAATTTGAAATCAGGAAGCCTGATCTGTTGCCTTACTACAACAAGGCGCAATCACTTCAGCAAAAATTTGACATCTGTCATATCACCCACATTCGTAGAGGCAAAAACATCCGTGCAGATGCCCTGGCTGGACTCGCCGCCTCTATGGCGGTCCAAGAAGGAGAACAGATGCAAGTTACAGTGTGTGAGAGAAGGATTCTCCCTCCCCTCAATACACACCAAGCAGTTGCTGAGTGCCACCAACTGGTTGGAAGTCGGATCTCCATCCTCAGACCTCCGATCGGTGACTGGAGGGATCCGTTCATTGATTATATTATGTTCGGAATCCTGCCTGAAGATCCAAAAGAACGGGTAAGTGTTCAAAGACGAACCCCAAACTTTCATCTGGACATTCCTTCAAAAATGCTCTACAGAAAATCCTACAATGGAGTACTTCTACGCTGCTTATCACAACAAGAAGCTGAAGAAACTCTCAAAGAGGTGCATGCTGGTCTTTGTGGGGCTCATCAGGCTGGTCCAAAGCTCTACGATCAGATAAAAAGGTTAGGTTATTATTGGCCTACCATTGTAGCTGACGCAATGCAATTTGCTAAACGCTGCCGACAATGCCAAGTTCATGGAGACTATGTCCACATGCCTCCCGAATGGCTACATCCTACAGCAATTTCATGGCCTTTCGAATCCTGGGGTATGGACATCGTAGGTCCTGTCTCCCCTCCATCAAGCAAAGATCATCGCTTCATCTTCGCCGCTACGGATTATTTCTCCAAGTGGTCAGAAGCTTTTGCGCTCAATGAAATGAAGACCTCATCAGTCATTCAGTTCTTGCGCACCAACATCATTTGTCGCTTCGGCATACCTAAAAGATTCGTCCATGATAACGGACCACAATTCCGTGATCACAGATTCTACAGGTTCTGCGACAAATACAAAATCCAAAGTTGTCCTTCAACTCCGTACAATCCGGCGGCGAATGGACTGGCAGAGGCCTTCAATAAGACACTCTGCAAAATTCTCAAGAAAATGGTCTCTAACCACAAAAGGGACTGGGGCGACAAACTATCTGAAGCTTTGTGGGCCTACCGAACCACCGTTCGAGGACCGACCCATAGTACGCCATTCTCCTTGGTCTATGGATGCGAAGTTGTTGTCCCTTTAGAGGTACAAATTCCTTCCTTAAGGGTATCTCTACAAAATGACATGACGCAAGAAAGCAATGCCAAATTAAGACTCCAAGAGCTGGACAATCTCGATGAGAGACGGCTCGAGGCATTTCAAAGCATTGAGCTCTACCAAGCACGCATGGCTGGATCTTTCGACAAAAAGGTCAGGCAACGCGCCCACAAAAAGGGTGACTTGGTTCTTGTGGTAAAAAGGCCGATGGTTTTCGCTCACAAATCCAAAGGTAAATTTGAACCAAAATGGGAAGGACCCTTCGTCATCGACCAAGTCTTCTCCAATGGCGCATACGCACTTCTAAACATGGAAGGTGATAGATGTATGCTGCCCATCAACGGCAAGTTCTTGAAGCGGTACTACCCTTGAAGACTTCCTCCACTGGGTCAGAGCGACGGCTGCAAGGCCAAAGCCTATTTCCAGGTACTTGCTCGTCAAACCCACTCCTTTTGGAATTTTCACCTTTACGTTGAACTTTCAAAACAATGCTTACTTTCATCGTTTCATTGTTCAAAAAAAAAAAAATCAAAAGTTTAGGAGCCTCTTCCCAAACTTAACCAAAATTTTCGATCCTTGAACCCAAAATTCTTGGTTTGAAACAAAAATCAGGACTTAGGTTTTTCCACCCTAGTCCGCTTTACCTTTTACCTCCAAAAATGGTTTTAGGTCAAAATTTACGACCCTCGTGTCTAAAAACAAAAATCGGGAAAGCGATGTCAAGTCGATACTCGCAAAAACCCATTGGAAGGATGCGAACCCCATTCGATACTTCCAAAACCTCAAAATCGCAAGGAAGCAACACCTCATTGATACTTGCAAAATTTCAAAAATCGTGAACGCAACATTCGTTGATACTTCCATAACCCAAATTTCAAAAGAAAAAAACAAGGTTCGAAAAAACCTCAAATTTCAAAAATCGTGGAGACACAACATTCCAGTTGATATCCACAACCCAAATTTCAAAAGAAAAACAAAGGTTCGAAAAAACCTCAAATTTCAAAAATCTTGGGGAGGCGACATTCCATCGATACCCGCAAAATGAATTTTTGAAGAAAAAGCAGGGAAGCGACGCTTAGTCGATACTTGCACCCAACTTCGCGAGGAAACGACATTCCATCGATACTCGCAACCGAATGAGCAAGGAGGCGACATTCCATCGATACTTGCAATACCATTCAGCAGGGAGGCGACTCTTAGTCGATACTTGCATTTTTGAAAACCAAAAACCCGGCTTTTACGCCAAAAACCCGGCTTTTACGCCAAAAACTCGGCTTCTATGCCAAAAACTCGGCTTTTACGCCAAAAATCTGGCTTTTACGCCAAAAAACTCGCTTTAAGCGGCTTCCACGCCAAAAATCGGCTTTCATGCCAAAAATCAAAACAAAATCTGGCTCTCATGCCAACAAAACAAAACTTGGTTTTCAAAAAATCCGGCTTTTACGCCAAAAAAATCGGCTCTCATGCCAAAATCCGGCTTTTATGCCAAAAAAATCGGCTTTTACGCCAAAAATCTGGCTTTTACGCCAAAAACTCGGCTTCCACACCAAAAATCGGCTTTCATGCCAAAAAGCAAAAAAAATCTCTGGCCTCATGCCAACAAAACAAAACTCAAAAAATCCGGCTTTTACGCCAAAAAAATCGGCTCTCATGCCAAAATCCGGCTTTTCGCCAATGCCAAAAACGCATCGGCTCTCATGCCAAAATCCGGCTTTTACGCCAGAAACAAAAATCGGCTCTCATGCCAAAATCTGGCTTTTACGCCAAAAAAAAAAATCGGCTCTCATGCCAAAAATCGGCTTTCACGCCACCAAAATTTGGCTTTCACGCCACCAAAATCGGCTTTCATGCCACTTCAAAATTTTTGGCTTTCAAGCCATCAAAAACCAGGCTTTGTGCCACAAAATCTGGCTTTCATGCCAAAACAACACTTTTGACAAAAGATTTTCATAAAATGATAACCTTTTAATCAAGATTTTCAAACAAACATTCCCATTCAACTTTTGCTTATTTTCAACAAAAAGAATTTAAGTAGAACAAGGGGATACAAAAAAAAGAGAGTGCCAAAATGTCTATACATGGAGGTAGCAAAAAGAAAGAAGAAAGTTTGTCAAAAGCTCAGTCCATCATAGTCTTCAACCAAAGACTAAGGTCCTCGAGCAGACTCTTGGCCTCAGCCTCCAAAGCTTCCAGGCCACGCTTCTTCAAGATGCCGCCATAAAATGCGGCAGAAAACCGTGATCCATCTTCGGCACGGGGGAATTCCTCCCAAAGAAGTTGCCATCGCTCATGCTCCTAAGTCTTTCTTCGGAGATTCCCGTCAACCTCTTCAACCTGACGGATCAGAGTGCTTTCTCTGGCACGAGCTTCAAGAACAGCAGCCCATTTAGCAGCAGTCTGTTCTTCCAACAACTCGAGACGCTGCCTAGTCTCGTTGATCTCCTTATCGAGGTGGCTCAGGTCTTTTGATAGCTCGATAATAGCCAGTTCGGCCACGTTCCTCTCTCGAACAAGCTGCTTCCGAGCCTTCAAGCTGCTCTCGAACAAGCTGCTTCCGAGCCTTCAGAAACATTTCGTTGAAAAGGTCATCACTTGGGGGAGTTCTTAGTCTTACTCCACTTATCGCCCAGTGCAATGACTCCATCAACGAAAGCCTTGGCATTGGTGATATCCAGACCAACCTCTGCGCTGTCAGCAAGGATGTCTCGCACGTGCTTGACCATGCCAAAGCCAGCTTCCAAGTGACCAGAAGAAAGAGTCTCAACCCAGGAGCTCAGTACACTCTTCAACACCCTCTTTGCAAACTGAAGAGAGGGCCCAGGTGAAGACTCGCCATGCTCCGCTGACTGACTACCCATGTCAGGCCGTAGTGGGCGATAAATCGAAAGACTCTTCCCAGTCGGATCGTCAGAAGATGGGATATCATCATGTGTTTGCACTTCTGCCGCATCAAAACTGGTAGAAGAAGCCTCTACTTCTGGACCAGCAGCCGGTATTTCCTGTTCCGGCTCCGAGGAAGACAATGGAACCTCTCCTGTCGTCTCACAACCTGCCAGAAGATGAAAGGTATGAACATTATCTTGTCAAAAAAAAAAAGAAAAAAAAAATTTGTCAAGACTATTGTTGTGAAATACCTTCTCCGACGACCGGTGGAGCGCTTTCTGTCTCCATAAGCTCGTCCGAAGTGTCGCAGAAAGCTACATCCATGGATGGCTCGAAGTCGTCAGAATCCTCTGGCAAATCAGCTGATAAAAAGGGGGGGAGAAACGTCAGCAAAATTTAGCAAAGAAAAGAAAATGCCAAAAAAGGGGGAAGTAAAGAAGTCGTACCAAGAGAAGATTCTGGGTCTACTCCAGAGTCCCTTGGCTCTTCCTCAGATGCCGTAGTCGGATCAGTCACTGCCTCATCGGCCGGAGCCTCAGGCATCACCAAGTCATCATCCTCTGCAAAAAGAAAAGAAAGCAGTGGATCTAAACAAAAATATCTCAAAAAACAAAAAAAGAGAGAAGCAGAAAAAAAAAGGGAAAGGATCATACCATCGTCGGCCTTTTCCTCCCGACTCCTCTTCTCTGGAGGCTCTTCAGCATCCCCCGAGACCTCCTCATCAATGGTAAGAGGGACTTCCACGTCAGGAGAATCTTCGCACTGCTTCTTATGACGGTACTGTCCTCTCTTCCTCTTGCTCCTGCGGATCGGTTTACCTGAAGAACCTGCCCCGCTATCAAAGTCAGGCTTCTCACCAGAGTCCTCACTGGATGGTCCGCTCCTGCCAGTGGACCCCATGGAAGTTCTCCTTCGTTCCGCTTGCCTCCAAGAGTCGATCTCAGCTTCCTCCTCCTCCAGCTGTCTCAGGACCTCACCAGGTACTTCTTGCACATCTCCAGATCTGACGACATCCCGGTCCTTGAGAAAGCCTATCCTATGCTTCTCTCCAGAAAGGAAGGCCAAAACCTCCTCTCGCCGGACGCCATCTGATCTACCAAGACCCTTCCCGGAAGATTGCCTAACATTAAGCTCCTTCTTGGAAAGCCCCCGGTACACTGAGAAGCTCTCCGCGAACCATTTCGTGAAGCCAGCGGTCCGGAAAGTGGGCAGCTCAGGATAGGAAATCATGGCGGTAGTGTCCTCCGCACTGTAAAAAGCCCATGCATTCCTCCCATCCTGAAGACCCCCAAAACGCTTCACCATGCTCGAAGGCGCTCCTACAACGCCTTGGGAGAAGCCCAACTGCAACGCAAAACGAGAAGGAACATACGGCTGGATGTCAACAAAAAGATGCCGACGGTACACCATCGTACCAACACGTATGTTAAAAAGCCATCCCTTCTCTGCATTTGTCAAAGAATAGTGTCTTCCCGACCCCGCTCTGGTGGAATCGCGGGAGACATCAAAATCAAAAGCCTTTTTCCGCAGACCGGGAGAAAGCTTGACTGAAGACTGCCCCATCTCGACGTCCCTGAACCGTCGGATCCTCAAACGGGCAGACAAAAGAGATTCGGAAACGGCTTTCCCTCTAGCCAACCGAATCATAAACGGGTCATCATCCTGTGCAGCACCTAAACAGTGGAAGCCCGGACAGTGGTACACAAACCACGAATAGAAAATATGGGCTGAAAATACCCTATTCATAGGGAGCCCAAGCCGAAACAAGAAAGCAGCAGCCTGCAGTTCGGTGCACAAATAAGAGTAAAGAGCAGGCACCAAAGCAAGCTGCTCTCCGAACGCCATCTGACAAGCCAGAAAAATACAGTGCGGCCTGATGTGCGTTCCGTCTCCTCCAGCAAAAACTGCCTCACCCAGCCAGTAAGTGAGGTAAACAGCAAGATCTCTCCGCAGCGCAATGTCAGGACAAATGGCGTCTGTGCTTGTAAGAAAATCCCTCAAATTTTCTCGCATAGCGGAGATCTTCTTCGGGTTCTTAGCCCTGGCTTCCTGGGACATACTCTCAGAAGCATCCCCACCGTCAAAGAAGTTGGAAGACAAAGAGCTGAGACTCCTCTAACTACTGCATCGGACTTTCGAGCCCTCCTTCTCCTTCAAAAAATCGTAGAAGGCGACGAGCTGAAAGTACAGGAGCCTAAACTCCTCCGACTGCTCCTCAAGGACACTGTCAATAGGCATAAACTCCTCATAGAGTTTGCCGAGGATAGGCAGCCCGGTGGTAGCGCCCAATTCCTTCAAAGAAAAACCAATTTCACCGTTCACGACAACGAAGGTGTTGGTCTGTGGAAGGAAAGACTCCAACATGGCCATGAAGGCCTCATCGGAGAAAACGACGGTTTGCCGAAAAGCGCGAACCGCATCAAAAACTTCAGCCTCCTTCAGAATGGCGCCACCAATCTGCAGGATGTGATCAGTCCATGACTCCCAGCCCGAGTCAGCGCTGAAGCGGCCGCGAAGCCGAAATCGGTTCACCCAATTACTGCCGTCACCGCTAAAAATGCCAAGGCCCACCGGTCTCAAATCGACTGATGGATGATCAGAACCTTGGTAGCCGCTGGCTGGCATCAACATGTCCATACGGACAGGCGATTTCTCTGCATAACAGGGAGGACCGCCAACAAAAATCCCGATCTTGACCGCATTGGTCCTCGTCACCCAGCTCGGAGGATCTTCTCTTTTAGAGCATGTGGGAGAAAGACTCATGATCGAGATAGTGCGATCAAAAGTCGATCGGGTAGAAATAGTTCTCTCCTCACCATCAGCTGTGTAAGAGAACTGAAAACATCTCCTTTGGAATGACGAGTCATCAGGGACAGCGTCACCAAAGAAAAAGGTAGGCTTGGGCACAACGCTCTGATCGTCCATGATCCAAAGACGATTGCTTGCTATAATTTTATAAAACTCCTCATCCTTGAGAGCGATCAATCGCTGTCTCATCTCATCTCGGTTGAGCGAGTCGCATTCTTCCAAGTTCGTCTCCACATAACGAACTTCTTTCCAAGCCTGTTGAACGGCCGCATTGGAAGATCTGGCAGATCAGCGAGGTGCATCAGTAACAAGGCCCTTACCCTTGTTTGTTCTGGAGGAACCACCTGCAAAAGTCAGAAAGGAAGAAAATCAAACACCAAATGACAGAATTTTGCTATAAAAAAATCCTAGCGAAATTTTGACATGGTTCCGGGGCAATTTCGAAGAAAAGGGAGGCACCCCGAAAAAGAAAGGAAGCTTGAAGATGAGCTCAACATTGCTGCGAGCTCATAATCAGTGAAGGGTTCTCGAAGAAGACTTGAATTCAAACATTGCTGCGAGATCAAGCCTTTCTTCTCAAATTTCCGCAAGATCAAAAAAGAGCTCAACATTGCTGCGAGCTCAAAATCCCAAAACTTGCAAAGCTCCTCGAAATTCTGCGAGACTGGAGAAGTGGGCTCAACATTGCTGCAAGCTCCAAAAATCCCAAGACTTGCAAGAAAATTCGAGGTATGCATCATCATGCTCCCAATCCCATTTACCAAAAATCATGCATAAAACCATCATGCATTAGATGCTAGGAAAACTTTGACAAAAGTTTGACCAATTCCAGCCCAATTTGGTCAAAACCAATCAAACTTTGTCTAAGTCAAAATCCATGTTGACTTGACCTAGAAATTCTAGCCTTTTATCTTGATGCATTTAAAAAAAAAAAAAGAGAAGAAAAAATGCATGATCATCTTGAATTGCATAAACCTCATATCATGGTGAGCAAAAAAAAAGAACAAAAAAAAAACCTCTTCAAAAAAAAAACAGAGAGAGAAAAAGGGGGCTGGCCCATGGGACGGGCCCCACAGGCCACGTGGCTGTACGGCCAGGTCCGTACGGGCCTGTCCGTACAGCACAAAAAAAAAAAGGGGCGAAAAAAAAAAGGGGAAGAAATAAAAAAAAAAGAAAAAAAAAAAGCAGAACGTGCACAAAAAAAAAAAAAGAGAAAGAAAGAAAGCACGTGGGAAAAAAAAAACAAAAAAAAGGAGGAAAAGAAAACACGTGAAAAAAAAAAGAAGAAAAAAAAAGAAGAAAAGGAAACTTTCCTACATCTACATAGGGTTTTTTCTTGGAAAAAGAAGACCTACTTGAAGCCATGGAGAAGAAGGAGAAGAAACTTGAAGATCCTGGAGAAACTCTTTATCTTGGGGCACTCTTAAAGGATTTTACAAAAAGAAAGCAACAAGAGAAAGAAAACCCATCTCCATTGCTTTTATAGAAAAAGCAAACCAAAAGAGGAAAGGAGGAGAAAAGCAAGGAGGTAAGTGCTAAAAATTAGCAAACTTCCTAAAAGAAAGGGAGATTTGAGATATTCTCTCCTAAAGAGGAGATTCTTAAGAAATTCTCTCCAAAAAGAAAGGGGATTTGAGAAACTTTCTCCCAAAGAAAGATACTTTGAAAAAATCTCTCCCAAAATCAAGGAAACTTGAGAGATTCTCTCCAAGTAAGGATATTTTTAGATATTCTCTACAAAAAAGGGATATTTTTAGATATTCTTTACAAAATGACACCACATGAGATCTAAGCCATTTTTTTAAAAAGCTTAAGGTCCCATGGGTTAGCCCATATGAGCCAGGTTTGACCACCTAGGCACTAAAAGTGGCTTTTAGTCAAAATTTCTCTTACCAAGAGCATACAAAAATGGTTCCATGCCTCTCTTGAATTGATTGGACCATACAAAAAATTCCGAGCTTCATAAGCTTCCAAAAGAAACCCAACCATCCAACCCCATGCACCAAATCAAGCCACAATCTTGAAATCGACATTCCACAAAAAACCAAACCACTCCAATGGACCCAAGATTGTCCCAAAGAGTGACCAAAAAACCAAACCATGGTCCCCTAACTTGCCACATACAGCTTGTTAGGTCACAAGGCCGAAACCAAAAAACCAAAATCCCGACCCCCTAACTCGCCACGTACAGCCTGTTAGGTCACAAGGTCAAAAACCAAAAACCTTCTTAACCGCCTAATGTGTCACACAAAGCCTTTAGGTTCACAAGGTTAAAAGGGAAAACTCAAAACCAAAAACCCATATCCAAATGTCATTTCAAAATCCTTGCCTTGAGACGGTACATGACCCCTCTCATTACCGCGAAATCCCTTGGAAGCTCAAAAAGCAACTCCATCAAAAGAAAAACGTTCAAGACTCTTGGTCGAACAAGAAGATCTCCTTCAAATTCTCTTCGAGGCACACCGACTGCTAGAGCTGCACACCTCGTCGTTGTACCTCGAGGGGGCATTTGTTGACACCAAAAATGTCACTATGTCCCTTCAACACCAAAAGCTACATGGAGCCACATCCTGCCATAAATAGGAAGGCGCCACGTCAAGCACCAAATCTTGTCAGAATCAAACAAAAACTACAAGATTCTTCAAAGCAGCCAAAAGAAGGGTACACATGAAGTTTCGGGCTATTTCGACATCATTTGGCCTAACTTCACTCCTCCGACAGTCAGGCAGGAGCTCCCGGCAGCGACAGTGTCGAAGACTTCAAAACTTCGATCAGAGCCTACGGATGGTCTCAAAATACCTCCAAAAGGTCCCCTGCCAAATTTCAAGTCAAACGGACGACGTTTGACCCTTCATCAACTCTCAGGAAGCAAAAACAGGCATACCTGCAGCGGAGCACCCCGGAATCATGGCATCCAAATTGGAGCTAATGGATCATCTCAAAATGACTCCAATAGGTCCCCTGTCAAGTTTTAGGTCAAACGGACATCGTTTGGCCTAGTTTCAAAGCTCGGCATTGTCCTCGAGGTGAAATCAAGGCGAGCATTTGCGGGACCCCAAAAGGCTTCAAAACTCAAACCAAAGCCTATGGTTGGCCCTATCTACTGCTCAAGAAGCTCCACGTCAAATTTCAGGCCATTCCGACATCGTTTGGCCTAGTTTCAATGCTTGACAAAAAATCGGCAAAACCGCACAACAAAGTCTTCGGCTTTCCAGAAAAATAGGAAACTTTGTGCTCCGATTTGTGCGGCTTTTTGTCAGGTTTTCTTCAAGAGAATCAGGCCGATAAATGAGGGGAAATGTCAGGAAAAATACAGAAGAAAAAAGAGTGAAAAAAGATCGAAAAACGGCGAAGAAACGGCGACCGAAAGGCGGCCAAAAAATGGGCCCAAGGCCCATGGTCGCCGGCGACCTTGGCCCATGGTCGCCGGCGACCATGGCCCAGGGTTGCCGGCCCATGGTCGCCGGCGACCATGGGTGCATGGTCACCGGCGACCATGGAAATTCCGGCGACCCAAAAATTCGCTGTTTCGAGTTGATTGGCCCCTGTGATTTTTCCAAAATCTGATTTTTCGTGCATGAAATCCGTCGATCTTCGTCAACATCACGGATTCGCCGCCGAAATCATTGGATGATCATTAGATGCCTCAAAATCGCCAACCGGCCGACAAAGAAAGCACACTTTCTGCCCGCCCGATCGTGAAATCGACAGGACAGATGTTGCCGGCACTTTGACATTAATCAGTGTCTGAAATTGCATCGCCATCCGACATCAAACAACATGTGGATCCACCGGCGGTCATCGCAAGAAGAATCCCAAAAGACGCGGCGCGGCCCGCGACTCTTCGAGCGACTTGGCGACCAATTAATGAGGTTAAATGACCCGCTTTATGACAAGTTAATGCGGTCATTAACTCATTATTTTGGACGGCCCAATCAAAAGCAAGCAAAGGGGAGTTACAAGTCAAAGGATTTATGGCATTAAAGCCATGAAACTCCTCCCATGATGGGGATTAAAAGCAATTAAAGGCTCATTATTCTCCATCGGCCAATCAGATTCAAGGAAAAAGGAGTTACAAAACAAGTATTTTAAAAACTTGTAACTCCTCCCATTATGAGCATTAATGTATTCAATGCTCATAAACCCTCCTAAATGGCTACCAAAGGCCTATAAATAGGAGGGCATTCCAAAGGAAAAAAGGACAGATCTAGCTCTCGCTCTCGCTATCTAGCTCTCGCTCTCCCCCCGACGAAGACAAAAAAAATCCAGAGGCCATGCAACTCTGCTGCAAAGACCACCAAAAGGTGATTGAAGCACCCTTGGGGGGCCACCCCCCCAAGGACCTCCCTTCTTCTACCAACATGGCTAAAACGTGGCTTTTCAGCCCGTTTACTTAGCTTTTTATCGGATATAAGACCTTCTCTTGGTCTTTGTCCTTTAAAAGTCTGAGGTTAGAAAGCCAAGCCAAGAATCCAAGCATCGTGTTCTCATCTGCATGGACGATGGAGGAGCCCATACATGACTCGCGACCGTCGATCTGAACGTGTCCCCACAATCGAATGAGAAGTCAGATTCCTTTTCTTGTTTTCTATTGCACTTTATTTTTCTTTTAGAGACAAAAATCACAATTCTTGTCTTTCATAATGGATAAGACTTGTAAATTGCCTTTTACGGCAAAATCGCCTTTCACGGCAATAATTGAAATCGCCTTTCACGGCATTCAAAAAAAACCCTTTTGTCTCTTTTCTTAAAATATGCGTGCAATAGAAACTAGAAAAAGTTTCATTTCCCCTTTCTACTTGTGAAGGTGAATCTTCAGATCACCATTCCTAAAGTCCAAGTAGAAAAGTGAAATTGGCATACCCGTACAAAAAAAAGAAAGATGTTGATACCCCTTTATCTTTTCTTCTCCTCCCCTCCGCCGCACCCCGAAAGACCCGGGACGGAGGCAGCGGGAGAGAGGGAAGAAATCGGGTCCATCAGTGATCTACACTTTATGACTAATTATGACCAATTTTAATTTCTTAACAATTAACCAGTCACATGTGATGATTAACAAACAATATGCGAAAGCTTTTTTTTATCGTTTTTTGGGTGAAAGATTAATACTCATTCGACCTCATTTGACAAAATTTTCTTTGAAAGGGAGTGGACTTGCCCATGTCGAGCTTCACATCATGGAAAGACAGTGCCTGGTCAGTTAACAGGAGAGTTTTCTGTTGGACCTAGATGGGCCCAAGTCTGGGCAGCTATGGAATTGAAGAGCTTGAGTTCAATCTGGGTCCGCAGGGGCAGAACCAGAAGATTGAGGTCATTGGGCAGGGGAGTAGTAAGCTTCCAATAAATTGCTCCGAGTTTTTTTGCATGACTTTGTTCTTTTATTGTTCGAAATGATGATTTTCCTCAAATAAATTAGACATCTTTAACTACTATTGTAGGATAGAGTGGAAAGCAGGTAACCAGTTGGAGGGCTTTCGTTGCACAAATGTAAGGCTTCAATGGGCTAAATCCGGCCAAAATTCAAGTCCCAAGTAGACATTCTATTGGGCTGAAATAAGTACTTATATGCCCACGGACGTTGACCCACTAGCTAACTAACACGTAAAATTGAAGCTGGCCTTTCTATAAGCCCTGCTTTTTTTGATAGACATGTATCAAAGTGGCCCAAATTGGGTCTCTCCAATCAATCAATATCTGAAACACCCTCTAGCACAGTGGAAAAACATAAGGTTTGAAGAAACTATTTAGGAATGCATGATGCAGAGCATAGTTTTCCAACCACTAGGAAAGTGTCCAACTCAACCTTGTCAGAGATTCTAGTCGACTACATTGGGTTAAAATCGTTTTGGTTTAATTTTAGATGGAACCTGATGATGCCAAAAAGTGATTTCGGGCACCACCGGTCAAGAATAGAGTGATTAATGTGAAAAATAGAGAGAGAGAGAGAAAGAGAGAGTGGGTTTATAGTGGTTCGGTCAGTGTGACCTACGTCCACTTTAAGGTGAAGATTTTATTTCTCAAGTGTGTAGCGATTGCAGAGAATACAGGAAGATGATGATAAAGGTTGATTGCAATAGCTTGCCCCTCAGTGTGGGTGGGGCTCTTGTTTTATAGTCGTCCCCTAACAGATGGGGACGACTCTTCAGCAGCGGGAGCTTCGTGTCAGCAGCGGGAGCTTCGTTTTGGCGGAGTTTCCGAACTGCCCTCAACAGACGAGGCAGGTAGGATCTCCTCCGCAGGACCTGGTAAAAGCGGGTTAAAGGAACGGCTCTGACTTCGTCACTTCACGAATCTGGACCCTGCCTCTACCAGGTGGATTTGGGCCTGCACTTATCACGGACTCGGGTCACTTGGGCCTGACCCATCAGAACCCAATTGACCTGACCCACCTGATTGACTCATAATCTGGCATGACCCCTTTGGGTTTGGCCAAGTTGACTTGGTCAATCTTAAGTAAAGTAAATATATCCTACTCCTACATGATAGAAAGTACGCATAAGAATCAGATGTCAGCCTTACATTTTTACAAATGACAGAAGTTAAATATGCAAATAAGAATTTGGAAATTAAAATTTTACATGAATTACGTACTTTTGCTGAACGAATGTTAATTATTTTGGTGCTACACATTTCTTCAATTCAACCTATGAATGGAAAGCATGAACAGTTAATACCTCGCTTACCAGAAGCGTACGCAGCCCTTCCTCTACTGTTGTTTGTTGCTCCTTTTTTTTTTTTTTTTTTTTTTTTTTTTTTTTTTTTTTTTTTTTTTTTTTTTGAAGCACCGTTCGGGTGGATGCTTACAGTAGCTCGCAAACTCTATGCACCGGTTAAGCCAAGGAGACCCTGATGGGCTCGGTCCTAAAGTTGGGGAACCCGGTATACCCCCGTCTATCCTCCAACTGAATCATCCGGTTGTTTCTTGCTTTAGTTTATTTATATTTGAGTTTATTATCATGAATGTAATATATATATTATAAGCATTCAATATATTTTTAAATACTTTTAGTTTTTTTTTTAAATACACGACTCTCGAGTCATCATGTTGACTCCATACAAGTCTCTCTTTTTTTCTTTTTTTTTATGCATTGTATGAGTTAAGTCTGAGTCTCAAGTTTTTCGACGTTGATTAAATGTTATATTGCCTTGTGATAATATTTTGGGCCCTTCGGCCTAGAGCTATGTATAGATTTGGACCTTGGCAAGACCAGCTGCAAGTAAAGCCTATATCAACTCCCTAGTAAAACTCATCGGTGGCACAATTTAGGGACAACGTGGCTTTTTATTTGGGCCAGTCCTTGGCTGGCTATTTTATGGCCTTTTGCGGTCTTATATTACACCATCTTGGATTATATCATATACATTGTCTTTCTAATCGACATTTAGCCAGATAAAACTCTCATTTAGAACCGATTGATACAAATTTTTGGTTGTACTGTTACTTTTTTTTCAGTTAAAATTTATTAACTATCTTGCCCCACTTTGCTAAAGCATGATATCATACACATATTTGGGGCTTCCTCTCCTGTGCTCATCCGCTCATCTACTCACATGGGAAAACGATAAGATAATTTGAACATCAAGGTTCCTCAACCCAGTTCAAAAGGTCAATACTTTCCAATTAACCAAATGCGCATGAAAAGGGGTAAAACATTTGGCCTTACTATGTGGCTAAGATTCGGAGGGCGCTGGTGGTTGCCAAATGAATATGATTCCTTCAATTAATAATAAAATAAGGAATTTTTCTATAAAAAAAAAAACCTTCAATTTAAAAAAAAATAAAATGGAGGGTCCAAACACTTCATAATGATAATGGAGAGCCTTACACTACTTTTTTTTTTTCTTTTTTCTTTTTGACAAAACTCCCCCCTTTCTACGGTATCATGGAATGTCAATTCTTTCGTGATATGTTAGAATATGTTTTCCCAATTTAAAATCTAAAACCCTTTTTCTTTCTCTTCTTCCTCTTGGAGGCCCTAAGTATCATTTGTTTCACCCATTGTTATCAAAATCATGCACTTGCTTCTCATGATCGTCATTGATTTGACCAATTGTATCATAGACAGCTTCCTCTCAATGAGAGACATTTCATTTTGAGCGGTAGTGGAAGACGCTGCCATGTATCTATTGCGCAAGGTCAATCGCCTTATAGGGTTCGTTGCGGCATGGGCAAATTGCTTCGCCTAATTTAACTGCATAAAAAAAAGAATGGTCCCTAGATATCTTGAAATCGGATTCACAGGAAAGATATTAATCCCATATCCATCACTCATACAAGATTTTCCTTACCAATCCCCAGATCTGTAACCAGTGGAATGGGCGTAAATTTATTAAACAAAAGAAAATGGAAAAATTAGCCAGAGGTCCCTTAATATTGATGTTTAAGGCCTCTTATTCACATGATTTTTGGTTAGGCCTCTTATCCATGCGCCTAGACTTATTTCAGGCGGAGGTCCTTAAGTATGCCAGATCATACATTAATAATACTAATTTTTCCTTCTAACCGTCTGAAGTTATGTCAAGAATTTAATCCCTAGTTTTAAGCTCCTTAGCATGATATTTAATGATTGATTTGCCCCTATAAACGAATCAAACTGTCTAACGGATTATATTTCCTAGTTTTAGATCAAGTTTTGAAATTCAAATGGGAGGGAATAAAGTCTCAAAATTCAAATGGGAGAGAACAATGTTGCTACGTCTTCTGCTACACACTCAATGCTTCCAAGCGAGACTTCCTCATGTAGTAACTCGAAGCTTGCTACTGTTTGAGAAGAAAAAATCGCATCGCCTGTGCTATTGCAGAGAACAGAAATAAAACAGTCTTTGTTACAGAACCTGTTGAGGAAGTTTGGCAGAATATCAGATGATCAAAGGTATTAGTACATGGGGTGATGTAGCACAAGGTGTCATCAGAACATTATTGGGCCACAACAAACCCATTATTGGGTGGTGTAGCACATGGTGCCATGAGAACGTGGTAGTGGGTTTGGATTTCCCAATCTCTTATCCTAGATGTGTGGTGATGTGCCCACCATGTGCCTACCTAGACACTTCAATTAAATCAGGTTTTTTTCTTTTTTTTTAATTGGATTGCATAGTATTTTCAGTGAAAAATACTAGAATAACCTATCTTTATCAATTGTCACGAGCAAAGGATTTAGTGTACCAATAACAGGGTGTTGTTCCAAACTCAAATAAATTTGTTTAAAACTCAGATAAATTTATTCGAAACTCCTGCATGATAGAAAGAATGCATAAAAATCAGATGTCACCCTTACATTTTTATCGATGACAGAAGTTAAATACGCAAAAAAGAATTTGGAAATTAAAATTTTACATGAATTATGTAATTCTACATAAGAAATATTTATTATTTTGTTACTACAGATTTCTTCCATTCAACGTATGAATGGAAAGCATGAACAGTCAATTCTTCAAGTTTTCATCTGTGAGTTAATCTTTCCTCACATGCAGCAGTTCTTTCCCTGTAATTGCGTGGTTTTCTCTTCATATGTGCGAGTCTATGAAGGACCCAACCCCTTACATAGGTTAAGAAAAACAATAAAAAAATTGAAAAGCATGAACACACGGTACAATAATTGAAGAAAGAGGATAGAAGTGTTGAATAATTCCTACAGCCAAGTTGTCTCATTGTGGACAGTAGGCTCAAATTATTGGAGGAAGCAATGGCCATTGCCAGATTTCAACTCATCTCGACGTGCCCTTCATCTTTTTCCAAAGTAAAAGAGTGGATTGGCTGACGGATGGTCTCCCAATAATTCTTACATCATCCAAACTCTTTAATCTTATGGCCATAATTGATAATTTAAAATTTTAAACTCACCTGAAGAAGGTTAACAAAAGTGGACTCTTGACGTAAATCTTAATTGGAGTTCCAATTTCGGAATTTAAAATTGAAATTGAGATTCAATTCTCAAACAATTGCGAAATTGGACTCTAATTTCAGAGAGTTCTTGAGGGTTTGGATTTGAAGTGGATAAACTAGAGAGTTTGGATTTAAGTTGGATAAGTCACTTGAATTGATTTGATTAATAGAGCTTATCTCTTGAAATTGATTTGAGATTCAATTTCTCAAATTGATTTGAGATTAGAGTTCAATTTTGCAATCGATTGTAAAATCGGACTCCAATTTCAAAATCAATGCCTATATCTATAATATATAATAATGGGAGGGATGGGCTCGGTGCAGCAATAATTGAAGAAAGAGGAATCATACAGCCCAATAGTTCTTGTAAGATTGCAAACCAATAATATTCTTTTTTGAAAGTTGATAAGATAAGCACCCTTTCCGCGTGTCACTTGTCCGTCTTTATGCCACTTTTCCCTTGGGTCCCAATCACCTTAACTAGGCCAAAAAGGGTGAAAAAAAGAGAGATAAAGCTCGCTTTCTACCTCCTTTTTTTGTTGTTTTTTTACAATAAAAGCATTCCATTAAGGTGGATGGTGAGTCCAGACCCTCCCAAGCTTTTAATAGAGAGAAGTCTTTGAGTTAAAAGGTATTGAAACTGTTCAATGTAGTTCGAAATTCAAACTCTAAAATAAATAGGGGATTTTACCAAAAAAAATAACTTTAAGTGGCCACTATACCACACAAAAAAATTAAGCCAATAGTGCACTAAACATGGAATCTGTACAGAATAAGTAACCGAAGGTCACGTTTTTACTCAATTTTTATTATAGTTTATTGGTTTTAAACTAAGTGGGAATTAAGATGAAAATCTAATAGCAAGGAAACAGTGATGAAATCCGAATCCTTATTTTGTTGGGGTAATTTGCCCTTTACTAGTAGTGCACCAAATTATAAGTGTATTTGGAAAAATCGCACTATAAAGCAAGGAACAACCAACAAAGTAAACCCACTTGCAAGGGATTCGCGGGGATTAGGAAATGCAAACCTCCCGATTTATTTCGGGGGACGAATCGGTTGTCGTCGACTCACACCACGGACACCAATTTCTATGTACGAATGTGAGGAGCCGCGACAGTATAGCCCAACCGTCCTTCTTCCTTACAAGCAATTTATTGAGTTCTACTAAACAACTGACTACTTAAAGCAAGTAAAGTGTGTAAACTAGAGTAAATTGGTTATGGGCCGACCCGCAACCAAAATTATTATAACTTCGATAATAAATACCTAATACAACCAACTAAGAAAGCAAATAAATGTCTAAACTAATTCTAAACTAGGAAGGCAAATACAATCTTCAAGTTCTTCAATGCACTTTTCCACATTCCTTCACTCCAATTGAGAAATTCCCTACAAAACAAACATAGATAACGTGAAGAATCCGCAAGGAAAATAAATGAAAGATAAAAAGTACACTAAGCTAAAAATGAATTCAAGTCTATAAAATTCAAAGCTTTCCGATGCCTCTCCCCGGCAACGGTGCCAGGAACTTGATCGACACAAGAATGTGTAACGCTTAACCGCAAGACTACGGTGTCATTAAGTAGTAAATGACTAAAGAGTCCGAATTATCGATCTCACGAGGAGAGGATGGAACAAGCAATGAATCCAATTAAAGTAGAATTGAACTAACATATAGCTAATATAGACAAATGAAGTGAAAAACTAAAACTAATAAACTATGCAATGTAAACAACTAATTAACAATCTAAAATATGAATTTAATAAGATCTAAGTTAATCTAACAAACTACACTAAACTAGTGGATGAATGGTGGTGAAAATGGAGGATTTAAGGTGAAGATGTGGTGTAAAATATATAGGATTTTAAAACAAGTTATATGAATTGTATATGATTCTAAAAATCTAGAAGTGAAAATAACAAATCAAATAAAGATTAAAATTAACAACAATCAAAATAGAAATTAGGCAATCTAAAATCCACTAAGTATGTAATTAATTCAAACAATCCATGTTCTAATTCAACTCTCAAATCTACAATTAAATTAGCAATCTCTTGCCTAATTAGATTGGATGATATAGCAATGAAGATCAAAGTAAAGAAAATCAAAGGCCAAGATCTTAGATCATCATCTAGCCACCCTAACAATAAATAATCAAAATCAAGCTACAAAAGATCAAAGATAAGGACTCTAGAGCATGCTATGTGAGAGAACTTAATCCAACTACAAAGCATCAATTGAGATTATCCAAGTTGAATACATTTCAAAGTCAAATAAAACTCAGATAACTTATACAAAACTCAAACAACTTCACAGAAAAACTCATTTAAAACAAAGTTGAATACATTTCAAAGTTAAATAAAATCATGCGAAATCAGATGAACTCATTTAAATGCAGTTAATTACAAATCAAACTCAGATAAAATCATGTAATATACAGATAAACTCATTTAAAGTCTTTTTTAATTGATATCAGACTAAGACAACTTGAGAACAAGCTTAGATAAATTCACAGCAAGCTTAGATAAATTCACAGCAAACTTAGATAATTACTTACGTTGCGGATCGTACGACGGTCTGAAATGTTTTTAGGCGGAGCGTGTTGCTGACGTATAGAGAGGGCATTTTTGTCTTTTGGATTGTGTCAGTTTTAAAAGAGGACTGCTGCCTCTACGAGAAACTATCTTGGGCCCTAGGCTATAAAACATAATGATGAGGGACCTTCGGCCAAACGCCCCTAAAACAATCTTCATATAAGTGGATGCTAGAGACAAACCCTTCTTCCAGAAACTCATAAAAACCTACTGACTTCTTCCCACTTCCAAAAAAACTACCAAGTAAATAAACACCTAAAAACAAAAAAGTCATACACATGAAATCCTAATACCTACAAACGCAAACATCTCTGTAGAATCCAAATCTGTCGGAGTGATAAAAAAATACCATATTAAAAAAACATTAAAATAAAATTAAAAAAACAATTAATAACCAAAAAAAAAAGGAACAAAGACAACATACAAAGCAGTGACTGTCGATCATATAGATACACTTCTTTTTGGAGACTACGAATTAAAAAGCATCAGCTACCAAATACAAATTTAAAAAACTCTTTGAACTCCAAATCAAAAGCATTGGATTTGTGCTTTGGTTACTCTTCTAGGTAGGATGTTGATGCAAACCTCAAGTGTAGGGTTATTACGAAGTAATAACTACTGGTAAGTCCGAGGTCAATCCACAAAGATGGAAGTCAGATCTATGCTTGACCTAGCCTAATTAAAATCTAATTTTAGCCTAGTTAAAGTCTATACAATCAATTGGGTTCTTAAATAAAATTAAGTACAATAATTACATCCCAATTAAAAAAAAAATCTAATCTAAAAATCCTGACAATCAATATATATAACTATTGCTTCAAAACGAACAACCTAATCTAACAAACCAATTTAAAGATAAAATCAGAGTTAAAAAGAAATAAAATAATAATGATAATGATAATGGATTTCTAAGGATCCAAAATCCACTTTTCTTCCTAATAATTGAAGATTTGGGTTGATCCAAATCGTCCTTTCTAGAATAGATTGTCGCTCTACTTTAGGAAATGATTTAAAGAATATGTATTTTAGACAAATAATTTCAGAACTAATTAATTATCTTAAGCCTCAATAATCTCTTTTGCACATAGCCAAAGTGACTGTAAGCATGCAACAATTCTTCCAAAAATAAGGAATTAAGGAATCTAGACAAGCATTCCATGTAGGCGCATGACGTTTATTATAAATTATTTATCTACGTTAAATTGCCAAATACTTAACTATTAATTGTGTCTACACACAAAACCAATAAATTTTCCAAAAAGATTCACTCGTCACCATAGAGAAATACCCTTAGCCTTTTATGGTCTTGATCTTCACAATCTCCATATCAAACGCGTCACTGATATACATAAAGTGCAAAAAATAAAAGAAGCCATGGATGGAAAGGGGGCGTGCCGCGTGTGAAAAGAGTGGAAAGCGGGAGCAAGTGTCGTGACTTGTGTTATGGGATAGGATAGGTTGGAGGTCCACTACCCCTAATTTTCTGATTTTATTTATTTATTTGAGCTTTTGGGACTTGGGGAGAAAGAATAGGAAAGGAAAAGGAAAGAAAGGGAGAGAAAATAGAAAAAAAGTAGAGAAATATGGAGGAAAGAAGAAAAGATAAGGCTTTTTGAAAATCTTTCCATCTTCATTTACTTTCTGCATAAGGATTTCCTACTCTTGCTCCTTTTTGTGAAAATAGTCTTCTTTCCTTTCTTGCAAATGGCCACCATGGGAACCTTCAAATTTGAAAAGTCTTTAAAAAGAGAAGCTTTCTTTGTGAATTCTTCAACAATTGGGCCCCCCATGGAGTGTGCAAGGCTGGTGGACCCCACTCCTTATATGTCCTACCTTTGATTTTTCTTCTTTCTTTTCTCTCTTCATTGCCGATGCACTCTTCATGGGCTCCGCCGGCTTATTTGACTTCAAAGTTATTTAACTTTGTTGCTTCGCTTGGTCTCTCCATTTAGATTTCAAGTCTCATAAAAGTAGGAGAGTTTTTGTGTAAGGATGGTGGGTCCCACATAATGGAGTTTTCTCTCTTTGATTTTCATCTTGGGTTTCTTTCTTTGCTGGATTCCTTGATTTAACTTCACATTTGGGTCCCGTCTTGTTGTATTATCTACAAAAGCAAATGAATAATTCAGCGATAATAATTTTATGGAAAACCTATCAGGCCACGCATGGGACCCATTTTACACGTATGACCTCAAGTGAATATGCTTAGGTTGCTCAGAATTTCATGTGCATTATGAATATGCAAAGAACTAGAGAAATCCTAAGCCTGGTAACGAGAAATACTGAGTTGAAGCAACCTAACTCTATAGTGGAGCGTACCAATTGAAATTCAAACCTTTTGATAGATTAACCATTTCGTAATTATGTTAATAATGTTTTTTTACTAAGCAGTTAATCTAATGCTGAGGAAATCAATGCAAAATTTGAAGATAGCACATATATCTCAAGGGAATTTATTTTAAATGGTTCAAATTTTAGAAAGTGAATATCACTACGGAGTTCCAATCCTTTCATTTAGAATTTCTCTAGGGGAAAGCGTAGAGAATTTGGATTTGTGGATTGGCAGGCCACTTGGCAACTTGATGCATGTAATTTATTATTAATTAAATCAAACCTTAGCACCATATGATAGAAAGTAACACAGGGACTAAGCCTGACAATTTGGCCCTAAGACAAGGGGTCCAACCCTTAAAATGCCCTTAAAATGAGGGATTTTATTTCTAAGGAAACATCCTAGTGAGCTTGGACAATCTTCTGCAGGCCTTGGAATTCGGGGCCAGGTTTGGACAATACTAGCTTCGCCCATCCTTGCCCTAGCCCTCCTGCTTTTCTTTATCTTAAATAGCATATATTTATATTTGCAAATATATACTAAAATCTCCTTATAAGAGTCACTTAGCAATAATAAATTAGGGATATAAAGGTAATTTCATAGCCTCATCCATACCCATTACAAAACGCCCTAAAAATCAATACACAAACACTTGGTTCATTTTTTTCTCTATTTAATTATTAAAGGTATGTATTATGCTTAATGTATAAGTGATAAGTGTTGCATGGTTGTTTTCTATCCCTTCTTTCTAGTTTTATTTTTTATTATTTAGGTTTTTTTTTTATTTTTAAATATTCTTGATAGTGCAAAAGAGGTTGTACTCCCATTAATAAGGACTTACATTTTCCTCTATAGAGTGATTTGTGATGCTAACCAGTTTCTAAATGTAGTTTGTATATGCATGAAAGTTCAAGGATATGGGGTGATCCCAATATCCTTTTAATTAGATAATTTTAGCTCCTAGATTTTTAACAACTAAAATAATTGGGGCTTTTTAAGTGCATTTATTATTTTGACTGAAATCGAAGAACACCTAATAGTCATATCGGTGTTAAATTAAAGGTAATGCCAATTCATAAAAGCTAGCAGAATGTAAATAGTTAAAAATTTTCAAAGATAAGACGCTATTGAGATGTTTTGGAACATGGAGAATTTTGTAAAAGGTGTGAGATGGAACAAACTCTTTCACCATTGCCCTTAGTTCACAGAAAAAAAAAAAAAAAAAGAAGTACGTCTAGAACGGTAGTCACCAAAGCATTTTGGAGCTTGGATGAAGTGTGATACCTCTCACAAACATCAACAATTTTGATTTTCATCTTGGCTCATCCTTATTAGAAGCATTGATCTAAGCCATTCGTATTTTTAGTACTCAGAAAAGCTACTAATTCTCATCGTTAGGTTGTAAATTTCTCTTTAGTATTTCTCAAATTTTAATTTAATTAATTCAGATTTTTAATTCCAAAAATTGGCTGTTGATTTGATATTTTGTTTTGACAGATTCTAGTTATGTTTGCTTTAGTCTGATCTTATTTTAATTGTTGGAAGAGTTCTAATTAATTTTTAATTTCAGATTATTTGGTCATTCTTTTTATAATTTAACTAGATTTTAATTAAACTAGAAATAGGATTTATTTTGGATAACTTAAGTGGTCTTTTACTATCTCTTTATAGATTTGACCCCGCATTCACCGGTATAACTGCACTGGGAGGATCCTACACTTAAGTACGTGATCAATTTCACAGTACAATCTATGATTTGGACTCTCCATCATGCCTTTTTTCTATTAAGAAAATCCCAATATCATCTCATTTTTGTGAAGGCAATAGCATTTGAGTGTTAATAGGTCTCAGTGTCCAAGTGCCTTTACTCTAAGGAATTTCAAGTATTTTTGTTTGTTCTGACTATACTGGTTTATTTAATCCTTAATCGTTTTTATTTAATCCACTCTCAATTCCGGGTTGTCAAGTTTCTTTTTTATTCATTGATTTTGATTGTATACCTTTTTTAAGAATGGAAAACTAATGGTATAAAGAATCTCCAATAATATTGGTCCATCTAAATAAAGAATTAAGGTCATTCTTATTATCATAATTTTTCTACTTTCTCCAATATAATTCCATTTCTCTATGTCAACAAGAGAACTTTCATTTTTTCCACTTATTTACTTTTGAGTTCATTGTATTTGATTATAGTAAGTTCAATATTTCTTTGTATCTCTTTTTAGTACCATTTCAAGTCTTATTTGCATGCTTAGGTTAGATCAGTGTTCAACCCATTTTAAAATATGAGCATCTTGACAATTTGTGCAATTATGAAATATTTCAATTTGAGAGGTAAACCTATTTTAATTCATTTACTTTTGAGTTCATCATTTTTTATTTGAGAAATTTTAATTATGTCATTTTAATTTTCTATGACAACCATTTTACAATAAAACTAAACTCAAATGAATATATAATACATGGAATTGATCGACAAAAATAATAATTTTCATAATTAATAAGAAAATGAAAATATTATTGAAAAAAGAAAAACTCACGACAACAGCGTGGAGCTAAAGAGGAGGAGGGAAACTTTTCATATACTGATGTGTTACCATACACGCTTGTCGAGGGAGAAAGGGTGGAGTTTGGTTTTTTTCTTTTTTGTGTGTGTGTGGCATTAACTTTTATAAATCGTGATGTAAATAGAGTGGAATACTACGATAAACCCCATATATTAAAAATCATAATCATTAAGACAAACATCCTGGCTAGTTATGGGATATCTCAAATTTTTACCTCATTTTGGGTTATTTTCACAGTCAAATTGATTCGCTGATAAAAAATATACAAAATACTAGAGTTTCCAAAAGATTTTTTTTCTGTGATTTAGACTCTCCATCATGTCTTTTGTCTATTAACAAACTCTCAATATCATCCTATTTCTATCAAGACAATAGCATTTGAGTGTTAATGGGTCATAGTGTCTAAGTGCCACTAATCTAACGAATTTCAAGTATTTTTGTTTGTTTTGATTATATGATTTTTTCCTTTTTTTTTTTAGAATGTGAAATGCTGATTTCTGGGTTGTTTGGTTTATTTAATCCTTAGTCTTTTTTATTTAATCCACTCTCGGTTTTGGGTTGTCTGGTTTCTTTTTTATCTATTGATTTTGATTGTACACTTTTTGTTAAGAATGTGGAACTAATAATAAAAATAATCTCCAATAATATCGGTCCATCTTAATAAAGAGTTAAGCTCATTCTTATTATCATCATTTTTCTACTTCCTCCAATATAATTCTATTTCTCGATGTCAAGAGAACTTTCATTTTTTCCATTCATTTACTTTCAAATTCATTGTATTTTATTAGAGCAACTTTAATAATTCTTTTATTTCTTTGTGTCTTTTTTTTAGTATCATCTCAGGTCTCATTTGCATGCTTAGTTTAGATCAGTGTTCAACCCATTTTAAAATGTGAGCATCTTGAGACAATTGGTGCAATTATTAAATGTTTTAATTTGAGAGGTAAACCTTTTTTAATTCATTTACTTTTATGTTCATCATATTTTATTTGAGTAATTTTAATTATGTCATTTTAATATGATTTATACAAAAGAATCATCATTTTAAAATTTCTATAGATTTGTAATATTTTTATGGTTTGTATTTGTATGGTTTTCATAATTTGTGAGTTTCTTTTCCCCCCCCCCTTTTTTTTTTTTCAACTTTTGGGTATTGGGTTCTCCTTGGTTTTTTTTTTTTTTTTCTTTTAAATCACTTCTTATCATTGGATTTTCTGTGAATTCTCATTTTTCTGTTGTATTCTTTTTAATTTTTTTAATGCTTATCATTATAAGTTAATTATCTATTTTACTTCTATCGGGTTCTTTAAGTTCTCTTTGTGAAATTATTTTATGGATTTTTCGTATTTCTTTTGTGGCTTCAGATTTTCATTTTTTAGTATTATATTATCATAAGTTGGTTTAGTTCTTCTAAATTTCTTTTATCATTGTACTATCTATAGACCTTTATTTATATAATTTTATAGCCTTTTTAATAAAACTTATTTCATTTTATTTTGTTTTTCTTTTATTATAATTTTTCACTTGTGATTTTTTTTCTGATGGTTTTTTCATGAATTTGTAGGTTCTTTTGTCTTTGCCCCTTTGTGCTCCATTTCTGAGTTTTTTCTTTTCTTTTTCTCATGAGTGTTCGATTCTTTTAAATTGCTTATGTTGTTGAGTTGATTATGGATTTTCATTTCTATGCTTTATTTCTATCTATCTTTCAAATTTTATTGGATTTTATTCATAGTTTATATTGTTTGTTTGTTTTGATTTTGTTTTTTAGTTTTTCTGGTCATTAATCTTCAATTTTCATGGGCTTCTATTTTTTTAAAAAAATTATATGGTATTAGGTGTTGAATTCTTATGGACTTCTTTTTTTTTCATCCCTCTCAGACTAAAAACTTTTTCATTTAATTTTAAAGAAACTGATAATAATTTTTTTTTTATAAATCTTAATATTATGATTAATTTTGCCCGTGTTCATTCTAGTGCTACAATAATTGAAAATAAAAAGAGGATTTAGCAGAGCCCAATAGTTCATGCTACCAATTCTCCTTCTATCAGTAGTCAGTACCATGACTAGGGCAGCTGTCCCCTCTTGAAGTAATACCTGTCAAACCCAAAAGGGAACAATGTGAACAGAAGCAAATGGAATGACATTGGCAGATTTTCAATCCAATCAAATTCCTCTGTGAGATTCTCTTGTTGATAAGATAACTCTTCTTTCCAGTCCTTCATTTTCTAATTTTCGATAAAAGCATGGATTCCATGATGTGCAAGTGCAACGCAACAGATGACCATGGCGGAATCCACCAACTGCTGATTAAAATTGAATGTTACACCATCCAACGGCATATCTTCAAATTGTTTTTACTCAAAGGTTTCGATCTCCCCCATAAAATTGAATACATGATTGATAAATGAATTAAGGCATGGAAATAATCATATATTCATAATGTTGTTCTAATCACGTTATTTCATGTGTTCAATCATACAGCGATACCAAACATATATTTCAAAGTAAAATTTGAGGATGTGCTGCTAGGTAACTAGGGGGATGAAATTTAATCTTATTAACGGTTTATACTATTGGTAGGTGGGGCATGGTGCGTTACATCCCATTTATAGGAAGATTGTAATAGACCACTCAAGGGATCATACTCAACACAGAAACACACACTTTTGATTCATATCCTGGTTTTTTTCTCCGCCTCCCTTTGTGTTTTGTTTTTGTTTTGTGGTCCCTGGTATATTGAATGGTTTAGATCCATTCAAGTGGAACATCTAAAATGCACAGCTACACTTTTGTTTTTCCTTTTATCGTACCTCTACTTTAAAGTTCCACCCTAAGTCATGGACCCTACGACTTTGAAAATTCTATGGCTAACTATTATCACAATTATAGATGGCATTTTCAGATCCCAATATGTTATTGACCACAAATAATTAAGTACCAAAGTAGTACGTAAGCTTGAAAAAATCTACATCATCATCATCATCAAAGTCTTCTCGCAACTATGTTGGGGTCGGCTAAATGAATTCTGTTTCTCCATTCCGATCTATCTTGATCCGAATTTTTAGATAAGTTATACTTCTTCATATCCATTTTTACTAGCTCCATCAACTTCTTCTTTGGCCGACCCCTTCGCCTTGGCGGGGCAATAACCTTCATGGCCAGATTATTTCTTACTCGCGCTATTGTCGGCCTACATTAGACATGCACAAACCATCTTAAACGGATTCTTATTTTATTTTATTTTATCAACCATTGTTGCTACCTTTAAATGTTCTCAAAGCGTTTATTTCTAATTTTATCGTTAATTCCGTCAGTATTTTTTTTTTTTTACTGCCGGTCCCAAACCCGGGTAAAGGAGGAAGGTTGCATTAGGCATGTTTACGACCGGCATAAAAATTTGTGACAACCCAGATAAATTTGAAAATATCTACAATTTTACATAATATTATGAAAAATGATATAGATCATTATAGGTTCTATTACCAACATGAGCTACAAAATAGGAATCAGTCAACGGAGAGATGCACTCACAAGTCTTATTGAAGTAAAAGCAAAGGTAGCTGGCCTTTGCAAACTTTTTCATGTAATTTGCTTTATAATTTTTCTTGGTAAAATGTTTCTGCTGTAGTGGGAAACGTAGTCCTCTCCCCTTGTTGCAATAAATACACGACAGCTCAAGACCGTCCATCCCATCCACCATAAAATGGATGGTGACATTCAAGCGTTGAAATGCCGATAGAATTCATAGCCGGTGCAAGTTGATGAGTACGACAAACCAGGCTTAAGGACTCGACAAGATTAGACTAGAAAAGCCAAAAGCCTTCTCACATTTCAATCTAATAAAACACTCTATTGTGAGCTAGAAATAAACAGGGCAAAACAAACATGGCGGAGAGTGCTGTGGCTTTCTTGCTTCAAACCCTTGGTTCACTTCTTCAGCAAGAACCATCTCTTGTTCAAGGATTCCGCAGCAGCCTTGATGAAATCCGACTGGAGCTACAGAGCATGCACTTCTTCTTGAAAGATGCGGATAGAAAAATGTATAGTGATGATGGAGCGAAGACATGGGTGGGACAAGTAAGAGAAGCCGCGTACAAGGTTGAGGACATCATCGACGAGTACAGGTATAACGTTGTAGCAAATGAAGATAGAGGTGGAGTTACAAGACTCGTGCTGCAACACTATTACACGCGCCAAACTGCCTCTGAACTGCAAGCAATCAAATCTAAGATTTGTGAAATTTCAGAGAGAAGGAAACGATATGACTTTCAAATTGAACAAGGATCGACCTCATCTCAGACCAAGGGTGATCATGAAGACAGTGAAAACTGGCAACGTTCCGCAAAACGTCAACGCTTCATCCCAGACGAGGACATTGTGGGGATCGAGAAAAACAAAGATTTCCTCATGAGACGGTTGATGGATAAAAACCCAGAACGTGTGGTAATCTCTGTAGTCGGTATGGCTGGCGTGGGTAAGACCACACTCGTCACTAAAGCTTATGACAGTCCACAACTGAAGAATCACTTCAATTGCCATGCATTGATCACCGTCTCCCAGTCTTACAAATTTGACGAGCTCTTACGAAGCTTGATAAAGGAGTTGTACAAGTCTTGCAGCGAGCTCATTCCGTATGCTGCTCTTGGCAAAATGAACACCAGCGATCTTGTTGAGATGGTCTTTGACTACTTGCAGAAGAAGGAAAGGTACGTGATTATTTTAGATGATGTGTGGGAATCTACTGTTTGGGAGGACACACTAGTTGCATTCCCAAACAATAGATGTGGAGCCAGGATAATTATAACAACACGGAATGAAAATGTCATATCATCATCATTCGGAGTTGAAAATGTTCTCCGCGTTGGGTCTCTACACAATGAAGATGCTTTCGTTCTCTTCTGTAAGAAGGCATTTGGAAACAATGACTGCCCTTGGGAGCTGAAACCATATGCAAAAAGGTTAGTACAAAAATGTGAAGGCCTGCCTCTAGCGCTTGTAGCAATTGGGAGGCTCATGTCGAGGAAAGAAAAGTCGAGTCCAGAATGGAAAAAGGTAGAAGCTAGTCTCAGTTGGCAACTACGCAATAATAAAGAACTAGAAAGGTTGAAGAACATTTTATTGCTTAGCTTTAACGATTTGCCACACAACCTCAAATGTTGTTTCTTATATTGTAGTCTCTTCCCTGAAGATTACATAATTCCGCAGAAAAGGTTGATTAGGTTATGGGTTGCAGAAGGCTTTATAAAAAAGCAAGGAAGACTAACTCTGGAGGAGGTGGCTGCAGAATACATCAAGGAGCTCACATGTAGAAGCCTACTTCAAATTGAGGCAGATCATGAAAGAATAAGAATATGTTTGCGAATGCATGATGTATTTCGAGAGTTAGCTCTCGAAATCGCCCGTGAAGAGAAATTTTGCGATGCACATGTTGCTAAAGAGGAGATTCAGAGCAATGAGGCCCGACGGTTGTCATTCCACTATTTCATTGGAAGCATTCAGTCAAGTAGTTGTCATCTACGCTCCTTGATGTTGTTCTCAACAGAAATCCCATCACTTTCTTTGGATAGCATTGCACCAAGCATTAAACTGTTGAGAGTGCTTGATCTACGGGATTCTTCCATTTGCTCTGTGCCAGATGAATTAGTTGAATTATTCAATTTACGATACTTGAGTTTAAGGAATACAAATGTGGAAAAGCTTCCAGAATCAATAGGTAGGCTTCAGAACTTGCAGACTTTGGACATTAGGGATTCTAAAATAAAGACTCTACCTAAAGGAGTAGAAAAGTTAAAGAAACTGCGACATTTGTATACATATGGTTATAATGATTCAATGTGCTTTGACTTTTATGATTTCGCACAAGCTCCAACTGGAATATGCAATTTGAAGTGCTTGCAAACTTTACACTGCATTGGAGCAAACAATGAGATCGTTAAAGAAGTTGGGCGCTTGACTCAACTAAGAAAATTGACAATTAGGGACGTGAAAAGTTTTCATTGGGATGAGCTATGTGCCTCCTTACAGAAATTGGAATCCCTTCTAATGTTGCAAGTAAAGGTTACAAGAGAAGAAGAAATGCTTCATTTGGACAACTTATTTCGTCCTCCAATCCATCTTGAAAAGCTCATGTTATCTGGGCGTCTAGAGAAGCTGCCTCCCTGGATTAGATCCCTTCAGGATCTCACAAGAGTGACTTTACACTGGTCTCGATTGAATGAAGATCCATTCACTTTTCTCCAAGCATTACCCAATCTCGTGAACATTCGTCTTGTATATGCATATGTTGGGAAAGAAATATACATCCGTCGTGGAAGCTTCTTGAAACTCAAGTCGTTGACATTTGCTAAACTCCCTCGATTGGAAATGATACTCATAGAAAAGGAATCATTGAGTTGCATTAGAAACATAAATTTGATCGATTGCCCTGAGTTGAAGAACATACCTGAGGGCATTCAGTATCTTACTAGTCTTCAAGAACTCTGGCTACGGGAGATGTCGGGGGAATTCTTAAGGAGGATTCGGCAAGATAGAGGCGTAACTCTCCAGCATATTTTCCCGAGACTTCAAGGTCCTTCTGTGGTCGAGACTCCCATGTTCTTCTGTGGTCGATACTTCAAGGTCCTTTCAATGGTTTTGAAAAAGGAAGATGAGGTAACTAATTATTATATTTTTTTTGCAATATCTTCTAGCATTCTAAAAAATAAGAATGTGAAAAAGAAGAGCCCCACTTTCCATCTCAAAAAAGAAAAGTGGATCAATCAATAGTGCTCCCCATTGTGATTTACTAGAAATTTCGTCTGAAATTCAAAACAATCATAATAAACTTTCACTCACTATATGTTGACTTTAGCCCAAATTTCGAATCACCTTGTGTTGACTTCGATTGCAATTTGACTCATTTCTACATCAAGGCCCACCATGGATTGATCAAACAAATTGCATGATATTAACTCCACTCACCCCTTTTCTTGTAGAAAATCTTAGGAAGTTCATCACACGGGAAACACATGATCTATGATCCCCACTGCTATTGAGCTAAAAAGATAAGGGCTAAAGTCAATAGAAGATGATTGAGTCGATGAGCGGTTTTAATTTAATGGAGGGTGGGCTCAACTCAATTAGGTGGAAAATAAAATTTATCTTAATGTCATAGCTCCAATTTATTTTAATCTCGTCACAATTTATTTTAACTTATTTACAGAAAATGGATAATTATTCTAATAAAGCTTTTGAGAGTTCAGATTAGTATTAATGGAAATTTATTTTCATCATTTCAGAATAGTATGCTGCATTTGCTGGGGTACATTAAAATAAAGGTTTTGTAAAGTAGCCACCTGCCAAAAAAAAAAATTTCAGTTGATTTGATTATGCGTTGTTAGGTAACTACATATTCAAAGGCAGCAAACCGGCCGGGCAGCTAGTTATTAAGGAAAGGAAGGAGTTCTTATTGTAACTACTCATATGGCCTACCTTCAATTGAAAGAAAGCAATCTTCTTCAATCTTCTTGCTTTTGGTAGGTGGCTAAAATAACAACCTTCATTTTATTTAGTGGGGAAGAAAACCCCTGAAAAAATAAACTACATGTCCTCTATCTGAATATGACAAAGAAAAGAAGAATAAATAGAAGAGGAGGAGAACTCTTTAGCTAAAGGTGGAGAGACAAGCTGAAGTTAAAAATTAAAGACAAGACTTAGCCCAGTGACCGAAACTAGAAAGATTGGGTCAGGTTATAGGGGACCCAATCTTTCAAAAATTTAGTTGTATATAGTGTTTGTGTATCTCTCTCCTTTACCTAAGTTTTTTCTAGTCTTAATATATCTTTTCAGTTACCGTTTAAAATAATTTAAAAAAAAAAAAAAAGTCATAGGGGACGCAAAGCGGTTTACAACTTGTAGAACCATTTGAAAACAAGTTAGTGCTGGAAGCTACAGAGGATCTAGGTTCTTTTCTAACTAGCTTTTGCCCATGCTGTAAGGGTTTATGATCAGTTTCTGTATAAGAAAAAAAAAGACCATAAACAAAAACAAAGATACAGTGTTTTACTAGTGATAAATTTGATGGTCTTCCTGACTCTTATTTAAGTGGAATTTGCATGTGAGCCACTACAAGGTCAGCGTTTATTTTTCATGGTTTGTATTTACAGGTTAAGGCCTGACAGATGGATTTGTGGGCGCCAGTATAAGATTTCTAATTTAGAGTCTTCATCTTCCACATTGGCATGTGCACGCCCAATACACCGGAATAGAAGCTCTCCAATATTCGCCCTCTTCATCTGAAGGTTTGGACTCTGTTTCATGCTTTAGGATTGAATTTGTTGAATTTGTGTAAAATTCATCTTCTCTGCAGGTCTACTTTGATGCTTTTGGCAATATTTTCACAATGTTTTTCCATCTCGGCCCATGCTTCTGCTCCAACTTCTTCAGATCACCTACTGTACATATGTCCATACAGTTATATCTTGCTTACTATAAGCATAGACCTTCCTCTGCTGTCGTTTCTTGCTTCAGTTAATTTCTGTCTACCCTATGATAAATGATATTATGACTGTTTGTTTCTGTTGTCTGAACTTGATCTTGTGCTTCTTTATTTACAATTTGTTTTAGAACTTGCTTCACCAAGGATTATTGGTTTCCTGGCTTTTGATCTTTTCTATTTGAGTTGGATCTTGACAGATGACAGATGTAGTGGCATATATGTTTGGATTTCATTTTGGGCCATCATTGACCTTATTCCTAGCATGGGTCATATATTATTACATGTTGACGTTGTGCTTCTTGTGATAGTATTTGGGCCTATGGCCTAGAGCTCTACTTAGATCTGGACCTTGCCTAGACCAGGTAAAAGTGAAGCCTACATCAACTCCTTGGTAAATCCGTTGGTGGCACCATTTTGCAAACAATGTAGTTCTTGATTTTGGCAATTCTAGCTGGCTATTTTGTGGCCTTGAGGTCTTATATTACACTATTTTGGATTTTATTATAAGGATTGTCCTTCTGATCTGCATTTTGCTAGATAAAATTTCTTTCTTAGAACCGATCAATACAAATCTGAGGCAATACCTACTGTTTTTCAGTTTAAATTTATAAGCTATCTTGACCACCTTTACTTAAAGCACCACCATATAAAGAAAGGGCCAATCCTAAAATAGAGTTTGAAAATGAACCTTCTAAAAGTAGTAATCAATCTAAAAAAGAGAAGTAGTTGTTTATAGAATTTCCATTTCTTAACTGTTGTGTGTGGAGCCTGATTACACCTGGGTCAGATTGTTAACTCAGGTCCAGTGTCGCGGATCCAACTAAATCATGTGAGGGTATTTTCGTAATAGATTACCTTGAGCCTTTATGTAACCATAGTATAGCCGCTAGAGATTTTGTATTTTGTATTCTCACTTTCTGCCTTTGAGCATAGTGAAATCGGTATTATCCGTGGACGTACCTCAAGATCGAGGGAACCACGTAAATCTGTGTGTCTTCTTTGTGTGGTTGATTGCATGTTTTTATTCTTTATTTCCTAACATTAACTAGTAGACAGACGGACAGCATTTATAGGGCCTAACAGCCCAGCCCTTAAAACAGGGGAAGATTAGGTAAAATGGAGGTTGCTACGGACCCAAACAAAGTCATTACAGGGATGCCTCTCTTTATATGTATAAACCATTCATTTGATAGAATTAGACCCAATGCCTGCCAATATCCAATCCATATCGTCTTCTTTCATGTATCTAATCTAACCAAAGAATTCTTTAACTTGTTTGGCCAGTGAGACCCCGGACATGTCTAATTATCAACTTTCTAAAATGTTATTGAGGTATTGGCCTATGTTGTTTACCAGTTTCACACGCCACGCTTTTCCACGTTTTATAACTTCATTTGCAGATCGATATCCCACTTTTTTTTTTTTTTTTTTGGTAGACAGATGTCCCACTTGATCTACAGCTATATTTCTTTCTTTCTTTTTATTTTTTAGTTAAAAAACTTTACCTCTTCTTTCTATTTTTAAGTACAAATTTATTTCTTGATAAATAAGAGATCATTAGACGTCATTTAATCTCTGTCATTCTATATAAAATAAAAAATAAAAAAATCCAGAGGACCACCTTTACAAATACAACATGGAACACACCAAATTAGAACATTGCTCACCTTTAGTCGCGAATGGACAGTGGACGATCCTGCCAGACCCATATCAGAATCTGATTTAGGTCCCGGGAAATGGTCAAAATCTTACTCTCATTTGGCCTGAAGCAGGCCTAGAAGAATGATCTATTGCATCGTAGATTTTATGTTTATCAGTTGGCTAGGACTATGGCACAGGGATTAAATGCTGCGGTTTCGAACTCAATCTCTCCCTAGGGTCACTTGCCCAGGCTTTTGCCTAATTTGATGTGATGCGTTAGGGTGGCAGGGCTTTACGCGCCCGGAGAAATTGTCGGTTCTCAAAGGGGCGATACACCCTCGTAGTGGGGTGGGTGGGCAGGGCGACTTAGACTTAGGTGCCATCTAAGCTGTTCACAAATACCTGTTAGGGCTCATTTTAGGCAAATTAAAAATCATCAGAAAGCCTTTAGTCAAAGGATCTGATTCAGCATATAAAATGATGTGCCCAGAGTGGCATAACGTACTGAGCCTAAAGTATATTTAATTCAATAGGAATTGGGTCTGACTAGAAAACTGAAATACTATGAACCTGGACCAGCCATGTCCAAGTTCGGATTCATAAAAGGATAAGCAGATGAGCCCAATCAACCCCAAAACATGAATAAAACCCCAATTAAATGACATATACTGAAGAAAACATTGTCGTTCAAACACAAGTAGAGAGAACCCACACACGCATAAAGTGAGAACCAGACATGCGAGGAGTGGAGGCGACCAGGATCAATCTCTTGTCATCAAAGTGAGAGACAGGGTTGCCAACTAATTGGGCAACCCCTCATTCTCACTTGAAATGGAGACAACTAAAACTCACTTTTATTATGTTTGTGTGAAAGACTAATACTCAATGACTTAAAATGGCAACAAGAATAAATTACCCAGTTCCTAATAAACTCATTCGACCTAATTCATGTTAAGTTAACGGGTCGTGTACGAATGAAACTAGTAACCCGTTAATAACCCACTTAACCCGTTAAAATTATTTTAGTCCCTAAAATTGTAGCTAGAATTAATTTGTATTAATAAAGAAGAAATTGAAATTTATTTTTTTATAGTAGGGTTTTAGGTGGGATCCACTCGAGATCCTCATTTACAGTTTCGTGTGGCTTATATATTTTTTTCCTTTTATATTTTTGTATGAATTTTCTTTTAATTTTCAAAATGACTTAATTACTTAACGGGTTACCAGGTTGGGTCGTATAACCCGTTAAATTAACTGGTCATGTTTGGGTTGGACTTTTTGACCTGTTACGTTAACGAATCGTGTACAGGTTGAGGTGATTTTAACAAGAATTCATTAACCCATAACCCGAATTCGTTAATATGACACGATTGACAATCCTAAATAGAATGGAAAGCAGGTAACCAGTTGGAGGCAGAACGCTTTCGTTACACAAATGTAAGGCTTCAATGGGCTAAATCCGGCCAAAATTCAATTCCTACGTAGACATTGTATTGGGCTGAAATAAGTATTTATATGTCCACGGACGTTGACCCACTAGCTAGCTAACAGGTGAAATTGATACTGGCCTTTCTATCTGCCCTGCTTTTATTGATAGACATGTATCAAATTGGCCCAAATTGGGTCTCTCCAATCAATCAATTTCTGTAATACCCACAAACACAGTTGAAAAACATAAGGTTTGAAGTAACTATTAGGAATACATGATGCAGAGCATAGTTTTCCAATTACTAAGAAACTGTCCTAGTCTAACTCAACCTTGTCAGAGATACCAGTTGACAACATTGGGTTAAAATCGTTTTGGTTTAATTTTAGATGGAACCCAATTGACCTGACCCACCTGATTGACTCATAATCTGGCATGACCCCTTTGGGTTTGGCCAAAATGACTTCGTCATCTTAAGTAAAGGAAATATATCCTACGTGATAGAAAGAATGCTTAAGAATCAGATGTCAGCCTTACAATTTTTATGGATGACAGAAGTTAGATATGCACATAAAATTCGGAAATTAAGATTTTACAAGAATAATGTAATTTTGCAGAACGAATATTAATTATTTTGTTACTACACATTTCTTCGATTCAACCTATGAATGGAAAGCATGAACAGTCAATTCTTTTTACAAATGAGAGTTTCCTTGCTCTTGCATGTGTAAGTTAATCTTTCGAGTTCTTTCCCTGTAATTGCGGGTTTTGCGAGTCTATGGGACCCAACCCCTTACATAGGATAAAAAATCATTCAAAAAATTGAAAAACAAGGTACAATAATTGAAGGAAGAGAATAGGAGTGTTCAATAATTATTCGAGGAAGCAATCGTCTTAGCCAGATTTCAACCAAATCAAATCTTTTGCAAGACTTTTGACAAGATAAGTCATCTTAACGTGCTCTTCATCTTTTTCCAAAGTAAAAGAGTAGATTGACTGACGGATGGTCATGCTAAGCAACTTGGTCGGTACCATTTATTATTGGTAGAATCAAACCCTATTAGCCATATATAACTGGTCCCACCATGGATACCCACTACCAAGTTACCAAAAAACACTGGATTGTAGTAGTGCAACTGTACTTGGCCATCCATCTCTCTACCCTAAATGAGACATTTAGATTCAAGAATTGAAAGGTAGGTAGAATTCATAGCGAGTCGAAGTAGATCATGAGTATGACAAAGTAGACTTAAGGACTCGGCACGATGAGACTAGGGAGGCAAAAGCCTTCACATTTCCATCGAATCAAAAATTTTATAGTGAGAGAGAAGCGAGAGCAAAACAGACATGGCGAAAAGGGCTGTGTGTTTCTTGTTTCTTGCTTGAATCTCTGGGTTCTCTTTTGCAACAAGAAGCATCTCTTCTTGATGGACTGCACAATAGGCTTCATGAAATCGAACAGGAGCTACAGAGCATGCGCTCTGTTAAGTTCATGAATCTGCACATTTACGCATCATTATAAGATGAATTAGGGGTTTAATTAGGTGAATTACATCATTATTTATCTAAATACATCATTTTATGTATTTTCACCTACGAACTTGAATTTCCATATTTTTCATACATTTTCTGCATTAACTTAGAATGTTTTGTAAATTTTCTCCGAAGAGACCCAGTTGGAGTAGAACTCTATCGAAGATTGGTCCTACTTCAATATGGGCTCTTCAGTATTTGATGTGTTGAATTGAAATGTGCAGAAAATGAGAATTGCAGGCCTCTGTCACGGAACCCACTTTCAAGCACACATTGTCATCCTGGACCCTACATTGCTGAATTGAAATAAATTGAAGAATTCACCATGTAGACCCCACACACAAGCCATATGCAAATCAATTAAAGGAGGGCTACACTCATCATGTCAGTTAAAGAGTCCTAACTATAGTAGAAGACTTCTCATAGGACCCACTGTTCAAGAAGATGAAATGTCCCACATGGCAGGGTCCGTAGTAGTTGCAAATTTGAAGTTATTGATGGATAATTCAAAAAGTATAATTCTGATTGGAACAAAAGAAGAAGAGTTTGAATCATCCACATCTGATGTCCTTTCAAAAATTAAAGTTTTGCAGAGATAGAATTCATTATAAATCAAATTTTAGAAGTTAATTCCGTTTTTCTCAGGACAACTCATCTTCAAATGGCCATAACTTTCAATCCTACCGTCGAATCGATGAAATTTACCTACCGTTGGAAAATTTATTCAAAGTAGATACCTGTGGAGCCCAAGAACGTGCAAATCAGAGCTATATTGAAAAAGTTATGGGCCCAGAGATTTTCACGTTTATTTTTAGACGGGATTGCAATTAAATCCACACCGTTGATAATCGATTGCTTAGCATCTCTTGTGGGACCCCATCCGAAGATTAGCCAAGCCACCTAAAGATTTCCAGAAGCTTCCACTTCATTCAAATTCAAAAAGGATAAAAGATATATCTTACCAATGAAGAAAAATCAAATCTACAAAAGAAGGTGTCCAGATTGAATGTATCTGATAGATAACCGGAGAAATAAAAGGAACAAAAAAGTAGCATTAAGGAGATATATCCCTCCCCTTGACGTCCCTAAGCATTCTCTTTCTTCGTTCTCTTCTTCCCTACATCTTTCCTCTCTCTCTCAACCTTCTCTCTCTAGAAAAAAAAAAAGAAAGAAAAGAAAAGATAAATCTGTGGGTATTCTTGAGCCCTGTTCCAGAACTAGATTAGAAGAGTGTGAGAGAAACTGTAAAGACCATGAAGATTTTAATGAAAATCACATCTTTTGCAATGGAGGAGTAGATTCTTTTGGATCGGAGCACAAAGTGAAGTTAAGTGATTTGATTTTCATTCTATGTCTTTAATTTAGTTTTTATGTCCTTATGACGCATGTTTAATAGAATAATAGATCTGCCTTTGCGCCATAGGCAAACCTCCGCTTTATATTTCTAATAAATTTCTTTTTGATCAGTTAATCTTCTTTTGATAAAATATACTTAGGTTTTTATGCCTTTGATATTTTATGCTTAATTTGTTAACTGATGCTTAAAGTAATTATATTTTTATGAGGTGATGGAGATCTTGGGTTCTTCTGCTTAAGAAATGAATTTAAAAATATATATTTTCAGGATCAGAAACATTGAGTTGTTTCTGATCTTAGTTATTTGCAAGACAAAAGACTAAATTAAAGTTTATGGATTGAGAATTAAAATTAATTAATGGATTCCTTTTTGCTCTGATCTAGCTTTATCATTATTGTTATCCGTTCATCTTGCATAGTAGCTTTATCTCTCATTCAAATCTTGATTTACTTTTTTATTTTCTTTATAAAAAAAATTATATTTTAATAAAAAAAATATTTCAGTAGTGCTCCTCATGGGATTCGACCTGTACTTGCCACTGTCTAAAAAAAGACAACTGTGCACAAGCAGTATTAAAAGATTGGACTTAAATTCACGACAAAATGATCGATTTTTTTCAAGAACAGAGAATGAAGGATGAATTTTGTGCATTTATAAGCGTACACTGCAGGGTCAATAGAGACCCTTAACATTACAATCAAAGGTCGATTGAGACCGTCCAAACAAAGTAAATGAGAGTTATGTCAAGGTTAGAATAGACCGCAGGGTCTCAATCGACCCTTAATATTACAAATGATGGTCGATAAGGACCCTACTAGAGAATGTTAAAAGAAAAAGTTTCCGGACAAAATGACTGATTTGGTGCAAGGGCACTTAAAATTACCTTTTTGGTATAGTCGTCTCATAATCTATTTTTTTAGGTTAAATCCCCTTTACCTCTTATTTCTAATTTTTTTGTACAAATTTATAATTTTTCTATTTGGTAAAATTAAAAAGTGGCACTTATTTTTCAGCAGAGTATTTGATAAAGATAAAAATAAGAGATTGTTAGACGTCATTATTATTAAAGCAAATGAAAAGGTGGGCTGTGAGGGGGGCCACCTCATCCCTGAAAAGTCTCTTCTTTAAAAAAAAAAAATGTAGAAGAAAAAATTATACATGCCTCAGGCTTTGATGTGGGCCACTACACTCATCCAAAACAAATCTCCTTTCTAAATCTCCATTTCATTATCTTCTCCAAATCACCTCCCTAAATCTCTCCATTTTATTCAAAATTTTATAAAGATAACAAACTCTCACATATTTATCATATATGAGGGACATTTCTGCGTTTTGATTGTGGGACCCAGGTAGGTCACTGATTGTAGATCGGGTCCCCACATCTGATAGAGGACCCAGGGGCGAACCTAATGGTGGTAGACCCGTGGGGATTGGGTCCCATCTGACCCCACATCTAAGGGTTTACACAGCTTGGGCGTCCATAACAAAGTGGGTTTTTATTTTGAACATCAGGCCGTTGCGAGGCCCACTGGGTGATTGATTGGAGGAGGGCTGTGAGGGGTGCCACCTCATCCCTAAAAAGTCTCTCTTTAAGAGAAATGTAGAAGAAAAAAAAACGTACAACCTTAGGCTTTGATGTGGGCCACTACAGTCATTCGAAACAAATCTCCTCCCTAAATTTCCTTTTCAATTCTCTTCTCCAAATCACCTCCCTAAATCTCTCCATTTCATTCAATTTTATAAAGGTAACAAATTCACATCTTATCATATCTCCTATAATTTCTCATGACCAACTTCTTCCATCCTTATCACACCTACCTAGGAGATTTGATTACAAGAACTATCCATTAAAGATCAGCTGGGTTCTAATTAAATAACAGCTCTAAAGGGTTATGGACACTATATATCATGAATGTGAAGACGCCAAACTCAACAAAGAGATTGTGGGCCACTATAATTGAAAACATTTGTAGCAATGCCTATAAATTTTAGGGATAACTTAATTCTGCTACTTATTTTTTATTTCTTAATTTTGGGTTCATTCAAGAGATATAAGTAAAACTATATGCCTTATTTAAAGTTCTTTTGTCCTTGTTAATCTGCATATTCCTATCAGTTGTACAGTTTAGAACCCATGCATCTTAGGGTGAGTTCTATCACATTAAAGATCGAGTCCATTAATTATCTTTCAATAGGGAAAGTAACTGAAACGTGAATTATGGATCAAGTTTGGATTGGGTTAGTAGATATGAATAGAAATTGTCACTCCTCTAAGTTGTCTAACAATTCAACAGACCTACTAAAATCATCCAGGCAGTACTAAGGCCAGCAATGGATTGAGTTTAGGCGGCAACAGATCGGGTTATGATTGGAACTATTAATTCTCAGACCAGCAATTGATATGCAGATGTGTATGATCTTAACTGCCCCATGGACCCCTTTCAATTGACACCCTTTTAATTAGCTTTAGGTTTAATATGGGCCACTATACCTCCCAAATATCCTCCCTAAATCTCTCCATTTAAACTATTTCTATCATTGGATTGTCTGTGCACTTATTTTTTTCATGCTGTATTTTTGTGGTGTTTTTCTTAATTTTATTTTTTATTATGGGTTTGTTCTTCTCATTTTAAAAGAATGTTTGAAGTAAAATACTCAACTAATTTCAAACAAATTAAAAAGTTCTTAGCCTTGTCCATGCATGCTAAATTGGCCCCACCGGCCTCCATGGGCACAGCAGCAGAAGGCAACGATTTTTATTCGGTTGACAATAGTGGGCAATAGGCCCCATGTTCTTTGATTACCGATGACATTTGAAATTTCTTTGATTAAATAGGCCGTCTAGCTTGGGTTTGATGATGGGTTTGAGAGTACTATCCACCATAAAGCTTGAAATTCTTTTAATATTTTCTTTATTTTTGTTATGTATTTCAGACATAATCAATTTGACGGTAGCAAGAACTCCATTTATGAGGTCTCAATGATCCTATCATCAAATGAGTTGAGTTTATTGGGCTTTGAAATTAGCAATGGGTAACAAAAATTTGAATGCATTTCTTATGACTAATATCAATGGAGGCATATTTTTTTCTTATATTTTTTTATTTTCTCATTTTTTTTCCTTCTTTGAATGGTATCATTTTTTTCTTTTTGCTTCCATCCAGAATTTTCTCTTTTTTAGTGGGAACTTTCAAACCATGCATTTTTTCAATTTACAAAGATTTTATAGGTGTGATATTACAAGATTCTTATTTTTTTTTTTTCACGACAATTTCTTTCTTTTACCATAAAATCTTAAGGTCTTTTTCCACTTTATTTTCTTCTAAAAATTCTTAAAAATAATAATAGTGGATTCTTCTTTTATAGTTTTAATTATTATAATAATTTACTATTTCTTTGTTTTGGCCCAGGCTCAGCACGGGTGTTTGTTACTAGTTTAATCTATGTCATTTTATAAAGTTTTTTTTTTTTTTTGACAGAGGACCCACCTTTCCAAATATAACATGGAACTCACCAAATTAGAACATGTCCCACCTTTAGTTGTGAATGGACAGTAGACTATCCTGCCAAACCCACAACGGAATCTGATTTTGTCCTGCGAAATGTTCAAAATCTTACTCGCATTTGGCCCGAAGAAGGCCTAGAAAAATGATCTACAGCATGGTTGATTTTATCTTTATCAGTTGGCTATTGGCTAGGACCATGGACCAGAGGTTGCGATTTCAAACTCGATCTCTCCTTTGAGCCATTTGCCCAGATAAAAGTCTAACTTACCCAGTGCGTGGAGGAGAAAGGGACTTCACGTGCCTAGGGGTATTGTTGGTTCTCGAATAGGACAAACACGCTCGTGATATAAAAAAAGAAAAAAAGAAAAAGGAAAAAGAGGCATCACAAAATGTCACAAAATGCAAGCTTAAGTGCCAGTCTAAGCTGTTCACTAATACCTGTTAGGGCTTATTTTAGGCAACTTACTAGGGCTTACTTTAAGTCTTCTACAAAAAAAAAAAGAAAAAACAGAGAGAAAAAAAAAAAGCTTCAAGTCAATGGGTTTGAAGAACAGCTTCGTACCTAAGTGGTAACGAGCGTCAGTTCTTACCTGGCTGCCCAGGGTTCGAACCCTGAGTACGTCACCTCTTCCCGCGTGTGCTGACTCTTTTCTCACTTATGTGGGCATTCTTCCCGCGTGTGTGAGCTTTCTTCCCGCTTGAGTGGGCTGTTTTCCCTGGTGTTTGTGGTTTCTCTCTTGGGTCCCAGCCCCCTTGGCTGTGGTACCAAAAAAAAAAAAAAAGTCAATAGGCCTGGTTCATCGTATAAAATGATGTGCCCAAAGTGGCATATCGTACTGAGTCCATAGTATATATATAATTCGACAGGAATTGGGTCTGACTAGAAAAATGAAATGCTATGAAACTGAACCAGCCATGCATGCACAAGTTCAGATTCATGATCCCAATCAAGCCCTAAACATGAATAAAAACAACAATTAAATGACATATATGGAAGAAAACATTGTCGTTCATGAAAGGTGGCCATTGGGAATTCTTATTCCTGATAATAGCATAGGATTATTAGGATCAGTATTTTTTTTTTTTTTTTTTTATTTATAGCCTAGCTAAGGCGTAGCTGGGACAATGAGAGTACCCGTAGACACAAGTAGAGAGATCCCACACACGCGGGAGAGCAAGAACCACACATCCGAGGAGTGGAGGAGACCATGATCAATCTCTGGTAATCAAAGTGAGAGACAGGGTTGCCAACTACCCCTCATTCTCACTTGAAATGGAGGTAACTAAAACACCCTTTTTATCTTTTTTGGGTGAAAGATTAATACTCATTCGACCTCATTTGACAAAATTTTCTTTGAATGGGAGTGGACTTGCCCATGTCGAGCTTCACATCATGGAAAGACAGTGCCTGGTCAGTTAACAGGAGAGTTTTCTGTTGGACCTAGATGGGCCCAAGTCTGGGCAGCTATGGCATTCAAGATCTTGAGTTCAATCTGGGTCCGCAGGGGCAGAACCAGAAGATTGAGGTCATTGGGCAGGGGAGTAGGAAGCTTCCAATAAATTGCTCCGAGTTTTTTTGCATGACTTTGTTCTTTTATTGTTCGAAATGATGATTTTCCTCAAATAAATTAGACGTCTTTAACTACTATTGCAGGATAGAGTGGAAAGCAGGTAACCAGTTGGAGGGCTTTCGTTGCACAAATGTAAGGCTTCAATGGGCTAAATCCGGCCAAAATTCAATTCCTAAGTAGACATTCTATTGGGCTGAAATAAGTATTTATATGCCCACGGACGTTAATCCACTAGCTAGCTAACATGTAAAATTGAAGCTGGCCTTTCTATAAGCCCTGCTGTTTTTGATAGACATGTATCAAAGCGGCCCAAATTGGGTCTCTCCAATCAATCAATATCTGAAACACCCTCAAACACAGTTGAAAAAGATAAGGTTTGAAGAAACTATTTAGGAATGCATGATGCAGAGCATAGTTTTCCAACCACTAAGAAACTGTCCAACTCAACCTTGTCAGAGATACTAGCCGACTACATTGGGTTAAAATCGTTTTGGTTTAATTTTAGATGGAACCCAATTGACCTGACCCACCTGATTGACTCATAATCTGGCATGACCCCTTTGGGTTTGGTCAAGTTGACTTGGTCAATCTTAAGTAAAGTAAATATATCCTACTCCTACATGATAGAAAGAATGCATAAGAATCAGATGTCAACCTCACATTTTTACAGATGACAGAAGTTAAATATGCAAATAAGAATTTGGAAATTAAAATTTTACATGAATTACGTACTTTTGCGGAACGAATGTTAATTATTTTGGTACTACACATTTCTTCATTTCAACCTATGAATGGAATTCATTTCAGCAATTTCTCTACTGTTGTTTCTTGCTGCTTTTTTTTTTTTTTCTTTTTTTTTTTTAAACACCGTTCGGGTGGTTGCTTACAGTAGCTCGCAAATTCTATGCACTGGTTAAGCCAGGGAGACTCTGATGGGCTCGGACCTAAAGTCGGGGAACCCGGTATACCCCCGTCCATCCTCCAACTGAATTATCCGGTTGTTTCTTGCTTTAGTTTATTTATATTTGAGTTTATTATCATGAATGTAATATATATATTATAAGCATTCAATATATTTTTAAATAATTTTAGTTTTTTTTTTTTTGAATACACGACTCTCGAGTCATCATGTTGACTAGAAATCGGGGATAGCATCATCAAATCAGTGATCCAGATCATGAAACCGTGGTTAACACACATAAAAGGAATACAGAAATGGAAGGAGCAGCAAGCTGGGCATAAAACTCATTCACACCTATTCTTAAAAAATAAAAAACCAAACCCTACTATCCTTAGGTCTCCGAAACTGACAACATTTCCACGCTTGGGTCCCTCATCATTTTTGTTGTTTTGAAGTCCTTCGTTCATTAAATTTAGATAATAGCAACAAAAAGTGAAAATAACAATAATAATGATAAGATCATGGAAACCACTGAATTACATTGTGTTTTTTTATTTTTATGAATATTGAAAAAGAAATTACACCACCACAGAACCAACAAAGTACGGAAAAAAAAAAAAAAAAACTAGGCAGGCAGAGTCACTGCGTTTTTTTATACTTTTGTTCTTTTATCAGATTGCAAACCCACCTGAGCCCAATCCCGGCGCAGCTAGGACATTTATCAGATTGCGTTATTTATCAGAATCATAGAAGCTAGGACAAAGAAATTGGAATCCAATGGACATCTTGGGCAGGGGTGTTCATGGGCTGGGCCAGCCTGAGCCCAATCCCAGCCTAGCTCGCTTTAGGCCGCGCTTGTATGTGTGATTTGGGGGCATTAATAATTGGGGCGGGCTTGGATTAAGTGAAAGAAAGCCCAAGCCGGCCCATATAAGAAGCGGATGTAATTTAATTTAATTACGCCAAAGGATTTGTTAGAAAGCCCATGAAATTGATCAAAAGCCCCGTTCAGCCGGGCCCGGTTGACTAAATCATCAGGCTTAGGCTGATTTTTATGATCTGTCTCGGCGCTGGGCCTCTCATGGCCCTGCATTCCTAAACTTGGGCCTCGCATGGATATACCTCAGACTGACCCAGCGCGGGCCATGAACACCCTAATCTGGGGTTTTATATTTGGAATTGGTAAATCAGTATATCACCAATGCAACTTATCATTTTTCCCACAAAGTCGGGGTCATTCCATGTTATACCAGCAACAAGGACCACAAAACAACACAAAAGTAGGAATCTACTAACGGGGCTGGTCTTTCTTTGTTTTTTTTTCTTTTCTTTTTAGGCATCTGTTTTCTTCGTCATAGCTCTCTCTCTCTCTCTCTCTCTATATATATATATATATATATATTTTTTTTTTTTTATTTTTTTTTTTGTTGTTGTGGGGGTTGGGGATTTGGAATAGAGTCCTCACGCCTCTTCTTCCCCATTCCAACAAACTCACACAGAGAGACAGAATTTATTTCATCTCTCTTAAAATGGAGTGAACGCGCTGAATAATTCATCCAACTAGCTGTTCACCAAACCAAGTGCCTGTGGTCAATGTTTTTCCTTCAACTTTTTTTGTTCATATCCCATAATATTATGATAACTGTGTATGTCACAAAAACATATAATAGGGAATTCATGTACCATGATGTCATGATTTTATGCAGCATCTTAGAGAATTTTTTATTTTATTTTTTGAATGTTAGAACATGAGAAATGGTAGGCAATTATATATTTACTTTTTCACAAAAACGTCATTTTTTGTGTTATGCAGAAGAAAATTTCATTTGCTGATGGCACAAAGTATATGATATGGAAATTGAAAAATCCCATGATATCATGTAACTATCCAATGATATTACGAGACATGGTTCAAAAAAGTTTTTTTATAAAAGAACATTAACCAGTCAAGCAATATTTCTGGTGAAATTAACATGTCATTACCCCTATTTTTCTCAACATGGTCGCTTTTTTTTCAGTAATTAAAATTTTACATATTAACATAATGAGACAGTGAATACAATTAAATTAAACATTTAATCAATAAATAAGTAAAAAATACTTTAGTTAACCGCATATTCAATCTAACTGTCCATCCAATAGAATATAAGCAAAATACTTAAAATGTGTACATCAACAATAAATAATAAAATGATATCATTATGAATTTATAATGTTGTAAAGTTTGATATTGAAAGTTGATTGTATAACTTGAGCATAAGTAATTAATGATAACAAACATTTTGATTCAGCGATCTAGTCAATTTGTCTAATCTTTGAAACATGATATGTTTTGTTTCCAGTCTGTTTTTTGGAGGAGATTTGAAATGAAAAATGAAATTGTTCGGTGCGAATATTCAGTCTTTGTGCGTTTGTATCGTCTCCAACATCTTATTTAGAAACTCTATCCAAATTAATCAACCTTATGTTTCTATTACAACTTTTCACAAATGGATCCCCAACATTTTTAAGATCCATTTCTAAGTGACAAATGCTATCAGTGGGTCTCATTAAATTTGTTGCACGGACATTGGGTAGCCCTCTCCATAAATGACTTCACAAGTTTAACCAATGACAAGATTTTAAATGAAAGGTTGATAATAGAGGTGGTCATGGCGCAGGTTGGGGTGGGTTGCATGGGCAATATTCAAGCTAGATTGACTCATGACATTGACTCATGACAGAAGTGCTTGACCAAAACTCAGCCCGTTTGAAACATGTTAAGCCCGGGCCTAGGTGAATCATGTTTTTATTTTAAAAAACATATCTTTTACCTACCATCTAAAGCTGAATCTTAGCTGATTGGGTCTTTTGATTGGGTCTAAAAGAGTTTAGTTTTTGCTTAAATTGTGTATCTTATTCGGGCTCGACCGGGGATTCAAGCTCTCAACAATTAAATCCAAGCCCCTCCTGCATGCCAAAATCTAAGGCTCAAGCTCGGCCGAAAGTGGGATAGCCCAAACTCAGGCCGGTTCGGTCCGTGATCATCCCTCCTTGATAAGGATTAAGGAATATTCCAAGATGTATATGACACTTCTTATTTAATAAGATAAATTTTAGAAGTCTATAAAAATTTTAGAAACACTTGAACAAAAAATCATAAAACCCCAACCACACCCACCCACCCCCCCCCCCCCCCCCCCCCCCCCCACCCAATTCAATCTCAAACCATAGTCCTAATTTCAAAACAAAAAAAATCCATGATCACCATTGATAAGAAGTAAGGAATCTATATCATATATGGCAGTTCTTATTTGAAAGATAAAACCAAATTTGGAAGCAAAATCCAGCAATGCTTTGCCAACAAGTAATATTTAAATAAGCTATTTATTGTAAGAGATAAAGTTTTTTTTATTAAATTATCTATCTTATTTGGGTTCGGCAGAGATTTGGGCCCTTTGCCACTGAATCCAAGTCTGGCCCATATCTTAAACCGACATAGATTTTAGGTCTAAGTTTGGTCCGTGTATAAAAACCTATGGCTAAAGCCCAACCAAATCAGGCTGGTCCATGGTTCGGCTCGGGCCGGTCTAGTGCATGAGCACCCCTATCTAGATCATTCAACACACCAGTCTTAGTGTGGTCAATAAAATCCATACAAAAAATTATTTATTTTTATAAATAAAAATTAAAAAAATTAAGAAATTAGATTTAGAAATGTGCTAGATTTATCATTCTTAGAATAAATATTTAAATTAGAATTAACAATCATAAATTATAAAAAAAATATTTCACTTATTTTCTACTTTCCATTAATTTTTAGATAGAAAACAAATATAAAAACATGCTAAATTATATCATTCTTAAAATAAACCCGCCAGTATCAATTGAGAAGCCCTGTTTCGAATCTTAGAAATCAATAGCTCTATATCCGAAATTCCTAATTTGAGTTTCATAAATTTCTAATCCCAAGATTTACATATTGAAACAATAAAAGCTATAAATAATAAATTAAGCATTTATTCAATAAAGAATAAAAAAATACTTAAGTTAATCACAATTACAAACTAAACACCCACCACCTAATCACACTTTTATCATGTCTTCAATCGAAAGCCGGGATCCACATCTATTAAGATTAAATTTTAATATATGTCATTGGAGTGGTTGAAACTGATTTGAACGGTTCATAACATAATTATGTGGGACCTAGATTCCCAAAGACTTATAAGTTCAAATATAATAGATGCAAACAGAGAGCTAAACTTGTAGTCATCACCAACTAATCACATTCCCATCATATGCTCAATCGAACGGTGGGATCCACATCTATTGAAATTAAGTTTTAATATATGTCTTCAGAGGGCTGGGTTGTTATTTATTTTAAACGGTTTGGATTATCATTATGTGTAGCCCATGATAAATTCCCATAGATATGTAATTAAGATCACATACCATAGCTGCAAAGAATGGGGCTGGCCTCATCATTACCTGGTAACAATTCTAGCATGTTCTCAATTGAGCAGTGGGATCCACGTATGTTAAATGAGATTTTACTATTGAAAAGAAACTTTAATGCATCATTGAAGTTGTTGAAATTGATTTGAACAATTCGGTCTATAATTAAGTGGGATCCATGATAAATTACCAAATACTTGTTAGCTCAAATATAATAAATGCAAACAGATAGCCAAACTTGTATTCATCACCACCTAATCATCTTGCGCTCAATCGAATGGTGGGATCCACATCTATTGAAATTAAGTTTTAAAGTATGTCAGTAGGGGGTTAATATTCATTATATACAACTTGGATTGTCATTATGTGGAGCTCATGATAGATTCCCAGAAACCTGTAAGCTCACATATAATAGCTGTAAAGAATGGGACTGGCCTCATCATTGCCTAGTCACAATTATACCATGTGCTCAATTGAATAGTGGAATCCATGTATATTAAAATAAAATTTAACTATTGACATGAAAATTGAATCTATGTCAATGGAGTGGTTGAAATTGATTTAAACAGTTTGGATTATAATTATGTGGGATCCACGATAGATTCATGAAGACTTGTTAGTTCAAATATAATGATGCAAATAGAGAGTCAAGTCTGTATTAAAATGAGATTTTAATATCTCATTATATTAAGCGCTTCATAAAGAAACTTAAATCAATGCCAGGCATGAGATAAGGAATCTCCCTAAATAATGGAGGCGATGATTATAAAGGAAAATTGAGAGTTCAATTGAGCAATCAATTGCCAAATTAAAAGTCAATCTTCAAATCAAATTGTCCAAAAATCATATATATTAATGTGGGGATGGGCACAGTGCAGCAATAATTGAAGAAAGAGGAATCGTACAGCCCAATAGTTCTTGTAAGATTGCAAACCAACAATATTCTTTTTTTGAAAGATGATAAGACAAGCACACTTTCCACATGTCACCTGTCCGGCTTTATGCCACTTTTCCCTTGGGTTCCAATGACCTTAACCAGGCCAAAAAGGGTGAAAAAAGAAAGATAAAGCTCGCTTTCTACCCCCCCTTTTTTTAAACAATAAAAGCATTCCATGAATGTGGATGGTGAGTCCCAACCCTCCCAAGCTTTGAATGGAGAGTAGTCTTTGAGTTAAAAGGTATTGAAACTGTTTAATTTAGTTCGAAATTCAAACTATCAAAATAAATAGGGGATTTTACCAAAATAATAATAATAAATTTAAATGGTCATTGCATCAAATAGAGAATTTTAACCAGCAGTGCACCAAACAGGAAATCCATATAGAAAAAGTAACTTTTTTCACCATTTTTTTTTTTTTTTGTCGCATTCAACATTCATTTTTTGTATTGAGGGTCGAGTGCGACCCTCGCTATAACAAGTAAGGGTCACATTCGACCATGTGCGAGCATAACCTCTTCATCTTCTTCCTTGTTCCTCGAGTGTTTGAGTTTTTTTATTAAAGAAAGAGATGATTGGAAGATCTAACCTAGTAAATTGCCAATCGGCACTAAAAATGTTGTTGGTGAGTTGGTCAATTTAAGAAATGTTGGGTCCCTAATAAATGTTGTTGATTGGTTATGCATCATGTGAACTGCTGGTGCCTTGTTCTCTTCCTCATCTCTGGTTTTCTTGTTGGTAGCATCTTTTATTTTATGCCATTGGTATCTTCTTGTATGGGCATGTTTTTTTCGGCTCAAAGCATAAATGAGCGTGGATCTTAGCTTTTGAATTGCTCCTCCAATCCATTTTTCCATTTTAGCAAAATCTATTTCACGTGATGTTGCACAAAACCATAGCATGCTAGAAATTTGGGTTTGCAATTACAAGAGCTTTTTAACGGAAGGGTCCTCTATGAGAAATTTACCAAAAAAATAACTTTAAGTGGCGGATCTTCCAGTCTTCTCTTCCTTTAATCGAAAATTCGAACACTTGATAAAGAATGAAGAAGATGAAGTGGTTATGCTTGCTCAGGGTCGAATGCGACCCTCACTTGTTATAGCGAGGGTCGCAATCGACCCTCAACACATAAAATGAAGGTCGAATGTGACCACAAAAAAAAAAAGTATTGAAAAAGTTGTTTTTTCTGTACAGATTCCCTGTATGGTGCACTACTAAATAAAGTTCCCTATTTGGTGCAGTGGACACTTAAAGTTGTTTTTTTTCTTTTCTTTTCTTTTTTTTTTTTTGTAAAATCCTCAAATAAATATCATATTAATAGGCTTTAGTCAAATTTTATATTAAACTGAGTTTGCCCTACCCTAAGCTTAACGATTTATTTCTAACAGTTAATCAAATGCTTAGAAAGAATCTGATTGATGTGAAGTTGTAAGACATCACATATACTTAGAGGGTGTAGTATAATTTAAAACGTTTAGATTTGAATAGGTGGTGCCACCGTGGAGCTCTAATCCTTTAACTCATGATTTCTCTCAGGGCACGTTTGTGTACATACCCTTTCTACGGAAAGGAAAAATTGTCACGTCGGTAAATTTCATAGAAATGAAAAATCTAGAAAAAGGATTTCCACGGAATTTAGAGATTCATGTTTGGTGCGGATTTTTTTTTCTTACTGAATTGGTGCTAATGTTGTTTGGTACGGCTGTGTATTTCTTATAGAAAATTAAATTTTTTTGTTTGGTGTAATAATTTTTTGAAAAAAAATAATATAACATGTATATAATTTATTTAACATCAAATAATATTTTCTTTAAATAAATAAAAATAATTGAAAGAGTATAGGGTTTTAGGTTGAAATGGAAAAAGGTGAGGAAATGAGATTATATAAAAAGGAAAAGTTTTCTAAGGAAATCATTTCCCATGCCCCCATAGGAAATCAATTTCCAGTGACAAGGAAGGAAAGCATTTTCATAAAATTATCCTCACCAAACACATAAAAAATAAATTTTCCGTGAAAACCATTCACTTTTCTACATAAAATTTTTACACAAACATGCGGTTAGTTAATCGCCAGAGGATCCGGATTTTTGGATGGGTAAGCCACGCTTGGCAACTTGATGTATAGCATTTATTATCGATCAAATCAAACCCGGCCATCGTGCAGTGGAAACCATCACCAACACGGGGACCCATCATGCGATGTAGACCAACATAATCACGTTCACATTTTTTTTATCACCACCCCTGTTGTTTATGTGGAGGGAACATTCACACGTCAAATTCCTCATCATTTTTTTAGTGTTTTTTTTTTTTTTTTTTTTTTTATAATTTTTTGGTTCCTGATCCATTCAATGTTTGGATCATGGGAACCACCGTGCATAAGGTTACACCCTATTTTTCATTTTGGTAAAACGTCTAGTTTACAATCCCACCCAAAATCAAGGAAGCTAAACCAAAGAAAATTGTATGGCAAACTATTGTCACAATTGGAGGTGATATTAACAAAAAGAAAATATAATTGTCCCCAGACATTAAGTAATTCTTAAATATCTACAATTTTGAATATACTATGAAAAATTGCTATACATTGTGTTTCCAGCAGTTTTATCCGGTTCAATCTAGTGGATGATAGTGAGTGGAAGGAGTGAATTTTTCTTTTAAAAGTTGAATCATCAAATGGTCCTTCCAACCGAGCCGAAAAGGATCAGAGTCATTCTTCTTGTTACCTTAGCTTTACAATTAGTAAGGATGAGAAGTTTGATAAAGATGTCGCATATAGGATAAAAGCGAGATGATTGAAGTGAAAACTTACTTTTGAAATATTTTACAACCGAGGAATGCCAATCAAATTGAAGGAAGAATTTTATAGGATCGCAATTAGACTATCTATAACTTATGGAGCAAAATGTTGGCCAATATAATTAAGGAACAACATATGCACTAAATGAATGTATTAGATATGAGAATGTTAAAGTTGATGTGTTGTAAAATAAGGAAGCATAATAATAATAATAATAATAAAAAGAGCGCTTTCATGAGCATTTAAGGATAGCAATACATAGGGGATAAAATTAGAGAAATCCGTTTGAAATGGTTTGCGCATGTCGAATGTAGGCCAGCAATAGCGCTGGTAAAGAAAAATTTGACTATGAAGATCGATGACCCACCAAAGAAAAGAAGTAGGTCAAAGATGACGTGTATAGAGTTGTAAAAATAGATAAGAGAAGTGTAAGTGTAACCTATGTCGGATTTAACTCAAAAAAAAAAATGAAGAAATAGAATTGTTATAGCGCACCACACAATAGTGGGATACTCTCATGACTCTTCTAATTGCAAAATGCTGTCATGTGATCCTCTCCGGCCAGTCTTATTAAACTCGCTACAAATCAATACCGTCCATCTCTTCCGCCCTAAAATGGACAGTCACACCCATGACCCAACTGTCCAAAATCTAATAGAAGGCATAGCTACTGCAAGTCTGGTTTTGTAATCATAGATAAATAATCTCTTTTGGCACATAGCCAAAGTGACTGTAAGCATGCAACAATTCTTCCAAAAACAAGGAATTAAGGGATCTAAGACAAGCATTCCACATTGGCGCATGACATTTATTATAAATTAATTAACTACTTTAAATTGTCAGATACTCAACTATTAATTGTGTCTACACACAAAACCAATAAATTTTTAAAAGAGATTCACTCATCACCATAGACAAATACCCTTAGCCTATGGTCTTGATCTTCACAATCTCCATCTCGAACGTGTCAGTGATATACATAAAGTACAAAAAATAAAGAGAAAATTAGCGAAAGGTCCCTTGTAGAGGTGTTGTAAGGCCTCCAGTCCATCAGCTTTTCTTCTAAGGCCTGTAGTCCAAGCAGCTTGGATATATTTCGATGAGAGGTCCCTAAATAGGCTACCTCATGGCGAAAGATCCCGCATAAAATTTTAAATTTTAAAAATTCAAATCATCCATTCTCCCTCTTTCATTATCTCTCATTTTCTATTCTCCCGGAAAACCCCCTCTTGAAGAAGAAGATCGTCGATCATCGTCTCATTCTCGCCCGCCACTGCACTATCTGTAGATGCAGAAGGATCATGGGCTATTGCTGCACCATTTGAACGGCGAAGGTCGTTTCAGGTTCCGTCTCGAACCTAGTTAAAGAGGAATCACTACCTTGGCTTCGGCAATGGGCCAGGAGAAGCTCTGAAATTCGGGCGACATAACCCAATCAACATTCAGTTGTGATTGGGGCCGGAGCTCTGGTTGCGCCACGAGAGATGGGAGAAGCTGATCCCTGTTTCGAAATAGAGGGGTAGATCGTTCTCTGTTTCGTTGGAGAAGATCCGAAGATCGGAAAGGATTGGGGTTTGCCAATTGTGCCCCACCAGAGTTGCAGATGAGAAAGATAGAGGAGCAAAACTCCATGCTATGATTCAGTCCAGAGAATAAAGAAGCCCATATCGCAGGGGTTCCAGAGGTGGTGCTAATTTTGCAGCCCTGTTTCAGGAAAAAGGATTGTCGGAGAAGGCTGCCTGCACACCGTCTTCTCTACTTGAACTGGAGAAGACAATCTAGGTCCGGACTGCATTCGCCGCTGGAGAAATCACAGTACAAACAGCGTTGCCTATTGCTGTTGGAAAAACGAGAGGAGAAGAACGAGAGCAGGAGAACGAGAGGAGGAAGAAAGAGAACAAGAGGAGAAAGAAGAAGCCCCAGATAGGATCGGTTCCAGTCCGAGTCAAGTCGGGTCAAGTGTGACCTGGTTTCAAAAGCCCAGAAGCAAATCTATCTTATTTTTTGACAAATTTATCTGAGTTTTGACAAATGTATCTGAGTTTCTGATAAATTTGTCTTTATTTTGAAAATTTTAACTAAGTTTTTGGATAATTCGTCTGATTTTTTGGCTAATATATCTGAGTTTATAACAAATTTATATTAGTATTTGGAAAATTTATTGGAGCTTCTAGCAAATCTATCTAAGTTCTGGCAAATCTTTCTTTGTTTTTGACAAATTTATCTAAGTTTTTTTACAAATTTATCTGAATTTATGAAAAATCTATCTGAGTTTTTGGAAAATTTATTTACATTTCTTGAAATCTATTTGCATTTTTTAATTTTATTTGTGTCTTTTAAAGTTTATTTGCGTTGTTTTAAGTTTATTGTTTTGGAAAAAATACTTTAGTTTTTCGTAAAGTTTTCCAAAATTTGGAAAATTGGTTTATCGTAGTTTGGGCAAATGTATTTGCGCTTTTTGAAATTTATTTGTATTTTTTAATTTTATTTATGTATTTTGAAATTTATGTGCGTCTTTTGAAATTTATTTACATCTTTTGAAATTAATTTCCATTTTTTGAAATTTATTTGGATCTTTTGAGATTTGTTTGCGTCTTTTTAAATTTATCTTCGATTTTTTTAAATTTATTGTGTTTTTTGAAATTATTGCGTTTTTTTGAGATTTTATTTACGTCTTTTGAAATTTATTTGCGTCTTTTCAAATTTTTTATATTTTTTGAAATTTATTTGGATCTTTTGAGATTTATTTTCATCTTTTTAAGTTTATTTGTGTTCTTTTGAAAGTTATTGCGTTTTTTTGAAATTATTGCGTTTTTTGAAAGTTATTTGCGTTCTTTTGAAATTTATTTGTGTTTTTTAAATTTTATTTGAAAATCTCATTAATGGGTTTTCATTAATCGTGGTCAATTAAATGGTAGTTGACCATTATTAATGGAATATCTCACCAATCATGGGATTTGATTTAAAGAAATGATAAATTAGACATATAAGGTATAAAGATGTATTAGAGGAACTTTGGCTGCATAACTTTTTTTTGTGGACTATTTGCAATAAAGTCATACTTTGAGGGGCCTCCGATCAAATGCCCCAAAAATAAAAGAAGCCAAAGATGGAGAGGGGCGTGCGGCGTGTGAAAAAGAGTGGAAAGCGGGAGCAAGTGTCGTGATCACTTGTGTTATGGGATAGGATAGGATAGGTTGGACGTCCACTCCCTCCAATTTCCTGATTTTTTTATTTTATTTATTTTTTTATTTTTGAGATTTTGGACTTGGGGAGAAAGAATAGGAAAGGAAAAGGAAAGAAAGGGAGAGAAAATAGAAAAAAAAAAAAAAAGGAGAGAAATATGGAGGTAAGAAGAAAAGATAAGGCTTTTTGAAAATCTTTCCATCTTCATTTACTTGCTGCATTAGGATTTCCTCTTTTTTGCGAAAATAGTCTTCTTTCCTTTCTTGCAAATTTCCACCAAGGAACCTTCAAATTTGAAAAGTCTTTAAAAAGAGAAGATTTCTTTGTGAATTCTTCAACAATTGGGCCCCCCACGGGGTGTGCAAGGCTGGTGTACTCCACTCCTTACATGTCCCACCTTTGATTGTTTTTTTTTTTTCCTTTCTTTTCTCTCTTCATTGTTGCTGCACTCTTCATGGGCCCCGCCTTATTTGACTTCAAAGTCTTAACTTTGTTGCTTGGCATGGTCTCTCCATTTAGATTTCAAGTCTCCTAAAAAGTAGGAGAGTTTTTGTGTAAGGATGGTGGGTCCCACATAATGGAGTTTTCTCTCTTTGATTTTCATCTTGGATTTCTTTCTTCGCTGGATTCCTTAATTTAACTTCACATTTGGGTCCCGTCTTGTTGTATTATCTACAAAAGCAAATGAATAATTCAGCGATAATAATTTTATGTAAAAACTATCAGGCCACGCATGGGACCCATTTTACACATATGAACTCAAGTGAATATACTAGGTTGCTCAGAATTTTATGTACATTATGAATATGCAAAGAACTAGAGAAATCCTAAGCCCGATAACAAGAGAAATCCTGAGTTGAAGCAACCTAACTCTATAGTGGAGCCCACCTATTGAAATTCAAATTTTTTGATAGATTAACCATTTAGTAATTATGTTAATAATGTTTTTTACCAAGCAGTTAATCTAATGGTGAGGAAATCGATGTAAAATTTGAAGATAGCACATATATATGAAGGGGATTTATTTTAAACGGTTCAAATTTCAAAAAGTGAATATCACTATGGAGTTCCAATCCTTTCATATAGGAGACGTTTGGTAAGCATCCTCAGCGATGATTCCTCGCACGTTTTCTGCGCTTCCGTGGATTTTCTAGATTTGGTAATGCAAGAAAAGCTCTATCCAAGAATCCCTACGTCCATTCTCCCATGCATTACCCCCATCAGAGCTCCCCCCCGTCTGAAAAAAAAAATCAACGGATCCATCGAAAGGCGGACCTACAGTGCCGCGAGCGTTAGTGTAGGGTTGTCCGTTTTTTTTTTTTTTCAATATCTGACATTTTCTAGGCTCCACAATTAAGATATGAACCGATAATCTTGTTTAAAAGGTCCAAAACGGCTGGGGCATCAAATATCAACCGTTGATTGTTCACAAATTGTAAGATATTTACAAGAAAGTCCAGACCGTTGGATGGAAATATCTGAAATTCTGTGGGGCCCATTTGTGAAATTCGAACCGTCCAATCTCTTCAGAAAGCCTAAAACGGCTATAAGTCCAACTTTGGCAACCTAATTCATCATGGATCATTAGAAATTGACCAAAAACTGCTGACCATTGATTTCACACCATGCAAAAAACGGGATGAAAAATAGTGGTTTTTTTTTTTTTTCAATTTTTTGGTTTCTGTGGGGCCCATAATCATGATCTAAACCATGAGCTATCTTTGGAAGGTCAAAAACGGCCAGTTGATCAAATTTCAGCTGTTGATCATGTCTAGATATCGAGATATTTGTAAAAAAAACGTCCAAATTCTAAAATATTATTTTTTTATTTTTGTGGAGCCCATTCGCACGATTCGAACCATTCAAATACTCTAAATAGCCCAAATTGACTTTAAGTAAAAAGTTGAGGTCCTAATTCTTCATCGATCTTGAGTTATTTCTAAAAAACTTACAACTATTATATCATATATTCTACTAAGGGTGGGAATCTTCTTTCAATGCCAAACCTGGAACTCTCCTTACAAAGGATGGCTTGATTCCATTAGAACAAAGGAATCATCAAGATCATAGAACCCCTCCCTATCATGGATGCTTACCAAACGTCCCCTTAGGATTTCTCTAGGGTTAAGGGTAGAGGATTTGGATTTGTGGATTGGCAGGCCACTTGGCAACTTGATGCACGTAATTTATTATTAATTAAATCAAACCTTAGCACTATATGGTAGAAAGTAACACAGGGACTAAGCCTGACAATTTGGCCCTAAGACAAGGGGGTCTAGCCCTTAAAATGAGGGCTTTTATTTCTAAGGAAACGCCGTATCAAGCTTGGCCTATCTTCTGCAGGCCTTGGAATTTGGGGGTCAGGTTTGAGCAATACTACCTTCGCCCATCCCTTGCCCTGGCCCTCCTGCTTTTCTTTATCGTATATAATATATATTTATATTTGCAAATATATACTAAAATTTCCTTATAAGAGTCACTTAGCAATAATAAATTAGGGATATAAAGGTAATTTCATAGCCCCATCCATACCCATTACAAAACGCCCTAAAAATCAATACATACATACTTGGTTCATTTTTTTTTTTTTTTGTCTATTTAATTACTAAAGGTATGTATTATGCTTAATGTATAAGTGATAGTGTTGTACAGTTGTTTTCTATCCCTTTCTTCTAGTTTTATTGTTTATTATTTAGGTTTTTTATATTATTTTTATATATTCTTGATAGTGCAAAAGAGGTTGTACTCCCGTTAATAAGGACATACCTTTTCCTCTATAGAGTGACTTGCGATGCCAACTAGTTTATAAATGTAGTTTGCATGTGCATGAAACTTCAAGGATATGGGGTGATCCAAATATCCTTTTAATTAAATAATTTTAGCTCCCAAATTTTAACGCCTAAAATAATTGGAGCTTTTTAAGTGCATTTATTATTTTGATTGAAATCCAAGAACACCTAATAGTCACATCGGTCTTAAATTAAAGGTAATGCCAATTCATAAAAGCTAGCTGAATGTAAATAGTTAAAACTTTTCAAAGATAAGACGCTATTAAGATGTTTTGGAACATGGAGAATTTTGCACGTAAAAGGTGTGAGATGGAACAGACTCTTTAACTATTGCCCTTATTTCACAAGAACAAAAAAGTACGTTTAGAACCAAAGTCACCAAAGCATTTTGGAGCCTGGATGAAGTCATGTGATACCTCTTACAAACATCAACAATTTCGATTTTCATCTTGGCTCATCCCTATAGGAGGGCATTGATCCAAGCCATTCGTATTTTTAGTGCTCAGAAGAGCAACTAATTCTCACCCTTAGGTTGTAAATTCCACTTTAGTATTTCTCAAATTTAAATTTAATTAATTTTGATTTTTAATTCCACAAATTGGTTGGTTTGATTTGATATTTTGTTTTTACAGATTCTAATTAGGTTTGCTTTAGTCTTATTGTATTTTAATTGTTGGAAGAGTTGTAATTAATTTTTATTTTCAGTTATTTGGTCATTATTTTTATAATTTAATTAGATTTTAATTAGGCTAGAAATAAAATTTATTTTGAAAAAGTTAAGTCGTTTTTTACTGGCTCTTTAGGGCCTGTACGGGGGATTTACTAATGGAGTTGAGTGGAGTAGAAGTTATTTTGAGGAAATAATAAAATATAAGTGAGTTAAAATAGTATTTTGTTTTTAGCTGTTTATGATGGTATCTTTTTTACTTTTTTTTATTGAAAAGTGGAGTTTTTTTATCTTTTAGTGGAGAAATGAGGTTACTTTTTTACTTTTTTTTTTTTTTTAAATATGGTGGAAAATTTAAATTAAAGTGTTTTTGTGGGATTTTTTTTATAGAAATTTGGACTTTACCTTACTTGACTCTACTAGTAAAGCCCATAGGCCCTTATAGATTTCACCCCACACTTACTAGTATTTCTGCATAGTGACGATCCTTGGCCCGTTTGGTACTTTACTAATACAATCAAAGTCAAGTAAAACCTCCATTTTCCATACAAGATGTCATATCAAATGCACTTTATTCAAAACTTCCTCCCATCTTTTTCATACAAAAAGTCAAAAAACAACTATAATTCACTAAAATACAAAAAAACTCCACTTTTCCATACAAAAGTCAAAAAAATTTTATAACAAATAACTAAAAATAAAATACCATTATAATTTATTCATATTTTATTATTTTTACTAAATTTTTTTTTTTTTTTACTTGACTAGGGGAATGTTCATGTGCATCTATCCCTCACCATATGGTGAGGGACACTTCCCTTTTTGCACATGAAGACAAGGGAGTGTACCTCACCTATGTACTTGAAAACCCTCATTTATGAAAGTATCCCTCACCATATAATGAGAGATAGATGCATAAGAACATTCTCCTACTTTACTATATTAATAGAGTTACCGAACTCACCCTATACCCGATCGATTTCACAGAATACTCTGTCTCCATTATTCGTTTTCCACGCGCGGAAAGACACCCGTTGAGACGGAGCCCGTATTCGTATGCGGGTTTGATTGAATGAATCTCGGTCATGCGCAGGATGTTGACAACTCCACCGAATGGCCGACAACGGTCAGTTTTAAACAGACAATTTTCAATGAAATCTTCTGGGAGATTTTCTTGTTCGCAGGTCAGATTCTGCGTAAATGTTGATCGCAGGCCCCAAGACCACACCGCGAAGTCATATTCTGCGTAAATGTGGCCCCCGTAGGTAGTAACATCGTACGAATCATTTATTAATACTCAAATCAAATCCATTCATTTTTGAAGGATGGAAAATGGGAGGAAGGAAAAAAATAAAAGAAAAATAAAGGGAATATATTAATGGAAGGTGTTTGGAAAGGCGGAAAGAAAAGTAGGAGAAAAAAATATGAGGAGAAAATTTATGTGGGGCCTAAAAAAAAATTTTCCTCTCCTTTTAAATTTTTCCTCCCCTCTCAAACATAGGGCTAAAGTACTAAAGCACTCCCAGTCAGGTATGGAAAATGGACACAGCACACATTCGCACACACTATTTTTTAGGAAAAAAATACAGATTCACTCTTTCTTTTAGCTTTTGCTCATTTCACATACTGCAAACCCAACTTCAATCCTAGATGCTAGGACAAAGAAATTTTTAAGGCTGCAACAACGGGTATTTTTGTGGAGGCTGCATCTTCAAATGGTCCATCCAGCTGAGCAAGAAAAATGGATCCAATGGACATCTTCGCTTTTAGATTTGGATTTGGTAAACCAACTGTATTGAAGAAATAATACATAATAGTGGGGCCATCTATTTCGCAACTTTCATCATTGAAATTGAATAGGCTTACTGTTTATTGGACATCTTACATTTCGCTCCACCAAAAATTGGACCAATCATAAGATTGACCAAATGATGAATAACGTAATTATTATATCTATTAATCACTTTATTCATTTGATGTTCAATTCATCAGGGCGGCCAACTCTTCCTTCAAATAAATTTTAATGACATCCCTTACACAACGCTAAATCCTCGGTATAGGATGAGTCCAGGTCTGAATTTGAAATTTTAAACTCTAGCCGCGATTCTTACAAAATAAGTGGGTCTTTTATATATATATATATATATATACACACACACACACACACAATCACCATTAGTCTAGTGCAATAGGCCTGCGTTGGAATTAAAAAATTATTAAAATTTCTAATTAGAAATATTTTTCAATATTTAAATAAATTGTAAATAAATATTAATATATAATTCATAATAAATATGATAACTCATTGGAGAAATTTTAGGTAGCTGGAAATATTTAGGGAAAGATCAAGTAAATAGTAAAGTTTTTAGGACCTTGATTTGATTATGTTTGTGCTTAGCCATAAATTGAGTGCTATTTCAGAATTAAATGTGAATTTTGAAATTAATTAGCATCCACAATAGGCCCCACAAATTAATTATTCCGACCAAATATCAAAAGAAAAATAAGGAGAAAAATGTCCATAATGGACCCCTCATATTAATCTTACTGAATATTGAAAGGAAAATAAGGAGAAAAAAGTAGTAGTATACCGTCTATGAAAGTGGCACCAACTCTGATATCAAAAATGCTCTTCGTGTGTTGGTATAAAAAAAAAAAGTGGCCCCCGTAAATTGTGAGTTTGGAAATAAAGAAGACTTGGATTTCATAATGGGACTCATAGATTTATTTGGTTAAATTAATAAATATAAATGATAATAAAAAATCGTGATTAAGATGGAGACTGATGAGAGAAAATCTGTTTTGTTATATTAGTAAATATAAATGATTATACATTAAGTGTGGATTTGAAAATCAATTGGCTTCCACAATGGTCCCCACGGATTAACCATACCAAATATTGAATAAAAAAAATATTAAAACACAATGGCTTCCAAAGAGCCTTTGTTCCTTTTTTTTTTTTTTTTTTTTTTATGTTTAATAACACGTGGAGCCCTTTGAATATAACTATAGAAAAGTTATTATTATATGCTATATTTTAGAGAATGAATAAGTTTCTTATTTCAAAAATATCTTAGATTTGCGTTTAGATGTTTTAGGTGATGAGATTAGATCATAAGGACAATTCGAAATTGCAAAAAAGTTTGAGGTTACGCCACGTGTCGCTCATCCGTGAAAAGGGCATTGCTTTACTATATATAATTGGATATCTTACATTTTGGTCCACCAAAAATTGGACCCATCATAAGATTGATCAAATTATGAATAACATGATTATTATATCTATTAATCACTATAATCATTTGATGTTCAATTTTTCAGGGCGGCCAACCCTTACGTCAAACATATTTTAATGATATCCCTTACACAATGCTCAATCCTCAGCTTAGGATGAGTCCAGCTGGTCTGAGTTTGATATTTTAAACTCCAGCCGCTATTCTTACAAAATAAGTGGCGTTTTTTTTTTTTTTTTTTTTTATACAATCACCATTAGTCATGGAAATCCATGCCTTGTGATGTGAGTTGAGAAAGTTACTAGATGTTCTCATACTATATTTATTTTTTTGAGATAATGCAAAATTCTAATTGAATTTCGTGTAGCTCAGAAAACTATCTTTTTAAAAAGACAATAGAGCATTTTTCTCTATATCTAGTTTGATATCGTATAAGTTAATTAAAATTTTTCAATATCACCAAAAATGTATTTTGATATTGCAAAAAAGTAGCACCGTCTCGATAATTTTCTCAACTTAATTTCAGATCACTATAGGTAGATTTCCACTCACAGGATTCTTATAAAAGTATATAACGGTTCCTTGTTGGTCGTTGTAAATTATTTCAACGTCTTTCCTTTTAATATTTCTTCTTTGTTCTTTTTTGGAGTACAAATGCAGTCCCCTCCCACCAGTTTCAATCAAAGCAGATTTTTGTGGTTGCTTATTGCTGCTATTATCTATCTTCTAGATAGAGTTGGTTGCTTATTGCTGCTATTATCTATCTTCTAGATAGAGTTTTTACTTATCTTGTTTCATGAGAAAGAGGTTTTTGATCTTGGATTGGGTTTATGGCCTTATAGATACTTGATCCCTACATCAAGTAAATTAAAAGTTTTGAAAACCTATCAACGAGACCCACCTACTTCCTACAATTGGTATAAGAGTCATACCTCATCTCTCTTCAAATTAAATCAGATTACTATATCTAATCTTTGCATGAAATGCGAAGAAAATAGACCTAAGGCTACACCAGGATCAGATTTTAATGGATTTGCTTACTTTTGGAGTAGATCTATGTTTGAAATGTCATAAAATCTACGTTTGGAATATCACAAAAGGGTTATACTTTGATGAAATGATGGTAGGAAGCCATTAGAGGTTGTTTGGCAATGAATGGACATGAAAATGGCAAAACCCAAATTTTCTGGCTCGTGAGTCCAGTCAACAGGGTCCATGTAGTCTGGTCGACCGGACCTTCTCGGATGTCGACCGGAGACTCACAGACATCAACGTTCAGATCTGGTTTTTGCAAATCCGTGATTCTTTTGGCAGCCTGTTTTTCCATTATGGTTTGGCAGCCTAGTTTTGTGATTTATATAGTTGAATGAGATACTAACTACGTAGATTTTTTTGTCCTCTCCATATGGCCCCACAAGTCTTTTTACTTTCTTTTTGGTTATTGGTTTATTTGAGGCCATATGTAAATGGCATCATTGTTTCCTTGATTTTCCGTGAAAGGGCAAGGCATGATGGATTTTCCGAAAACCCTTTTATTTCCATTAATAAATTGTAATGTAAGTCTCATTGTTGAGACATATGAATTTTTGAAATTTTAGTTTTTATCAAGTTTGTAATTCTGGCGGCGTCTAAGACAAAGAATGAAAGTGATGTTGGACTCTTAATTAGAAAGTATGAAAGTTACCAAAAGAGTTTTGGAGATACCTAAAGAGCTTGAGGAATCCCAAAGTTTTGGAAGTCTAAAAAGTCCAAGAAGTCTATTCCGCTTGTGCCATGTGGAGGAAATGACTAGTTTTTATTTTTATTACTTCCTATGCATGTGCGACTGCTTTTATGGAATGTTTTCTTTTAATTCCAAATCTGATCCAAACATAGCAATTATCAACACTACGTCAAAATTCGTGAACCTTGACGGCCATTGGTCGTCATTTTTCACAAAAGCGGTGTAGGGAATTTCAGAGTCATTTTTTTTTTTTTTTTTTTAACACGGCGGCCTGGAGCCTTCGGTAAATAGTAAAAGCGACGGTCCAAGGCCGTCGTTCTAATTATTAAAAAAAAATGATATTTTTGAATTTTTTAAAATATTTTTTTACCAACCGATGGTTTTAGACTGTCGTTGTTACTATTTACTAACGGCTTCAGGCCGTCGTGTTTTTTTTTTTTTTTTTTTTTTTTTAATTTAAAGAACTCTAAAATTCCATACTCCTATTATAAGCCGGTTTTGTGAGTGATTTTTAAGGTAGTGCAAAATTGGTAAATTCAAGTTAATATTTTGGAAAGAGTTCTAATAATAGAATTAGTATTGGTGGACCCATGAGATGGACATATCGGTAATGCTAAGCCCAGTAACTAGACTTTTCTTAATTTTGAATTTGATTTGGAACCAATCATTGGTCATATCATGATATAATTTGATGTTAAATATATATAGGCTCTTAGACCTAAAAGGAAATCCTCAATTCTAAAATATTAAGTGAAAGCAGGGCATTTCAATTGATAAATTCTCATGGTTTTCCATCGTAGGTCCATTGTAAGATAGGCAGGTACCTCGCACCAGAAGAGAATGACCATTCCCGACGGAGGGCATTTGTTTTCTTGGCTACTAGATACCGATCTCCTCAGGATAGCATTGATGAAACGGGGTAGGGGTGGGGGTGCACTCCCCAAGGAAGCGCTGCTCGCAATGGTTGTCATGCAATGCTAATCGGTGGGTCACATTTAATTAATATAATGACGTAGTATCACTAAGGATTTGCCTCATTTATTTTAGAAACCAAATTTTAATTGGGAGTCACACATTATTTGGTATGAGATACCTAAATGATAATGAATAATAGGGGATCATGGAATATTAGTATTAGACACATAGTAGACTGATATTGATTCGCACCAATCTAAGGGGAATTTGCACTCCCTACGGAGGTATGTCCTAAGGGACTGAGATTCTGATGCATTCTAAATTTAAGTGGTTACAGGATTCCACAAATTTGGTAGAATGCTAAATCCTTTTGTCATTTAAATTTATTAATTGTATGTATGGCTGTGTGCAACAATCTTTAAGCATGAATTCATCTAAATCCAATCCCCTTGCGACCATCCTGAACCAAAATAAACTGGTGGGATCCAACTATATAGATTGGAAGATAAACTTGAATATTGTCTTGACTTTTTCATGATATAAGCATGCCCTTAACACAGAATGCCCTCAGGAGCCTAAGCCGGATACACCCCCTGATCAAAAGGACCTTTACACCAAGTGACTACAAGATGACGAGATGACCAAATGCTATAGGAAGGCATCTATGTCAAATGTTTTACAACATCAATATGAATGCTATGTTTCTTTCACCAGAATCTTAAATTCCAACCACCTAAAAGGTCTCAAATGACATTTTGAAATTCTTGAAATTCCACTCTCTATGTATTTTGTTGGAATTTCAAATGATTCATAAAGAGGGGGGATTCGAAATCCCACTTAAGGAGACAACTTTAAGAGAATTTGAAATCCCCCCATACATAAATTCTCTGGATTCTTATTAAGAAACGAGCCCCAAATTTCACTGAACTTCATCATGGGTAGTTCCGAGAGTCAGCTGAGCATGAAAATGGATCCAATGGACATATTGGGTTTTTGATTTGGAATTGGTAAAACAATATATCACCAATGCAACTAAATTTTCCCACAAAATCGGTGTCACTCCATTTTATACCAGCAACATTGACCGCAAAGCAATACGAAAGTAGGAATCAGTCAATAGTTCTTGTCTTCCCTCTTTTTTTATTTAAAGGTTGTTTATAATTATATGTTTATGAGCCTCTCTCGAGTGCGAAATGACTCATCCCCCGTAGGTTTCAACAAACTTGACAGCTCACAACACTGTGTCCATCGTATCCCCCTAAAACGGATGGTCCCACTAAGGGCCCGTAACATCTTGTCACACGACATTTAAAAAGATAGTATCTCTTTTAGTAGAATTCTAAATTCAAATCACCTAATTAAAAAGTCTTAAATGACTTTTTGGAAATTTTGGAATTTCATTCTCAATGCCTTTGGTTGGAATTTCAAATGGTCCATAAAAAATATGGATTTGGAATTCCACCTGGGGCCCGTTCGATCATTTTATTTGTCAAGTCAAGTCCAATCAAGTAAAATTAAGCATCAAATAAAAAGCACTTTAATTCAAAACTCCCTCCAACTTTTTCAAAAAAAAATCAAAAGGCAACTACCTTTTTCACTAAAAGACAAAAAAAAAAAAAAAAAAACTCCATTTCCCCTTATAAAAAGTCAAAAATATTTCATCTCAAACAACTAAAAATAAAATACCATTATAGCCCACTTATATTTTATTTCCTCTTTTTAATTCACTTCACTCCTTTTGAACTCCAAGGGGTAGCTCAATTGGCTTAAGACCACGGTTTGCACTCGGAGGTTGTAGGTTCGAAACTGCACTATTATATTGGGGCTATAGGGGAGTTTACCCGACTTCCCTATAGGCATATCTTCCCATTGCTTTTACTTAGGCATGTTTGGATTGGAAAAAAAATATAGTGTGAACTTAAATGGTCATAACAGTCTAAAATTTCAACTCTATCCCATTTGAATGAGTCTGACCCGATAGATGAAGTAATGTTGTGAGCCACATGTACTCTATTTCAATTCAACTCTAATTACTTCCATTTTCTTGAGTAAAAGTGGATTTCACTCCAAACCTTAACTTCAAAATAAGCATCCAAACGGAGTAAAGTAAAGTATTCTACTTTAATTTCAACCTACTTCTCTTCACTCCACTCCACATGTTAAATTCCATTTCATTTTATTCAACTACTCATTTATCCAAATAGGCCCAAAGAATTTGATCTCACCGTATAATTGAATACATGTTTGATAAAATAATTAATGCATGAAAATAATAATTCATCATTGTTGTTCTAATCATGTTATCTCATGTGTTCAATCATACATCGATACCAAACATATCAAAGTAAAATTTGAGGATGTGCTGCTAGGTAACTTATAGGATCTTACACCCCATTAAGCTCCCACTTATCCCAAAAACAATCGGTGATGGGAAACGGCACAACAATTGTTTTATGGTGAGGGTAAGGGCTCGACCACAGTTATGACCGTTCAGCTCTCCCTTTATGGAACTAATCCCAATCAAGGCTTTGACTTGATATGAAACCCATCTCACCCCTCTTTTAAAATTCTCTAAAAATCCTAGCAGTAGATTAGTCTCTGTAGATCCCACATTATCTCCACCTAAAGTGTCCTTAGATCCCACATTACACCCAATACCATTACAAACACCTTACCCAAGTCCTTCACTGGAGATCGGTCCCCTCCCTTGTTTCTTGGGAGTCAAGCCTTAATTATATGAAAAGTAGACAGGATTCTTTGAGGCTCAATCTGTGGCGTTGGCACAGTTTGGGCTAGGGCTAAGACCGGATTCAAGCTTGAAACGGCGCAGGAGGAGGATAGCCAACGGGCTAAACTCCAAGCCAAAAGGCTTAGAGTTGGATGTCTAGGTCTCACACCAAAGACAAGAGAGAATCACACGTTTGAGAAAGCTCATAGACACATTCACAATCATACAATCAATCAAAAATTAGTCCCGATCCCGGATTAGGCCATCCTTATCTCTTTGGGCCGGGGCCCGGTCCGGGGTCGCGACAGACTGGTATTAGAGCAAGACGTGTTTCAAGCAATTAAAAGAAATTAGAAATCCTAAGGACGTGGATGAAATTTAATCTTAACGGTTCATATTATTTGTAGGTGGGGCCATGGTGCGTAACATCCCATTCATGGGAAGATTGTAATAGACCACTCAAGGGATCATATTCAACACAAACACACACACTTTTGACTCCTTATTCTGGTTTTTTCTTCTTCTTTTTTCTTTTTTTCCTTCCTTGAGGTCCCCGGTATATTTAATGGTTTAGATCCATTCAGTGGAACATCTAAAATACACAGCTACACTTTTGTTTTTCCTTTTATCGTGCCTCTAGTTTAAACTTCCACCCTAAATCATGAAACCTATGACTTTGAAAATTCTATGGCTAACTATTATGACAGTTATTGTTATTGTCCACAAATAATTAAGTGCCAAAGTAGCATGCAAGCTTGAAAATATATACATCATCGTCGTCGTCGTTGTTATCATCATTAAAGCTTTGTCGCAATTATGTTGAGGTCGACTAAATGAATTATATTTCTCCATTCCGATCTATCTTGACCAGTGTTCAAAATATCGGCCGATACCGAGCCGATATCTCGCTAAGATATCGATCTCGGCAATGTATCGCCAAAATCTCGACCATCTCGGCCGAGATTTTGGATAATATCGGTTTTCCCGATATCTGAAAATATCGGCCGAGATGATATAAAAAGGGTAAAAACCCTAGTTTTTCCAATTTTTTCCCCATCTTCATCTTCTTCTCCACTCTTTTCCTCTCCTTACTACCCATAGCAGCAGCCACACTCCCTCTAGCATATTTTCAAATCCCACAACTATTTTTTGAAGAAAATATCATCTAAGGTATGAGAAAATCAACTTAAAGCATTTTATATTTTTATTATGTGTTTTCTTTTGAAAAAAAATTTAGATTAAGCATAGAAATCATGGGTTTGTCACTTGTGTTGTCTTCTTCATGTAGAAGTTAGATCTACATACTTTCATGCTAGATCTACTCATGCACATGATTTTTAAACAAAAAATTTCCATTTTTTTTATTTTCGGATTTTTTAATGTTTAAATTATAATATATCATTTTTTGGGGATTTCATCATAAATATGTTCTTTTAATGATTCATGATCATTTTATGGTGTGTAAATGATTGATCAACATACTTTTATGCTAGATCTATATATTTAGGATTTTGAAAATGGTTTTATTAAAAAAAAAATTTCCTAAAAATAATTGGTGTTACTTGTTAGAATATTTGTGATACCAAGGGCTTATTAATAGTGTGTAGATGATAGATCCACATGTCTCATAGTCATAGACTCATAAACATGATTTCTATTTTTTTTTATTTTCGGATTTTTTAATATTTGAATTATAATATATCATTTTTTGGGGATTTCATCATAAATATGTTCTTTTAATGATTTATGATCATTTTATGGTGTGTAAATGATTGATCTACATATTTTTATGCTAGATCTATATATTTAGGATTTTGAAAATGATTTTATTAAATTTTTTTTCCATAAAAATAATTGTTGTTACTTGTTAGAATATTTGTGATACCAAAGGCTTATTAATAGTGTGTAGATGATAGATCCACATATCTCATAGTCATAAACATGATTTCTATTTTTATTTTTATTTTTTTATTTTCGGATTTTTTAATACTTGAATTAGAATATATCATTTTTTGGGAATTTCATCATAAATATGTTCTTTTAATGATTCATGATCATTGTATGGTGTGTAAATGATTGATCTACATATTTTTATGCTAGATCTATATATTTAAGATTTTGAAAATGATTTTATTAAATTTTTTTTCCTAAAAATAATTGTTGTTACTTGTTAGAATATTTGTGATACCAAGGGCTTATTAATAGTGTGTAGATGATAGATCCACATGTTTCATAGTCATAAACATGATTTCTATTTTTATTTTATTTTTTTTATTTTCAGATTTTTTAATATTTGAATTAAAATATATCATTTTTTTGTAGATTTCATCATAAATATGTTCTTTTAATGATTCATGATCATTTTATGGTGTGTAAATGATTGATCTACATACTTTTATACTTGATCTATATAATTAGGATTTTGAAAATGATTTTATTAATTTTATTTTTTAAAAATAATTGTTGTTACTTGTTAGAGTATTACTATTACATGAATTTCTTATTTTATATAAACAAGATGGTGCGTAACATAGATCCAGCATGGAGCCACGGTGAAGCAGTCGGAAGCAAAAGTAAAGTAAAATGTAATTATTGTGGACAAGTGCTTAATGGCGGGATTACTCGATTGAAACAACACTTGGCACATGTATCAGGATAGGTGATGAAATGTCATAAAGTGCCACCAAATGTGAGAGTCGAAATGCAGGAGCTCCTTAATGCTTCTGCACAAAAAAAAGTTGTGCAAGAAAAAAGAAGAACTGAGGAATTTGATGCATGCAGAGAAGAAGTATTTGGTTCTTCTGATGATGACGATGAAGACTCAGAAATGAGGAGGGCTATGAGAGAAAGTGTGAGGTCACTTCAGGAGGAGGAAGAGAGGAGAAGAATGCAATATGAAGCAGCCACTAGAGGTAGCCAATATGAGCATGGTGGGTCATCCGGACTGGGGGGAGCGAGTTTGCGTCGGGCATTTAGTCAAAAACAACCCCGTCAAGATCCAGACATTGAGGAGATTGAAGGACATCCTACACATGCACCTCGTAGGCCGGATGTTGTGGGGCCAACTGACCCATTTGCTTATAGAAAACCAACATCAAAGTAGCCCAACATTATGAAAGCATTAAAAGGCAAGTTTGGTAAAGCAAGAGAACATTTAGTGAGAGCCACTGGAAAGTTTTTTTTGGATGGAGGCATTCCACCAAACAAGGCATCTTCTCCTTATTTCACCACCATGTTAGATGCAGCTGCAGAACATGGTCCAGGTATAAAGGCACCCACCCCTTATGAGATTGGGCATGTTTGTGTTGAGAAAGAGTATGAAGAGTTGCAGGCTTGGGTGCAAACTTTCAAATGGGTATGGAAGGAAAGAGGTTGCACACTAATGTGCGATGGGTGGACGACCATCACACATCGTCATCTCTTGAATTTTCTAGTCTACTCGTCTATGGGTACGGTGTTTATCAAATCAATTGATGCAACTGATTACATCCAAGATGCAAAATATATTAATAAGTTATTGAATGAGGTGATTGAAGAAGTTGGGGCTGATTGTGTAGTTCAGGTTGTTACCGACAATGCTACAAACATGAAGGCTGCAGGAATGATGCTTATGAAACAAAGGCCAAGGATTTTCTGGTCTCCATGTGCAGCACATTGCCTGGATTTAATGCTTGAAGATATTGCAAAAGGAAAAGTCATGCATCAAGTGATTGGTAAGATAAAGAAGATTACCAATTTTTTTTATCAGTCATATAGACTTATTTCTATGATGAAAAATCATACAAACAACCATGAATTACTACAGCCTGGCATCACTAGATTTGCCACCCACTTCATTGCTATCGAAAGTGTTTACAAGTATAGAGAAGGACTTCTCCGATTGATAAAATCACATGAGTTCATAAATTCAAAATGGGGAAAGAAGCCAAGTCCCATTACTCATGAAGTATGTAAAATAATTGAGTCCAACAAATTTTGGCCTCATGTGAAAGGTGTTTTGAATGTTTTTGATCCCCTAATAAAGGTTCTTAGATTGGTTGATGGCGATGATAAGCCAACAATGGGCTTCTTACATGAGGCCATGGAGAGATCAAAGCTGGCTATTCAAGCAGATTGTAGATATTACAAAAAGTTTTGGAAGATCATCGACGATCGATGGGGACGACAATTGAAACACGATTTACACACTGCTGGTAAGTGAAGGCTATTTCCTTTAATACTTGAATTGTTGTATTCAACTCTCCAATCTCTTCTCAGTCCTCACTTTATTAATTTATCAATGACTAAAATTCATTGGTTTTATAGGATACTTCTTTAATCCCCAATTTACGGATGGACACATATCTGATGAAATCCGTTTGGGACTAAAAAATGTAATTGAAAGATTGGCAGAGAGTACAGATGAAGCAATTTGGGCTACTAATCAGGTAGGATAATTAAGGAAAAAAGTATATAACATTGTAATTTGTAATTTCTCTAATTTATTTTTCTACGTTAATATCTTCAGATTGACATATACAATGTACGTGTTGGAAGCTTTGGAACGACGACTGCGCGGAGAGCTATCACACAGACTTATCCTAGTATTGATTGTGATGTCGTCTCTATATTATTCAGAGAATTGACTCTAATATCATTTCTTTTTTTTTTTTAGCTGAATGGTTGTTGAATTATGGAGAGAGTGCTCCTGCATTAAGGACGATTGCTATTAAAGTCCTTAGTCAAACTACATCATCTTCCAATTGTGAAAGAAACTGGAGCACCTTCTCATTTATCCATATTAGACCAAGAAATAGATTGACAATGCAGAAGCTAAATAAATTGGTCTACATCCACTACAACCTCAAGCTCCGGAGCAGAAATAGAAGGAGAAGACAGTTTGAGGATCATCGGGAATATTTCTGTCCAATTAATTTGGACTATATTTTTTCAGAAGAGGATACTGTGTTAGGTCAATGGCTGGAGGAACAAGAAGAACCAGTGTTAGATCAAGACCCAGAATTTGAAGAGTTGATGGTGGAATTGACTGGGGATATAGGCCTGAGCCAGTGAGGGCCGCAGAAAGGATAGAAGAAATAAATTTGACAATGCAGCAGGGGCGCGCACTGATACGAGTGAGCCAAGGGGAAAGGAGGTGGACGAGGAGAGTGAGTCAAGTATTTCTACTTCTTCATCATCAGCAGGAATTCCACCTGACTCTCCCAGGGATGAGGGTCATTATAGAGATGATGAGCATGTCACTTATGAAACAGTTGAACATTTTCCTGATGCTACCGAGTTAGATCCTCGCCGTAGTAATGTCAGACATGTTGGACAGACTGAGGCAGGGGGTAGTAGTAGCGCCGCTACTCATGGTCATCATGGGAGTTATGTTGGCTAAGGTGCCATGTATGGACAGCATGGGGGTTATGTTGGCCAACAAGGTGCCATGTATGGATAGCATGTGGGTTATGTTGGCCAACAAGATGCCATGTATGGACAGCATGAGGGTTATTCATATGACCCTAATTGGATACCCCCTTCACCAACACCGCTTATTTCTATTGAACAAATGTTAATTGAGCAAGAGAGGCTTCCCCCACCAATTTTCCAATGACCTCTTCATGCCCCTCATCACTATTTCATGCCATATGAGTACAACCAGTCATCTCAATCCACGGGGGATCAAGATAGTTCATCATCTTATCAAGAACAATCTGAATATGGTCATGGGTATGGTAGTGGTGCACAACAGTATGGAGCATATTTTTCTAGCCAATACCGAAGAAATGATGATGATGATATCGAGCCAGGGTGACACTCCACTTGGAATTAGGCTGTCAATCTGTAATACACTCATACTCACCAATCTTTCTATTGTCTCTACTATCTACTAGTCCCCTCTAAGTTCAGGTAAACCATGAATCTTTTGATGTCTAAGTGCTTTATGATTTATCGATCTCACTATCATGTTTCTGATTTTAATGTCGTTTTCATGGTCTTGAATTTCACAACTTATTTGATGATTGAGTTAGTATTAAATGTTGATTGATATGTTATATTTATTTTCTTATATTTTACACTAATAAATTGATAATGAGCATCAATAATGGCTGCATTATATGAAATACCAGAAAAGACAGCGAACTGCGACACAGACAGGACTCATAACTTAAGGTGACCGAGATTTTGATTTATTGTTGTTACTAATGGAAAAAAATATTGTTTTCCAGCATTTTCTAATATTTTGGATTTTTTGGATATTTTTACGAATTTTTTTAGATTAAAAAAAAAATTCACACCGCGACGACCGCGACGGACCGATATCCGCGACCGATACCGATATCATATCGGTTTTTTGGCCCGGCCGATACCGAGACCGAGACCGAGATTTTAAACCATGATCTTGACCCTAATTTTCAGATAAGGTACACTTTTTCATATCCATTTTTACTACCTCCATCAATTTCTCCTTTGGCCTACCCATTTCCTTTGGTGGGACAATAACCTGTATGGCCAACTTATTCCTTACCCATACCATTATCGGCCTACATTAGACATGCACAAACCATCTCAAATGATTTTTTTTTTAATTTTATCCACCATTGTTGCTACCTCTAAATATTCTCGAAAGCATTTATTTCTAATTTTTTTGTTAACTCCGTCAGTTTTTCTTACTGCTGATCCTAAACCTAGGTAAAAGAGGAGAGTTGCATTAGGTAGATTAATAGTCAGCGTAAAAATTTATAACAATCCAAACAAACTTGAAAATATCGACAATTTTACAAAATATTAAGAAAAATACTATAGATCATATTAGGTTCTAGTACCAACACGGGCTACAAATACAATACAACACAAAATAGGAATCAGTCAATGGAGAGATGCACTCACACGTTATATTGAAGTAATAGCAAAGGGCAAAGGTAGATGGCCTTTGTAACTTTTTCATTATTTAAATGTTTCTGCTGGAGTGGGAAACGTAGTCCTCTCGCCCTGTTGCAATAAATACACGACAGCTCAGGAGCGTCCATCGCAACTACCATAAAATGGACGGCGACATTCAAGCGTTGAAATGCCGATAGAATTCATAGCCAGTGCAAGTTGATGAGTACGACAAACCAGGCTTTAGGAATCGACAAGATTGGACTCCAAAAGCCAAAAAGCCTTCTCACATTTCAATCTAAATAAAAAGACTCTATTCTAAGCGAGAAATAAATAGGGCAAAACAAACATGGCGGAGAGTGCTGTGGATTTCTTGCTTCAAACCCTAGCTTCACTTCTGCAGCAAGAAGCATCTCTTCTTCAAGGATTGCGCAGCAGCCTTCGTGAAATCCAACTGGAGCTACAGAGCATGCACTCCTTCTTGAAAGACGCGGATAGAAAAAAATGTAGTGATGATCGAGTGAAAACATGGGTAGGGCAAGTAAGAGAAGTGGTCTATGAAGTTGAGGACATCATCGACGAGTATCTGTATCACGTCGCAAATGAAGAGAGAGGTGGAGGACTCCCCAGAAGGGTCTGTAAAATCATTCTCCTCCCCAGGCGTTACTGTTACAAGCGCCAGATTGCCTCTAAGCTGCAAGAAATCAGATCAAAGATTTTCGAAATTTCAAACAGAAGCAAACGATATGGCTTGCTTGAAGAAGGATCGACATCCAAGATGCAGGATGATGGTGAAAATTGGCAACGCTCGGGAGAATATCTTAGCCGCATGCCAGATGACGGCATTGTGGGGATCGAAAAAAACAAGAATTTCCTCATTCAACGCTTGACTGATGAAAATGGAAGACCAGAAAGCGTGGTGCTCTGCGTGGTGGGAATGGGCGGCCTTGGTAAGACCACACTCGTTACAAAGGCTTATAACAGCCCAAATGTGAAGAACCACTTCGACTGTCATGCGTGGATCACCGTCTCCCAGTCTTACAAATTAGAAGAGCTCTTAAGAAGCCTGGTAAAGGAGTTGTACAAGTCGAACAAGAAGTCCGTTCCGGATGCCGTTAGAGAAATGAACACCAGCGATCTTTTTGAGACGGTAATCGACTATTTGAAGGATAAAAGGTATGTGATTGTTTTAGATGATGTGTGGGAACCTAATGTCTGGCGAGACATACATGTTGCATTTCAAAACAATGAATGCGGAGGCAGAGTCATAATCACAACACGGAAAGAAAATGTTTCATCATCTTTCGGAGATGAAAATGTTCTCCAGCTGAAGCCTTTAGGCAATGATGATGCTTTGGTCCTCTTTTGTAACAAAGCATTTTTGAACAAGAGTTGCCCTCCTGAGCTGAAGCAATATGCAGAAAGCTTAGTACAAAAATGTGAGGGCCTGCCTCTAGCGATTGTAGCAATTGGGGGGCTCATGTCAACTAAAGGAAAGTCGAGTTTGGAATGGAAGAAAATAGAAGATAATCTTAGTTGGCAGCTAAGCAGTAATAAAGAATTGGACAGGATGAAGAGCATACTGCTGCTTAGCTATAACGATTTGCCATACACCCTCAAACACTGTTTCTTATATTGTAGTCTCTTCCCGGAAGATTATGCAATTCAGCAAAATAGATTGATTAGGTTATGGGTTGCAGAAGGCTTTGTAGAAGAGCGTGGAGAACAAACACTAGAGGAGGTGGCTGCAGAATATGTCAAGGACCTCATATGTAGAAGCATGCTTCAAGTTGTAGAGGCTACTGCAAAAGTAAGCAAAGAGGTCCGAATGCATGATGTATTGCGAGAGTTAGCTATATCAATCGGCCGTGAAGAGAAATTTTGCAACGTACATGTTTCTAAGGAGGAGATTCAAAGCAATGAAGCCCGTCGGTTGTCATTGTACAATTGCATTGGAAGCATTCAGTCAAGTACTTGTCATCTTCGCTCCCTGATGTTGTTCTCAACGGAAATCCCTTCACTTTCTTTCAAAAGCATTGCATCAAGCATTAAACTGTTGAGAGTGCTTGATCTACAGGGTTCTTCCATTGACTCTGTGCCAGATGAGTTAGTTGAATTATTCAATTTGCGCTACTTGAGTTTGAAGAATACAAATGTCGAAGTGCTTCCAAAATCTATTGGTAGGCTTCAGAACTTGCAGACTTTGGACATTAAGCATTCTAAAATTAAGTCTTTACCCAAAGAAGTAGCAAAGTTAAGGGAACTGCGGCACTTGAACACATATAGTTATCTTGCTAATCGATTGATAGATTTTGATTTTTATGATTTCCCAAAAGCTCCAGCAGAAATATGCAATTTAAAGTGCTTGCGGACTTTACAATGCATTGGAGCAGATGATGAGACAGTTAGAAAAGTTGGAAACTTGACTCAACTAAGAAGATTGGTTATTGGACAGGTGAAAAGATACCATGGAGTAGAGCTATGTGCCTCCTTGCAAAAATTGAATTCCCTTCTAACGTTGACAGTGATGGCTATAACAGAGGAAGAAATTCTAGATTTGGATGTGTTGTCTCATCCTCCAATCCATCTTGAATTTCTCCTGTTATCAGGGCGTATGGAGAGGCTTCCTCCTTGGATTAGATCCCTTAAGGATCTCACACGAGTGGTTTTACATTGGTCTCAACTGAATGATGATCCATTGTCTTCACTCCAAGCTTTGCCTAATCTTGTTGTCCTTTGTCTTATTAAGGCATATATTGGGAAGGAACTATGCATTCGTTGTGGATGCTTCTTGAAACTCAAGCAGTTGGTGTTTTCTGGTCTCCTTCAATTGGATAGGATATACATAGAAAAGGGATCGATGATTTGCATTGAAGAAATAGTTTTGGTCAACTGCCCTGAGTTGAAGAGCGCACCTGAGGGCATTCAGTACCTTACATGTCTCCAGTCTCTAGCCCTAAGAGACATGCCAGGGGAATTGGTAATGAAGATTCAAGGAGATGAAGGTGTAAATCTCCAACATATTCCCCAAATCATTCATTTTAATTCTACAAAATGCGTCTGTGAAAGGCTTATTCCCTCTAAAATGAAGAAGACTACTGAAGAAGGACAACGAAAATGAGGTAACTAATTTTAATTTATAGCTTTTTTTTTTTTTTGTCAATTTCTAATAATATTTATGAAAAAAAAAAAAGGAATGTGAAAAAGGTGAGCCCCACTTTTTTCTATCCCGCTTAAAAAAAAAAATGAAATTGGATCAATTTAATAGTGAGCCCTACTATGATTAACAAGAAATTTGGTCTGAAACTCAAAACAATCATAATAAACTCACTTACTTTGCATTGAGGCCTACATAAAATTAATCATATTTGTTTTCACTCTTAACTCAACTTGAAAGCGGTCGTAATTCCAATCATATCTACATTAAGGCCCAGCATGGCTTGATCAAAAGTTCTACATGATATTAACTCCACTCCTTTTCTTTTCTTTATAAACTCAAAGGTAATAATTCTTCATGAGAAAAATGCATGGTCTTTATCCCCACTGCTATTGAGTTCAAAATATGGGCTAAAGTTAAGTTGGAATGGGTGAGCAGTTTGAGTTTAGTACAGGGTAGGCTCAACAATTGGATTTGGGTAGAAAGGGTGAGCAGTTTGAGTTTAGTACAGGCTAGGCTCAACAATTGGATTTGGGTAGAAAGTCGCACTTTATTTTAATGTGGCAGAACCACATTAAGGGCCCACCGTGGATTGATCAAACACTTTGCATGCTATTAACTCCACTCACTCCTTTTCTTGTAGAAAATCAAAGCAAGTTCATCATGTGAAAAACACATGATCTATGATCCCCACTGCTATTGAGCAAAAAGATTTAGGTGCCTTAAAGTTAATACAAGATGAGTTGGAATCGATGAGCAGTTTGAAGAATTTTGCTCAGCTCATTGATTTAGATGGAAAGTGAAATTTATTTTAGTGTCATTGCACCAATGCATATGGTTTTTTCTTCTGTGATGCAGCACCAATTTGTTTGATGTTGTAGTGATTTATTTTAATTTATTTCCAACAAATGGATGATTATGCTAATAAAGCTTTTGAGAGTTCGGATTGGCATTAATGGAAATTTATTTTCGTCATTTATAAATAGTATGCTGCATTTGTGGAGTTCATTTTCTTACTAGTTAAAATGGAGGTTTTTACCAAAAAAAAAAAAAAAAAGAGAGTTAAAGTAAAGGCTTTGAAGAGTAGCCACCTGCCAAAAACAAAATTCGGTCGATTATGCATTGTTAACTGTAAATTAACAATTGATAAAGGCGTTGTAGAGGCCATAAATTAGGTAGCTAATTGATGAGGGAGGACTTCTTATTGTATCTATTTCTGTGGTAGAGCTTGATGGGAATGAACACAATGCTCAACCTACTTCTTGTTGGCCGGTGGCTAAAATAACAAGCTTAGTTTTATTTATTGGGAAGACAGCCCCTGCAAAAATAATAAACTCCATGTCTTCTATTTGGATATGACACAGAAAAAAAAAAAAAAAGAAAAGTAGTAGGGGAGTCTTTAGGTAGAGGTGGACACAATCTGAAGTCAACATTTAAAGAAAAACTTAGCCCAATGGCTGAAACTTGGAAGACTGGGTGAAGTTATAGGGGACCCAGCGCCATTTACAACTTGCAGAGCCATTTCAAAACAAGTTAGTGCTGGAAGCTACAGAGGATCTGGGTTCTTTTCTAACTAGCCTTTGCCCATGCTATAAAGGTTTACAATAAGTTTCTGTCAAAAAAATAAAACATACACAAAGATGCAGCGTTTTACTAGTGATATACTTGATGGTCTTCCTGACTTTTATTTAAGTGAAATTTGCATGTGAGCCACTACAAGGTTGGCATTCATTTTCCGTGGTTTGTATTTACAGGTTAAGGCCTGACTGATGGATTTGTAGGCCCCACTATCAGAATTCTAATTAGAGTTGTCTTCTTCCTTATTGGCAAGTGCACTCCCAATACAGTGCATACAAGCTAAGCTCTCCAATATTCGCCTGCTTCATCGGAAGGTTTGGACACTGTTTCATGCTTTAGGATTGAATTTGTGTAAAATTCATCTTCTCTGCAGGTCTATTTTGATGCTTTTGGCAATACTTTCTCAACGTTTCTGGATCTCAGCCCATGCTTCTGCTCCAGCTTCTTCAGATCACCAACTTTACATTTGGCCATGGCCCATGCAGTTATATCTTGCTTACTATAATAAGCATAGCCCTTCCTCGATCTGCTGTCGTCTCTTGCTTCAGTTAATTTCTGTTTACCCTATGATGTATTGTATTATGACTGTTTGTTTCTGTTCTTTGAACTTGATCTTGTGCTTCTTTACTTACAATTTGTCTTAGAACTTGTTCTACCGAGGATTATTGATATCCTGGCTTTTGAACTTTTCTATTTGAGTTGGGTATTGCTAGATGACAGATGTAGTACTTGTGGCATATATGTTTGGATTCCATTTTGGGCCATCATTGACCTGGTTCCTGGCATGGGTCATATGTTATTACATGTTGTGATTCTTGTGATAGTATTTTGGGCCTATGTCCTAGACCAGGTAAAGGTGAAGCCTATATCAACTCCTTGGTAAAACCATTTTCGGCACCGTTTGGAGACAATGTATTTCTTGATTTTGCCAATTCTAGCTGGCTATTTTGTGGCCTTTTGAGGTTTTAAATTACACTATCTTGGATTTTATTATATGGATTGTCCTTCTGGTCTGCATTTAGCAATATGAAACTTCTTTTTTTAGAACCTATCAATACAAATCCTAGGCAACACTGTTATTGTTTTTGAGTGAAAACTTATAAGCTATCTTGGCTACCTTTGCTTAAAGCACTACCATAAACATAAAAGGCCATCCTAAAATAGAGCTCGAAAAGGGCCTTCTAACTTACCAGTAGTAGCTCAGTTGGCCAAAGACTATGCACCTCAACAAGTGGAGAGGTCTTGTGTTCGACACCTACCTTTGTTGACCACCTCCCATAGTTTTACTTGGTGCATATGGATTAGAGGGTTTGCATGTGCCCCTAAAGATTAATTCTTGGTTGTTCTGAATCGAGTGTCCCTTAGGCTCAAGAGCAAAGACTCATGGGCTGTGTAGGAGATATCCTAGGTTATTAAAAAGAAGGCCTTTTAAAAGTAGTTTTAGGGCAAAGTACAAACTCTACATTTCCGTTGGTTTGCCCCAAACAATAGCATATGCACTTTAATGTTCTTTACCAAACAACGACATGTGGCTTTAATGATCTTCAAGAGGTAGGAATATCATACGAAGGGGAAGCAAGTCGAGCATGATCGATTTTTTTCAAGAATAGGGAATGAAGGATGAATTTTGTGCATTTATAAGCATACACTGCAGGGTCGATAGAGACCCTTAACATTACAATTAAAGGTCGATTGAGACTGTGCAAACAAAGTAAATAAGAGTTTTGTCAAGGTTAGGATGGACCGCAGGGTCTCAATCGACCCTTAATACTATAAATGAAGGTCGATAGGGACCCTAGTAGAGAATGTTAAAAGAAAAAGTTCTCGGACAAAATGACTGATTTGATGCAAGGGCACTTAAAACTACCTTTTCGGTATGGTGGTCTCATAATCTGTTTTTTCAGGTTAAATCCCCTTTACCTCTTATTTCTAATTTTTTTGTACAAATTTATAATTTTTCTATTTGGTAAAATAAAAAAATGGCAATTATTTTTCAACAGAATATTTAATAAAGATACAAATAAGAGATTGTTAGACGTCATTATTATTATTATTATTAAAGCAAAGGGGGAGGTGGGCTGTGAGGGGTGCCACCTCATCCCTGAAAAGTCTCTTCTTTCAAAGAAATATAGAAAAAAAATTATACAACTTCAGGCTTTGATGTGGGCCACTACACTCATCCAAAACAAATATCCTCCCTAAATCTCCATTTCATTATCTTCTCCAAATCACCTCCCTAAATCTCTCCATTTCATTCAAAATTTTATAAAGATAACAAACTCACATATCTAAGGGACTTTTCTACGCATTGATTGTGGGACCCAGGTAGGTCACCGATTGTAGATTAAGTCCCCACATCTGACAGATGATCCAGGGGCAAACGTGATGGTGGTAGACCCGTGGGGACTGGGTCCCATCTGGCCCCACATCTAAGGGTTTACATAACTTAGGCGTCCATCACAAAGTAGGTTTTTATTTTGAACATCAGGCCGTGGCGAGGCCCACTGAGTAATTGATTGGAGGAGGGCTGTGAGGGGTGTCACCTCATCCCTAAAAAGTCTCTCTTTCAGAGAATTATAGAAAAAAAAAATGTACAACCTTAGGCTTTGATGTGGGCCACTACAGTCATCCGAAACAAATCTCCTCCCTAAATCTCCATTTCAATTCTCTTTTCCAAATCACCTCCCTAAATCTCTCCATTTCATTCAATTTTATAAAGATAACAAACTCACATCTTTTCATATCTCCTACAATTTCTCGTGAACAACGTCTTCCATCCTTATCACTCCTACCTAGGAGATTTGATTACCAGAACTATCCATTAAAGGTCAGCTGGGTTCTAAATAACAGCTCTGAAGGGTTATGGACACCATATATCATGAATGTGAAGCCGCCAAACTCAAAGAGATTGTGGGCCACTATAATTGAAAACATTTGTAGCAATGCCTATAAATTTTAGGGATACCTTTATTTTGCTTACTTATTTTTATTTCTTAATTTTGGGTTCTTTCAAGAGATATATGTCAAACTATATGCCTTATTTAAAGGTCTTTTGTCCTTGTTAATATGCATATTCCTATTACCTGTAAAGTTTAGAACCCATGCATCTTAGGTTGAGTTCTATCACATTAAAGATCGAGTCCATTAATTATCTTTCAATAGGGAAACTAACTGAAACTTGAATTACGGATCAAGTTTCGATTGGGTTAGTAGATATGAATAGAAATTGTCACTCCTCTAAGCTGTCTAACAAATCAACAAACCTACTAAAATCATCTAGGCAGTACTAAGTCCAGCAATGGATGAGTTTAGCGCGGCAACAAATTGGGTTAGGATTGGAACTGTTAATTCCCAGACCAGCAATTGATATGCAGATGTGTATGATCTTAACTGCCCCATGGACCCCTTTCAATTAGCACCCTTTTAATTAGCTTTGGGTTTAATGTGGGCCACTATACCTCCCAAATCTCCTCCCTAAATCTCTCCATTTAAACTATTTCTATCATTGGATTGTCTAGGCACTTATGTTTTCATGCTGTATTTTTGTGGTGTTTTTCTTAATTTTATTTTTTATTATGGGTTTATTCTTCTAATTTTAAAAGAATGTTTGAAGTAAAATACTCAACTAATTTCAAATAAATTAAAAAGCTCTTAGCCTTGCCCATGCATGCTAAATTGGCCCAACATGCCTCCATGGGCACAACAGCACAAGGCATGGATTTTTATTGGGATGACAATAGTCGGCAATGGTCCTATGTTCTTTGATTACCGATGACATTTGAAATTTCTTTGATTAAATAGGCCGCCTTGCTTGGGTTTGATGATGGGTTTGTGAGTACTATCCACCATAAAGCTTGAAATTCTTTTACTATTTTCTTTATTTTTATTATGCATTTCAGACATAATCAATTAGACAGTAGCAAGAACTCCATTAATTATGAGGTCTCAATGATCCTATCATCAAAGGAGTTGAATTTATTGGGCTTTGAAATTAGCAATGGGTTACAAAAATTTGAATGCATTTCTTATGACTAATATCAATGGACGCATATTTTTTTCTTTTCTCATTTTTTTTCCTTCTTTGAATAGAATCATTTTTTCTTTTTGCTTCCATCTAAAATTTTCTCTTTTTTAGTGGGGACTTTCAGCCCATGCATTTTTTCAATTTACAAAAATTTTCTAGGTGTGATATTGCTAGATTCTCATTATAATTTTTCACGATAATTTCTTTCTTTTACCATAAAATCTTAAGGTCTTTTTCCACTTTATTTTCTTCTAAAGAATCTTAAAAATAATAATAGTGGATTCTTCTTTTATAGTTTTAATTATTATAATAATTTACTATTTCTTTGTTTGGGCCCAGGCTCAGCACGGGTGTTTGTTGCTAGTTTAAACTATGTTGCACACCTTTGCTAAAGCATGATATCATACACATATTTGGGGCTTCCTCTCCTGTGCTCATCCGCTCATCTACTCACATGGGAAAAAAATAAGATGAATTTGAACATCAAGGTTCCTCAACCCAGGTCAAAAGGTCAATACTTTCCAATTAACCAAATGCGCATGAAAAGGGGTAAAACATTTGGCCTTACTATGTGGCTAAGATTCGGAGGGCGCTGGTGGTTGGCAAATGAATATGATTCCTTCAATTAATAATAAAATAAGGAATTTTTCTATAAAAAAAAAAAACCTTCAATTTTTAAAAAAAATGGAGGGTCCAAACACTTCATAATGATAATGGAGGGCCTTACACTACTTTTTTTTTCTTTTTTCTTTTTGACAAAATTCCCCCCTTTCTGCAGTATCATGGAATGTCAATTCTTTCGTGATATGTTAGAATATGTTTTCCCAATTTATAATCTAAAACCCTTTTTCTTTCTCTTCTTCCTCTAGGAGCCCCTAAGTATCATTTGTTTCACCCATTGTGATCAAAATCATGCACTTGCTTCTCATGATCAGCATTGATTTGACCAATTGTATCATAGATAGCTTCCTCTCAATGACAGACATTCCATTTTAAGCGGTAGTGGAAGACGCTGCCGTGTATCCATTGCGCAAGGTCAATCGCCTTATAGGGTTCGTTGCAGCATGGGCAAATTGCTTCGCCTAACTTAACTGCATAAAAAAAAAAAAAAAAAAAAGAAAAGAATGGTCCCTAGATATCTTGAAATCGGATTCATAGAAAAAGATATCAATCCCATGTTGATCACTCATACAAGATTTTCCTTACGAATCCCCAGATCTGTAACTAGTGGAATGGGCGTAAATTTGTTAAACAAAAGAAAATGGGAAAATTAGCCAGAGGTCCTTTAATATTGATGTTTAAGGCCTCTAATTCACATGATTTTCAGTTAAGGCCTCTTATCCATGCGCCTAGACTTATTGCAGGCGGAGGTCCTTAAGTATGCCAGATCATACATTAATAATACCAATTTTTCCTTCTAACCGTCTGAAGTTATGTCACGAATTTAATCCCTAGTTTTAAGCTCCTTAGCATGATATTTAATGACTGATTTGCCCCTATAAACGAATCAAGCTGTCTAACGGATTTTATTTCCTAGTTTTAGATCAAGTTTTGAAATTCAAATGGGAGGGAATAAATTAAGTCTCAAAATTCAAAAGGGAGAGAACAATGTTGCTACGTCTTCTGCTACACACTCAATGCTTCCAAGCGAGACTTCCTCATGTAGTAACTTGAAGCTTGCTACTGCTTGAGAAGAAAAAATCTTATCGCCTGTGCTATTGCGGAGAACAGAGATAAGACAGTCTTTGTTACAGAACCTGTTGAGGAAGTTTGGCAGAATATCAGATGATCAAAGGTATTAGTAGATGGGGTGATGTAGCACAAGGTGTCATCAGAACGTTATTGGGCCACACCAAATCCGGACCATTCAACCCACGATTGGGTGGTGTAGCACATGGTGCCGTTAGAATGTGGTAGTGGGTTTGGATTTCCCAATCTCTTATCCTAGATGTGTGGTGATGTGCCCACCATGTGCCTACCCAGACACTTCAATTCAATCAGGTTTTGTTCTTTTATTTTTTCTTTATCAATTGTCACCAGCAAAGGATTTAGTGTACTAGTAGCAGGGTGTTGATCCAAATCCAGAGAAATTTGTTTGGAAATCATATAAATTTATTCGAAACTCCTGCATGATAGAAATAATGCATAAGAATTAGAAGTCAGCCTTACATTTTTATAGATGACAGAAGTTAAATATGCAAATAAGAATTTGGAAATTAAAATTTTACATGAATTATGTAATTCTACAAAAGGAAAATTTATTTTTTTGTTACTACACATTTCTTCCATTCAACGTATGAATGGAAAGCATGAACAGTCAATTCTTCAAGTTTTCATCTAGTCACATGTGTAAGTTAATCTATCCTCACATGCAGAAGTTCTTTCCCTGTAATTGTGGGGTTTTCTCTTCATAAATGCAAGTCTATGAAGGACCCAACCCCTTACATAGGATAAGAAAAACAATAAAATAAATAAATAAATTTGAAAAGCATGAACACACGGTACAATAATTGAAGAAAGAGGACACAAGTGTTAAATAATTCCTACAGCCAAGTTGTCTCATTGTGGACAATTAGCTCATATTATTCGAGGAAGCAATGGCCTTAACCAGATTTCAACCCAATCAAATCTTTTGCAAGAATTTTGACAAGAATAGTCCTCTTGACATGCTCTTCATCTTTAATCAAAGTAAAAGAGTAGATTGGCTGACGGATGGTCATGCTAGCCAACTTGGTAGGTATCATTTCTTTACTAGCAAAACACCCCGTTCAAAGCATACAGTAGAAGTCAGATAAAAAATCCCATTTAATCTTATGATTTAAATAAAAATTTTGATTTTGATAAATTTAAAATTGAAGTATTTCTAACAAACAAAAAAATTATAAGCTTTCTTAAAATCACACAATTGGAAACTTAACTAAATAATGAATTAAAAAAAAATTAGAATTTTAGTAGAAACATGTAATATCATATTTACAATCACCACCAACCGCTGGTGGTGATGCATTAGGTGATACATCTTTGGGCCTAATCATTATCCTTTGCATCACCTTCACACTCGAGTCATTTATAACTTATATCATGACAATAAAGATTTGGGGTTGGATACTGCTGCTAACTGATCAAATTGGTTTTCTGGTGGAAACAAACCTGAATTTTTCAGATCTGAACAGAGCATCCAAACTTGCTTTGTCCTATAAACCCAAGAGATTTGGTGACTAGAAATCGGGGATAGCATCATCAAATCAGTGATCCAGATCATGAAACCGTGGTTAACACACATAAAAGGAATACAGAAATGGAAGGAGCAGCAAGCTGGGCATAAAACTCATTCACACCTATTCTTAAAAAATAAAAAACCAAACCCTACTAGCCCTAGGTATCCGAAACGGACCACACTTCCACGCTTGGGTCCCTCATCATTTTTGTTGTTTTGAAGTCCTTCGTTCATTAAATTTAGATAATAGCAACAAAAAGTGAAAATAAATAAATAAATAAATAAATAATAATAATAAGATCATGGAAACCACTGAATTACATTGTGTTTTTTTTATTTTTTATGAATATTGAAAAAAAAAATACACCACCACAGAACCAACAAAGTTTGAAAAAAAAAAAAAAAAGAAAAGAAAAAAAGGCAAGCAGAGTCATTGCCTTTTTTTATACTTTCGTTCATTTATCAGATTGCAAACCCACCTGAGCCACTTACTCGAGAAAAAACTTGACTTACCCAGTACATGGGATAGATTGGGACTTCATGTGTCTAGGGGAATACTCAATTCTTAAAGAGGCTAGACACCCTCGTCATAAAAAAAGAGAGGGATCACAAAATGAAGGCATAGGTGCCGGTCTAAGCTGTTCACCAATTCCTATTTGGGCCCATTTTAGGCCACTTAAAAATCCTCACCAATCTCTTAGTCAATGAGCTTGATTCATCATACCCTAGTCTAATACTATAAATTGATGGGCCAAGAGTGGTATATCGTATGTACTGAGCCTCTAGTATACACTAATTGTCACACCCCCACTGATGGGCACGGGATATATGCGTGACATTAGAGGCCAATTAAAATTTTCATTGATGAACAACACAAAGTGGCCCCCAATCGTGACCTCACAGATCGAAGTCCACAGTGAGAATAAACATTTCCATATCCAACACATTATTACAGAGGGTACAATAGACATTTTAGTGTAAGCTTATTTCATTAATAATGTTAAAGTTTGACAAAAGTAAAAACAATAACACAATGGCCACTAACAAAAGCCTAAGCCAAACAAAATAAACCAAAACGCGTGGAGGCACTCGTGTGCTAGTCTAAGTGAGTCAGACTATGTTGTTCGCACACCGCTCGTGCTCACGCCCTACTGTAGCAAATGGACTCAGATCTTCACACACACACGATCCTATCAGTGAACCGGACCTATTTAGAATTTAAACGAGCTTAATTAGCTAAAAATATAACTAACTAAGCTAAGTACATTCTCAGGATATGAGACCTACACTAACTTAATTCAACAGGAACTGGATCTAACTAGAAAACTGAAATGATATGAACCTGGACCAGCAATGTCCATGTTTGGATTCATCAATGGATGAGCAGATGAGCACAATCAAACCCGAAACATAAATAAAATGAAAAATTATATTTAAAGGGTCCGTGATTTCTAGATTGGTTCACTCAAACAGTCAACCCAAAAGTGTGCAGAAAATAACAATATGCAGCGGAAATAAAATCAACAAGCACACACCACAAGGGCACCAAATTTAAGGTGGAAAACCCTAACCGGGTGAAAAACCACCAATCCGAACTGGATCAAATCAAGCACTATGAATCTCGCAATTACAAGAAACTCGGATCTCTTCCCTAGATATCCCCAACCCAAGGACTGAAGTTACCTTGTGTTGTTTCACGCTTCAACGACTTCACACCGTTGATTGCAACAGATTCCAGCTAGCACTTGACTCATCAAATCTTCTTGTAGGAAGATAATCTTCTACAAAAGATGCAGAAGAACTGACTCTAGAGAACTTGGCAGCACAACTTCATAAAAATCTCTAGAGAAGAATTCTCTCCAACAATAATCTCTATCTCAGCACTTTGAGAGGTGAGGTGTATCTCTTGGCAATAGCCTTTGAGTCCTTTAAATAGGCCTTGGGTCGTGCTTAAAGTTTCCTAATATAATTAGGATTAAAATCAGCAGTTTGAGAACAATTAGAAAAACGGGTTTCCAAAATTCGTCCAACTCTCTGCACCTCGTTTGCTCAAGCGGTCACATCGTTCGGCAAGCGGACCAGTCTTTGTTTCAGCGCTAGGCATTTGAGCGGATGGTCACTCGAGTGGACCCCTCTCAGGATTGATCTAAAAATTCAGCACTCTTTCACAGCATTCTTCTTTTAATTCTTTCAAACTTTCTTCTTATGAGTCATTCCAACCTTCTAACTTCAGAGTCCTTGTCTAAATAAAAGTTACAACTCAAAAGATCCAGAGTTTTTGTCCAACCCATGAATTAGCCAATACTCAAAATCCTAATATAAAACCCCAATTTAATGACAGGTTTGGGAGAAAACATTGTTGTTCATGAAAGATCACCATTGGAAAATTTTCTTCCTGATAACAACATAGCATTAGTACTTGTTTTTCTTTCTGTGGGAGCCTAGTTACGGTAAACTGGAACCATGAGAGTACTTGACACATAAGTAGATAGAACACACGCACACGCAGGGAGTAAGAACCACATGTGCGAGTAGTGGAGGAGACTCCCTGGCCATCAAAAAGAGAGACTGGCTTGCCAATTAATTGAGCAACCCATCATTCTCACTTGGAATGGAGAGCACTAAAACTCACTTTTAACTTTTTTTTTTTTGGTAATTTCTAAGTTCCTAACAAACTCATTCGACCTCATCTGACAAAGCTTTTCTTTAAATGGAGTGGACTTGCCCATGTCGGGTTTTACATCATAGAAAGACTAGCTGCCTGGTCAGTCAACATGCCAATTTTCTGTCACACCTGCATGGGCGCAAGTCTGGGCAGATATGGAATTGAAGAGCTTGAGTTCAATCCAGGTCCGCAGGGGCAGAACCAGAAAATTGGGGTTAGAGGGGTGGGGGAATAGTAAGCATCCAATAATTTCCTCCCAAGTTTCTTGCACGACTCGTTTTTATTGTTCGAAATGATGATTTTCGTTACATAAAATAAACATCTTTAACTATTTTTGCAAGATAAGAGTGGAAAGCAGGTAACCAATTGGAGGCAGAATGCTTTCGTTGCACAAATGTATAAGGCTTCAATGGGCTGAATCTGGCCCGAATTCATCTACTTCTTGGTGGCCTTAGACATGTTTTTGATGTGGGACTGGCTGAACCCACATCTTCCTTTTGGATCCAAAATAATTATCGCAGCTATTACTCGGAACCATATGACACTTTTTCTTGAACTCCATCGTGGGGCCATCATAGAGATAACTCGGACTGTATAATATGAATTCTAGCCCAACCACTATCAAATTTCAGCTCAAAAAACTTGAGGATATGTGATCAAAGAGGATGATATTCATCTCGAATTATCTGAATCATCTCTACATGGGTCCCACGATGCAGATTCAAGAAAAGTGTTACATGGTTTCGGATAATAGCTGCAACACCGGAGGATCCGGATTCGCCGGATATATGCCTTATAATTGGTCGTTGGCATGTTGGAAAACTTACTAGGTTTCCTTGTATTAAAAAGTGCTATATAAAATTCATATGTCAAATAAAAAACAATTTTAAAATGATTTTATAAATGCAATCTCTATCGTTTTGATTTCAACTCCAAGTCCGAATATACAAAGAATAGTTTAAAGTTCGCTGAGTCATTCCCCATTAATTTAGTTTTGGTTCAGGCTATTTGTATATTATCCTCTCACCTGTCTGTAGTATGATTACTGGAGATGTCAGAGTCTTCGCTCACAATAAGTAGATAAATGTTTGCATTGTTTGGATATCTGGTTTCATACATTCCAAAGATAAGCTCCAAAGAGCTGATTGAAGAGTTTGTGCATTATCTGATTGAGCTTGTTCTAAGACTTGCATGTATGTGAGCAAACCGGAAACAAAAGTGAATTTCCAAAATCACGATCAAATATCATCTCCTTTAATGAAGAAGAAAATATGAGAAATGATAATAATTTTCAAATGCACGGAGGAAAGTTAAGGTCTGATATGTATTATATCCTTCATATCTAACCTCTTTAATAATCATACGGTGGGGCTTATTTGACCATTGAATTTTTATATATTCAATTTTTATATCCTATGTCAGTGCAAACAAACAGACGCTTAATACAAAATACAACTATGCAAAAAACAGACCTTATACAAAACTACAAAAGCCACACAATATTGTATTTTCAAAATGCCCAATGTAACTGTGACAATGCTTGATATGAGCCCACTGAGAAGGCAACAAATCTTGAGATCGCAGTCTACCCGTGGCAGGTAATGTTTTTAAAACCATATATTCACCATTGATTTGAACTATGCGGATAGACCTGATTCAATCTATTATATTAAAGGTGGTTTAAATAAATGGTGTATTATACTCTTGCATTGATCATTTTCAAGCTCATTACATGTCATGTAGATAGAATGGCATCCAAATGTTTGTCCTGACTAAAAGTGGGTCCATATGCTTTGGATAGGAATTGCCATACAATTTTGCTTCGGCATATGGTTGCAATGGGTTGGGGCCTCCATTAACTATGCGGCTTATGGAGTTTGCTACAGACTGAGGGATGAATTATGAATTTCAATTTAGAATTTCAATCTAGCTGCTAGTGTCTTTAATTAAAAGGGGGAGCCACTATAGATGCAGCTTGAGTGAGGCTGTGGTCCGAGTCTCGAGCTGGTTCAACTTGAAATATTGTAGATTGGCTAACTTGAATCTAACCCAAATCCTTTTCGTGGACAACCCAAATATTAAGTAAATCATACGAACATTCCTATTTTTATGCTTCTTATGTGTGGTCCAAGAGAAGACGTTGTTGGGATGTTTTGGAACATGGATAATTTTGTGAAAGGTGTGAGATGGAACAAACTCTTTAACCATTAATTTCCTTACTTGCAAAAAAAAAAAAGTGTGTCTAGAACCAAAGCATGTATGATTTTAACCGATAAAAGAAAGTTTTTAGAAACAACTTCTTTTCTCTAAACATTTTCTTAGTCTCTCGTTTCGAAGCCTTGAGCCGTAACCTATCTAATCCTCGAGAGTAGGATACGGGCTTAAGTAGAGCAGGCGCTCCAAGGGCTCCCTGCATATATTAAGGGTAGAACAAGGACAACCCCAGACGCAACTCGGCTGGGACCTTTTAACACCCCTAATAGGGACCATCATGTGATGGAAGCCAATACGGGAACGTTCACACCCAGCCACACCTCCCTAACTGGTTTTTGTGGAGGGAACGAATTCCTCATTATTTTTTTAGTTTCGTTGTCCCTAATCTGATCAATGGTTTAGAGCACCAAGTATAGGGTTACACTGTGATTTTCATTTTGGTCAAGTCTCTAGTTTATATTCGCACCCTAAACCATGGAAGCTACAAACAAAGGAAATTATATGGGAGACCATTGTCTCAATTGTAGGTGGTATTCTAAAAGAATATATATATATATATATATATATATATAAATTAATTGTCCCTAAACAATAAGTAATGCTTACATATCTACATGATGATTTTACTCGAAAAATCTCCTTAAATTTACTGTAGAACAAAAAGGACCTAAAACATACGTATTCACCGTAGTGGTCCTAGGGTCCTTTATGGTTTACTCTTTTTATTTTATTTTTTTACGAGTGGTGATGTCGCTATTCACCATAATACCTAGATGAGATATCCCCGCTCGTGTATGCATGTGAGTGAGGATATTGCCTAAAACAATAAAAAAAAATTTGCCAAAAGGACTATTGGGGACCACAACAGTGGATGCATATGTTTTGGATCTTCTTTTATCTAAATTGTCTCAAGGGAATTTTTTTTTTTTTTTTTGATAAAATCCTCTATCTACAATTTTGAATATATTATGAAAAAGTGTTGTGCCTTTTGTTTCCATCAGTTTTATGGGTTCGAACTAGTGGCCAGTGATAGTGATTTGAAGGATTAATTTTCCAGTGGTTCATCCAACTGAGCGAGACAATGGATCCAATGGACATCTTGGAAGTTAGATTTGGAATTGGTAAAACAATATATCACCGATACAACTGGTTTTCCTCATAAAATTGGTTTCGTTTTAGGTTATACAAGCAACAGGGACCATAAAAGCATCACAAAAAAGGAATCAGTCAAAGGTGCGACTCCTTCCCTTTTGCGTGTCTTTCTTTTATTTGATTATTTTTCTTATTCTGTGTCAATGCATGGTGGGACTCTCTTGAGTGAGAAATACAACTCAAGACCGTCCATCTCATCCCCTTAAAATGAACGGTTACACTCAAGTATTCAAATTCTTTTTTTTTTTTTTTAGAACATGTATTCAAAAGAAGTGCCTTTTTTTTTTTTTTTTTGATATCGATAGGTGTACGTACCAGCCCTTTAGGCCAGACTAATTTCTACAGGCTCAGGGGGAGCCTGGTAAATCTCATTTAACCCCAGTATGATAGCGTAATTTTGAACCTTGAACCTCCGAAAGAAAACCGTGGTCTTAGGCGCATTGAGGGTTAAGTATTCAAAAGTTGATAGAAGTTATAGCCACTTCAAGTCAAGCAGTATAAGAAACCCTAGCTTTTTAGGCGCCTCTAATTAAATGTGTAAAATGACCTCCATTGTTTTACTTCAAGTTTTTTTTTTTTTTTTTTTTCCTCTGTATAATCACCATTAATTATCGATTCTCACACCTAGTAACGTAAGGAGGAAGAAGAAGTAATAAATATTTCCCGCTTTCATTCTCTCTCTCTCTCTCTTTGCCATCTTTCTTCCTCGTCTTTTCATTTACTCTTTCAAAGAAACTAATTGGGCGGATTTTTGTGAAGGAGGGGTGAGGAACCTTTGGTAATATGAGGAAGAAGAAGTTGTAAATCTTTGACTAATTCTATGCGTGAACATGATCAATAAAAGGTAAGATTTTCATTTTTTTGTTGATTTTTATTTTTATTAATTAAATTCTTTTGATTCATTATATTCCCTGATATATTGAATGCTAACGAACCCCTAAAGTGGTGAAGACGGGAATTTTGGAGCCTGATGAGTGTGATACCTCTCACAAACATCAACAATTTCGATTTTTCATCTTGGCTCTTCCTTATGTGAGGCATCGATCTAAGCCATTCGTATTTTTAGTACCTAGAAAAGCAACTAATTCTCATCCTTAGGTTGTAAACTCTTCATTAGTATTTCTCTAATTTTAATTTAATTAATTTTGATTTTTAATTCCACAAATTGGTTGGTTTGATTTGATGTTTGGTTTTTATAGATTCTAGTTAGTCTTGGGTTGCTTTAGTCTGATCTTATTTTAGTTGTTAGAAGAGTTGTAATTGATTTTTAATTTCAGTTATTTGGTCATTCTTTTTATAATTTAATTATATTTTAATTAGGTTAGAAATATAATTTATTTTGGATAAGTTAAGTGATTTTTTACGAGCTTCTTATGGATGTGACCCCGCACTCATTGGTATATCTGCATGAGATATGCTACTTGGACAGAACATTGGGATCGGGCCATATTGGATATTGGACCAGAACATTGGGATCGGGCCATAATTTGGTCCCAATGTTCTGTCCAAGTATACTTTTTCTATCTGCATAGTGTGATGACCATACACTTAGTACGGGATCAATTTTACAATACAATCTGTCTCCATTATCCTTTCTCCACGCGGAAAGACAATCAATTTACTTACGTCGAAAAGGACCCCTTATTCGTAAGCGGGTTTGACTGAATAAATCCTGGTCACGCGTGGATGTTGATAACTCCACGGAATGGCCAACAGCGATCAGTTTTAAATTCAATCAAATCTTTCGAGTGATTTTCTTGTTGGATTCTGGGTAAATGTTGATCGCAGGCGACCTAATGCAACACGGCGAAGTCATATTGTGGCCCCGGTAGGTAGTAGCATCGTATAAATCATTTAATCAAACCCCATTCTTAATAATACTGCAGCCCTACTAGCCAGCCAGGTTTGGAAAATGGACACAGCACACACACTCATCTTTTCTTAGGAGAGAAAATCATGCCTGAAATCATGGAAAGGACACAAAACACATTGACACCTTTTCTTAACAATCACCCTTAAAACTTGTAGAAATATTTTTTTAGTATATATCCCCAAAGGTTTTTATGATTTACAAATACGCCCCTATATTTTTATTATTTATAAATAGGTCCCTACTTTTTCATTATAATACATTATGTGTCTCCAAATTCAGCAATCTTTCAACCATCATAATTTTTTAAAGCGAAATGACACGTTTGCCCTTCTCTCTATTACTTCTATATGTATATTTTCAAAAGCTTGGACATATTTTTCTCTTAAGCTTGTAACATTAATAGTTACTATAATATAGAGATGTTTACCTAAAAAAGGACCCTAGATGGCCACAAACCAGAAGAGGTACCAATAATATATATGGCACGGAAGTGGTATTCTTGCTAAATTTTTTGCACTAGCTTCTGTGAAGCAACGACGTCGTCATTGACCATTGCAATCGGAAAAAAAATTGATGTTTGTATTATTTTGATGTGCGAACGCACTACAATGTCCAAAGGAATTACAAGCTTCTATCTTGCCATAAATTTCCATAACATATAAAGGGAAAAAGGTCATAGGACAAAAAGAGGAAAAAGAAGACCATAAATAGGATATAAAAAGACAATCCCAACAATAGCAAAAAAAATCCAAACTGCTCCCAAGACTTTAACTAGAAAGAGAGCGCTGCAAAACAAAAAACCCCAAACTAGAAGGAACAGAGAACGGGAGCAACTACACAACCAACTGACATTTTTAAGAAAGAACTCCACAACACCTGTCATCCAGAAAAACCCATAGCAGTGGAACTAAGAGAGCACCAACAGCAACGAGAAAGGCAAATCAAGGCCTTTCAACCACAAAACTGCAGAAGACAAAAAGGAAGAACAATGAGCAATAGGGCCGCCGCTACAAGAGCCACTACAGGAGCATGTTTTAATCGTCGAAAAGGAACAACAGGGCCGCCACCACAAGAGCGACTACGGGAGCAGGTTTCAATCGTCAAGAAGAAGGAGCAACAGGGCCGCCGCCACAAGAGTCACTACGGGAGCACAACACAAAAAGAAAAAACAAGCAAAAGGGGAAAATGGGGAAGTGGGGTTTCGGGGGAGTTTTATGGGTTGAATGTGACAACGAGGTCATCGCACGTTTCAATCATTAATAATAATAAAAAAAAAAAAAAAAAACGGAAAATTGGTCCCCTAGGACCACTTCCGTGCCATATTTAATATTGGTACCTCTTCTGGTTAGTGGTCATGTAGGGTCCTTTTTTAGGTAAATTCTCTATAATATATTTTGTGGGAGAGAATAACCTTGCATAAATTTTATTTTTATTAATACAAGGCTCATTTCATTAAATCCAAATAGGTCATAAAGATAATCAATACTTGTACTTATAAAATGATAGTCATTTTTGTTTAATGGATGTAAGGGCAAAGCTATCATTTTAATAAAAATTCTACACAAACTTCATGGGGGTTGGTCATTGTCGTTAGGATAATTGATTTTGGGAACATGGAAGGCATTAAAATGAGATGTCACGGGCCTATTTACAAATACTAAAATTAGAAGGTACAAATCCCCTAAAATTATAGGGGGTATATGCAAAATACTCAAACTTATATTTGACAGACAATCCTATCAAACTTACATCACCACACAACCAACAAAGCTCAATAAAACAACTAGCTAGCAGAGCAAAGACCAGGTCAGGTTAGGTATTAAACCAAAACATAGTTTCTACACAAAAACACTTTCTAAAAGTACACAGATTCACTCCCTTTATTTTATTTTATTTGTACTTCTTCTCATCTCACATATTGCAAACCCACCTTCAATCAAAGAAGCTACAACAAAGAAATTTATATGGCTAAAACAACGGGTAACGCCACCATATATTGAAAATATCTACAAACTAGCAACAAACGCCCGTGCTAAGCCCGGACCCCAAATAAAATTTATTTAGAATACTTCATTTTTTCTAAAACACTATATATAACTTATATTTAAAAGTTAAATTAAAATTTAAAATACATTATAAAATTTATAGTACTTTTTTATATTTATATTAAATATCTAGCACTTTTGTAAATAACAGAATTCAATAAAAACAATATCAATGCATTTTGAAAGATATAGTTTTAGATTATTTACTTGAACAACCATTTGATTTTCTAACTTTACTGAGGACATGAAGTTAAACATCCATCTAAGAAGGCATAGTCTTAAATTTATTTTTAAATTAATCACCTTACTAACCCTTAATTTTCCAGCTTTCTTCAAAACTTGATAGGAAAGTACATTAGATGAAAAATATAACCTATAAAGCATAATCTTAAAATCCAAATTGAAATATATTTTGGTGCTTGAAAAACTAATTAATAGAAAAAATGAAAAATTAATTAATAGAAAAGATATAAATCTAAGAAAAAACAGAGTTGCAATTTATTAAAAAAATAATAGTACGTTCCTATTGCACGTTGTGAAAATAAACCAAAAACAATATTTATGGAAAAAAATAATATAATTAACATAAAAAATAAATTAAGAAATATATTTTTTTAATATTATTAAAAATAAAAATAAATAAATTTAGGACATGTCTTTGGACAAAGAAGAAAAACAGTTGTAATGATGAGTGCTAGTAAGACAATCATTAAAAAAATTATTGCAAGTTATTGTAATAATATAAGCTCCTCGGTTATATTTACTTATTTTCAAATTTTTTTTTTTTTTTTACACTGGTTGTACACCATCCACAAATCATTTTCTTCAAAAATCAATCATTAAGAAATAATATAAGAATAAATAAGATATATGCATCCAGAGAATGAAGAAGAAGGATTACAAATTATTGAATTTCCAAATGATATTAAGAGAGATTTTAGGGAGTCTTGAATGATATTAAAAAAGAAATTTTAGGAGTGATTTGAATGATACTAAGAGAGAAATTTTAGGAGATAAGATTTTAAATTTAGATTTTAATTGAAATGTGACACTTTAAATGAGAGAGATATCAGGAGAGGAATATTAAATCTATTCAATATCTAGGCTCAAGGTGAGTGGCACCTTAAAGAATTTTTAAAGAAGAACTCTTGTGCTAGTGCAATTGAGGTAATCCTAAACCCTAATCTTAGATTCAATTGATTTAAATTTCTAGGAAAACAGATGGGAGTTGGTATGATCTGAAATATTGGATTGAAAAATCACGTGAATGTGAAGCCAGAGATGGCAAACCCAATAAAAGTGACATAATGAGACCAATCTAGGCAATAAATAATCAAACCCACAAAAAAAATGTAATAATAAAAGCACAGTAAAATTACAGAAAAAAACTTAATAATCACATTCTTAATAAGTTAAAAGGTTTAATTTGAGTTTATAAAACAATCAAGGTCCTTTTTCTAATGTCCAGAAACTAAAACCGAAAGTTGTACAATTTAATAGAATTCCAACTTCTGTACATAAGTGATGGACAAACTTTCCATACACCCTAAGACCACCGAATTGCCTCATCTCTTCTTCTCATTAAGGCAAGTTCTGTAACAAAACTTCTCAAAAAAAAAAAAAAAAAACATCATGGGCCCCACTAATCAAGACACAGATCAGTTCCCACCAACCGGATCGCCCAACCTAGTATGGGCATTGGAGCAGACCAGATTTGTGATCAATCACCCAGTGGGCCTCGCCATGGCCTGATGTTCAAAATAAAAATCCACTTTGTAATGGACGCTCAAGCTGTGTAAACCCTTAGATGTGGGGCCAGATGAGACCCAATCTCCACGGGTCTACCACCATCAGGTTTGCCCCTAGGTCCTCTATCAAATGTGGGACCCGATATACAATCGATGACCTACCTGGGTACTACAAATAATACGCAAAAAAGTCCATCAGATATGATAAATATGTGAGTTTGTTATCTCTATAAAATTTTGAATGAAATGGAGAGATTTAAGGAGGTGAATTGGAGAAGATAATTTAGGGAGGAGATTTGTTTTGGTAAAGTGCAGTGGCCCACATCAAAGCCTGAGGTTGAATAATTTATTCTTCTATATTTCTTCGAAGGAAAAGACATTTCAGGGATGAGGTGGCACCCCACACAGCCCACCTCCCCCTTTGCTTTAATATATATAATTAGAATATATTACAAAAAAGTGCTACATATTTTTCTTCCATTATTTTTATCTGCTTCCATCTAGTGCGGAGTAGCTAGTGATTGAAAGGATTATTTATTTATTTATTTCTGTGGAGGCTGCATCTTCAAGTGGTCCATCCAGCTAAGCAAGAAAATTTGATCCAACGGACATCTTCGGTTTTAGATTTCGATTTGGTAAACCAACTGTATTGAAGAAATAATACATAATAGTGGGGCCATCTATATATTTCGCAACTTTCACCATTGAAATTGAATAGCCTTACTATTTATCGGACATCCTTAGTTACATTTTGCTCCATTAAAAGCTGGATCCATCATTAGATTGACCAAATGATGAATAACGTGATTATTATTATATTTATTAATCACTTTAATCATTTGATGTTCAATTTATCAGGGCGGCCAACTCTTACTTTAAATAAATTTTAATGGCATCCCTTACACAATGCTCAATCCTCGGCTTTGGACGGGTCCACGTCTTTGATATCTTAAACTCTAGCCGCTATTCTTACAAAATAAGTGGAGGTTTTTTATATACAATCACCGCTAGCCATGGAGATCCATACCTCGTGACCAAAGTTGAGAAAATCCCCTAGATGTTCTCATACTTTTTTTTTTCTGCGACGTAGCCAAAATCTAATTAATTGAATTATATGATAGCTCAGAAAACTGTCTTTTTAAAAAGACAATAGAGCACTTTTTTCTATATCTAGTTTGATATCACATAACTTAATTAAATTTTTTCAACATCATAAAAATGTATTTTGATATTCAAAAAATAAGTAGCACTGTCTCGATAATTTTCTCAACTTAAGTTCAGATCACCATATGTAGATTTCCATGTCCAATAGTGACGTATCAGAAAAATTTAATAAGTGCACTAACATAGCCCACAATGCAACAAGAAAGTGGAATCAGTCAGCGGATAGATGCGCTCACAAGATTCTTGTAAAAGTAACCGTGCGTTGCTGGTCGTTGTAAATTATTTCAAGAGAATTTAATCGGAAAAAATACTTAATGCGTAAGTGTGATCGATTAAACACTTTAGATGGTGGTGCACCAATTAGAGTAATCGGTGCTGACCTTATTTATACTGCATAAGAATAGAACGGAAATCGGAAGAAAAAACACACGATCAAAGGGTCCTAGATCCCGACGATCCACAGTCTTATCATGCAGTAACAATGTTAAATACGAGGGTAGGTCCACCTTTGAAAAACCCAAACCTCTCATTAGCCCTAGCACCCATTTTAGTGATCAAATAATAAATTATTATTCAAATTAATGAGATGGCCACCGTTGGATCAACTAAATTTGAAGTATGTGATTAACTTTCTTTATTTACTAATTTTCTAATAGACAGAAATTGAAGAATTCCCTCATGTATGAAATCTAGTAATTAGCCCATTAGCTAGTCCACTGAAATCAACTTTTTAATATTTAGATATAGAGTCTGTAATAGATCTTAGGGCTGCAGGACGAATTTTTTTTTTCTTTTTAAAGATGGGCCCCACCCATGTTCTACCATGGAAACCAGCACAGACGTTCCCACTTCATATTCATCATCTTTTTTGTCGATTTGAGATCTCTGATCGACTGAATGGTTAAATCTTGAGAACCAGTACACAATTAAGGCTTTGGGCTTCCCATCTTAATTGTTATCATTGTTATTATTTTTGGTAGAATTATATGGTCTTATCTTGCCCAGAGTCCTTAATGACTGATTTGTTTACTAGTTCTCAAGATATGTTTCAATCCAATCAAAAACTCTCATCTTTGAGAGAGAAGTGAGAGCACAACAAATATGGCGGAGACTGCTGTGGGTTTCTTGCTTAAAACCTTGGGTTCTCTTGTGCAACAAGAAGCATCTCTTCTTCAAGGATTGCCCAACAATCTTAATGAAATCAAACTCGACCTGGATAGCATGCGCTCCTTCTTAAAGGACTCGGACAGAAGGAGCAGCAGCGAAGATGGAGTGAGGACATGGGTGGGGCAAGTCAGAGAAGTTACCTACAAGGTGGAGGATATGATCGACATGTATATGTATTATGTTGCCGAGCAACACAGAGGGGAAGGATTCATAAGAAGAGGTCTCCGTAAAATTGTTCTCCGCCCAAACCGTTACTGGTACAAGCACGAGATTGCCTCTGAGCTACTAGCAATTAAATCTGAGATTCGCAGTATTTCAGAGCGAAGCAAACAGTATAAATTCATAGAAGAAGGATCCACATCCAAGATGACGGTTGATGGTGAAAACTGGCAACGTTCCAGAGATTATCTACGCTTCATCTCGGATGAAGACATTGTGGGGATCACGCAAAGCAAGGATTTCTTAATTAACCGGTTAACTGAGGTAAGGCCAGAACGTGTGGTGCTTTCTGTGGTGGGAATGGGCGGTCTTGGCAAAACAACTCTTGTTACAAAAGTTTGTAACAGCTCACAAGTGAAGGACCACTTCGACTGCTGTGCATGGATCACCGTCTCCCAGACTTACAAAGTCGACGAGCTCCTGCGAAGCATGATAAAGGAGTTGCACAAGTCTAACGAGGAGGTCGTTCCGGATGGCATTAGCAATATGAGTATCGGTGATCTTATTGAGAGCGTCATCAAATGTTTGGAGAATAAGAGGTATGTGGTTGTTTTAGATGATGTGTGGGATGCTATTGTTTGGAAAGACATTCAAGTTGCCTTTCCAAACAATGGATGTGGAGGCAGAGTCATAATCACAACACGGAAAGATGATGTCTCATCATTTTTTGGAGATAAAAATGTTCTTCGCCTTGAGCCTCTTGGAAATGAAGATGCTTTGGTCCTCTTTTGTAAGAAAGCATTTTCCAACGAAAGCTGCCCTCTGGAGTTGAAGCCACATGCAGAAAGATTAGTACAAAAATGTGAGGGCCTGCCTCTAGCGATTACAGCTATTGGGGGGCTCATGTCAAAGAAAGAAAAGTCGAGTTTGGAATGGAAGAAGGTAGAAGATAATCTTAGTTGGCAGCTAAGCAGTAAAGTCTCTGAGTTGGAAAGGATGAAGAACATACTTTTGCTTAGCTATGGCGATATGCCGTACAATCTCAAATGTTGTTTCTTATATTGTAGTCTCTTCCCGGAAGATTATGCAATTCCGCGGAAAAGATTGATTAGGTTATGGGTGGCAGAAGGTTTCATAGAAGAGTGTGGAGAATACACTCTAGAGGAGGTGGCTGCAGAATACATCAATGACCTCATCTGTAGAAGCATGCTTCAAGCTGTGGAGGATATTTTTAAAGTAAGAAAACTGGTCCGAATGCATGATGTATTGCGAGAGTTAGCTCTATCAATCGGCCGTGAAGAGAAATTTTGCAATGTACATGTTGCTAAAGAGGATATTCAAAGCAATGAAGCCCGTCGGTTGTCATTGTACAATTGCACTGGAAGCATTCAGTCAAGTACTTGTCATCTTCGCTCCCTGATGTTGTTCCCATCGGAAATCCCTTCACTTTCTTTCAAAAGCATTGCATCAAGCATTAAACTGTTGAGAGTGCTTGATCTACAGGGTTCTTCCATTAACTCTGTGCCCGATGTAATAGTTGAATTATTCAATATACGCTACTTGAGTTTGAGGGATACAAATGTGGAAAAACTTCCAAAATCTATAGGTAGGCTTTGGAACTTGCAGACTTTGGACATTAGGGGTTCTAAAATAAAGAGACTACCTAAAGGAGTAGAAAAGTTGAAGAAACTGCGACATTTGTTTTCATACCGTTTTCGTCGAGGGGACTTCGACTTTTATGATTTCGCACAAGCTCCGACTGGAATATGCAATTTGAAGTGCTTGCAAACTTTACAATGCATTGGAGCAAACGATGAGGTTGTTGAAAATGTTGGAAAATTGACTCAACTAAGAAAATTGACAATTAGGGATGTGCAGAGTTTTCACGGGGGAAAGCTAAGTGCCTCCTTACAGAAACTGAAATCCCTTCTAATGTTGCAAGTAAAGGCTACAAGTGGAGAAGAAATGCTACGTTTGGATACCATGCTTCATCCTCCCACCCATCTTGAAAATCTCCAGTTATCTGGGCGTCTAGAGAGGCTGCCTCCCTGGATTAGATCCCTTGAGGATCTCAAAAGAGTAAGCTTACACTGGTCCCAATTGAATGAAGATCCATTCACTTTACTCCAAGGATTACGGAATCTCGTGCTTATTGAACTTACTAATGCATATGTTGGGAACGAATTATGCATCCGTCGTGGAAGCTTCTTGAAGCTTAAGTCATTATCATTTATTAAACTCCCTCGATTGGATAGGATATGCATAGAAGAGGAATCAATGAGTTGCATTGAAAGAATAACTGTCTTCAAATGCCCTGAGTTGAAGAGCGCACCTGAGGGAATTCAATACCTTACTAGTCTCCAGGTTCTCTACCTTCGAGACATGCCGGGGGAATTCCTAATGAAGATTCGGCAAGATAGAGGTGTAAATCTCCAGCATATTCCCAAGATCATTCATTATAACTCTATCGAACGTGCCCATGAAAGCTTCTGAAGAAGGAAGATGAGGTAACTAAACATTATATTTTTTGCCGTTTCTTACCGTATGCCTATCACTGAAAAGGAGAATGTGAAAAAGGAAAGCCCCACCTCTCTCTCTCTCCCTCACTTTTAAAAAAGAAAAGTGGATCAATCAATAGTGAGCAACTTTGATTTACTAGAAATTTCGTCCGAAATTCAAATCAACCATAGTAAACTCTCGCTCACTATATATCATTGACTTTAGCCCAAACTTCAACTCACCTTTTGTTGATGTCCATTGCAATTTCACTCATTTCTACATTAAGGGCCCACCATGGATTGATCAAACACTTTGCATGATATTAACTCCACTCACTCCTTTTCTTGTAGAAAATCAAAGCAAGTGCATCATGTGAAAAACACATGATCTATGATCCCCACTGCTATTGAGCAAAAAGATTTAGGTGCCTTAAAGTTAATACAAGATGAGTTAGAATCGATGAGCAGTTTTGAAGAATTTTGCTCAGCTCATTGATTTAGATGGAAAGTGAAATTTATATTAGTGTCATTGCACCAATGCATATGGTTTTTTCTTCTGTGATGCAGCACCAATTTGTTTAATGTTGTAGCGATTTATTTTAATTTATTTACAACAAATGGATGATTATGCTAATAAAGCTTTTGAGAGTTCGGATTGGCATTAATGGAAATTTATTTTCGTCATTTATGTATGCTGCATTTGTGGAGTTCACTTTCTTACTAGTTAAAATGAAGGTTTTTAACAAAAAAAAAAAAAAAAAAATTACCAAGAGCTAAAATAAAGGCTTTGAAGAGTAGCCACCTGCCAAAAACAAAATTCGGTCAATTATGCATTGTTTTAACAATTGAAAAAGGCTTTGTAGAGGCCATAAATTTGGTAGCTAATTGATAAGGGAGGACTTCTTATGGTATCTATTTCTGTGGTCGAGCTTGATGGGAAAGAGAACAATGCTCAACTACTTGTTGTTGGCCGGTGGCTATAATAACAAGCTTAGTTTTGTTTATTGGGAAGACAGCCCCTGAAAAAATAATAAACTCCATGTCTTCTATTTGGATATGACACAGTAAAAAAACAAAAAAATAGTAGGGGAGTCTTTAGGTAAAGGTGGAGACAATCTGAAGTCAACATGTAAAGAAAAACTTAGCCAAATGGCTGAAACTTGAAAGACTGGGTCAACTTATAGGGGACCCAGCGCCATTTAAAACTTGTAGAGCCATTTCAAAACAAGTTAGTGCTGGAAGCTACAGAGGATCTAGGTTCTTTTCTAACTAGCCTTTGCCCATGCTATACAGGTTTACAATAAGTTTCTGTAAAAAAAAAAAAAAAAAGGACACATACACACAAAGATGCAGTGTTTCACAAGTGATAAACTTGATGGTATTCTTGACTCTTATTTAAATGAAATTTGCATGTGAGCCACTATAAGGTTAGCATTCATTTTCCGTGGTTTGTATTTACAGGTTAAGGCCTGACTGATGGATTTGTAGGCCCCACTATCAGATTTCTAATTTAGAGTGGTCTTCTTCCTTATTGGCAAGTGCACTCCCAATACAGTGCATACAAGCTAAGCTCTCCAATATTCGCCCGCTTCATCTGAAGGTTTGGACACTGTTTCATGCTTTAGGATTGAATTTGTGTAAAATTCATCTTCTATGCAGGTCTATTTTGATGCTTTTGGCAATACTTTCTCAATGTTTCTGGATCTCAGCCCATGCTTCTGCTCCAGCTTCTTCAGATCACCTACTTTACATTTTGCCATGGCCCATGCAGTTATATCTTGCTTACTATAAGCATAGCCCTTCCTCGATCTGCTGTCGTTTCTTGCTTCAGTTAATTTCTGTTTACCCTATGATGTATTGTATTATGACTGTTTGTTTCTGTTGTTTGAACTTGATCTTGTGCTTCTTTATTTACAATTTGTCTTAGAACTTGTTCTACCAAGGATTATTGATTTCCAGGCTTTTGAACTTTTCTATTTGAGTTGGTATTGCTAGATGACAGCTGTACTACTAGTGGCATATATATGTTTGGATTCCATTTTGGGCCATCATTGACCTGGTTCCTGGCATGGGTCATATGTTATTACATGTGATTCTTGTGATAGTATTTTGGGCCTATGGCCTAGAGCTGTACATAGATCTGGACCTTGCCTAGACCAGGTAAAGGGGAAGCCTACATCAACTCCTTGGTAAAACCATTGGCGGCACCATTTGGAGACCATGTATTTCTTGATTTTGCCCATTCTAGCTGGCTACTTTGTGGCCTTTTGAAGTTTTATATTACACTATCTTGGATCTTATTATATCGATTGTCCTTCTAATCCGCATTTAGCAATATAAAACTTCTTTTTTTAGGAACCGATCAATACAGATCCTAGGCAACACTGTTATTGTTTTTGAGTTTAAACTTATAAGCTATCTTGACTACCTTTGCTTAAAGTACTACCATAAACATAAAGGGTCATCCTAAAATAGAGCTTGAAAAGGGCCTTCTAACCAACTAGTAGCAACTCAATTGGCCAAAGACTATTATACGCCTCAACAAGCGGAGAAGTTTTGTGTTTGACACCAACCTTCGTTGGCCACCTCCTATAGATTTACCTGATGCACGTAGATAAGAGGGTTTGCATGTCCTCCTAAAGATTAATTCTCGGTTGTTCACAATCGAGTGTCCCTTAAGACTAAAGACCCCTGGGCTGTGCAGGAGATGTCCTAGGTTATTAAAAAAAAAAGCCTTCTAAAAGTAGTAATCAATAGAAAAAAAAAAGTAGTTGTCTATAGAATTTCATTTCTTAACGAGTCCGGATCTGGTGAGGCTTTATCCCATGGTAACCTTGGTCCCCACTACGTCACCGTCGGACAAATCCCCCTAAGGATCCCAATTCTTTCTAAACTAGTAGACAGACGGACAGCATTTACTGTGGGGCCTAGCTACCGAGCCCTTAAAAGGGGAAGATTAGATACAATGGAGGTTGCTAGGGACCCAAACAAAGCCATTACAGGGATCTCCAAATTGGAAAGCCTCTCTTTATATGTATGTATTGACCATTCAGTTGATAGAATTAGACCGAATCGCTGACAATATCTAATCCATTTCGTTTTCTTTCATGTATCTAAGATGTTGACTTGTTTGGCCAGCGAGACCCGGGACATTGTCTAATTATCATTTTATTATATTGTCATTGATTTATGGGCATGGCCCATGGCTGAGGTCTACCCGTTTCAAACGCCGCGCTTTTCCACGTTTTATAACTTTATTCGTCTGCGGATGTCCACTTGATCTACAGCTATATATATATATATATATATATATATATATATATATATATATATATATAGGGGAGGCGGTCCTGTAAGGACCGTCCTTACCGTTTACGGTGAGGACCGCCTATTGGGGCCCACTGTGTAACCCCACTGGTCATGGGATAGAGGGGGAATGAAAGATCCAAATGGGGTCAACTTGCATATCAAATTTGAAGTCATTCTAATACCTCTAACCCCTTTATCCATGACTCACAAGTTTAACAGCTTTATATCAAAGAAGAAAAATTGACTCTCAATCCAATGGTCTAGTTCATCCGAATTCATGCGATTTCATGGGAGTTCATATTTATAAGGGGATTATGAATGGGTAGTCACTTTGGATGGGTCATAAGGTGAGCCCCAGAGGGTGTTCCGAACGGTGCGGACCGTAAGGACGGTGCTTACAGACTGCCTTCCCTATATATATATATATATATATGTCCTTATTAGGACAGAGGCAAGGTCTCTTTCTCACTTTTTTTTTTTTAAGTTAAAAAATTTACTCATGACGATTTTATCGGAAAAAACAAATTAGGTGACCACCATACCAAAAAGATAATTTTAAGTGCCATTGCACCAAATCAGTCGTTTTCCCCGAAAACAAATATTTTTTTTAAAGCATTCTCTACTAAGGTCCCTATCGACCTTTGTTTTGTTCATATTAAGGGTCTCTAGTGACCTTGCGTTCGACCCGTTCATACATTTTAGGGATTAGAAGCCCGATTTTCTCTCTTGTTTGTTTCCTTCTTCCTCAGCGTCGACTGCGACTCCACATCAACTGCCATACGTATTCATAGTGGTTCCCAGTGGTCCTCCATCGAGCCATGGTGACATGGAATTAGGAATTATAAAAAGGGTTTCTGAAAAGTAAAAAATCATGTTTTAGGGCAAAGTACAAACTCCACATTTCCATAGGTCTGCCCCAAACAATAACATATGTACTCTAATGTTCTCCACCAAACAACGTCATGTGCTTTAATGGTCTTCAAGAGGTGGGAATATCCTGAGGAGGGGAAGCAAACGAGCAAGATCGGTTTTTTTCAAGAACAGGGAATGACTGATGAGTTTTATGCATTTATAAGCGTACACCGCATGGTTGATAGAGACCCTCAACATTACAAATAAAGGTCGATTGAGACTGTACAAACAAAGTAAATAGGAGTTCTGTCAAGGTTAGGATGGACCGCATGGTCTCAATCAACCTTTAACATTGCAAATGAAGGTCGATAGGGACCCTAATAGAGAATGTTAAAAGAAAAAGTTTTCGGACAAAATGACTGATTTGATGCAAGGGCACTTAAAATTACCTTTTCGGTATGGTGGTCTCATAATTTTTTTTTCAGGTTAAATCCCCTTTACCTCTTATTTCTAGTTTTTTTTACAAATTTATAATTATTCTATTCGATAAAATTAAAAAAGGAACTTATTTTTCTACGGAGTATTTGATAAAGAAACAAATAAGAGATTGTTAGACGTCATTTAATCTGTGTCATTCCATAAAATTTGTTTTTTTTTTTAACAGAGGACCCACCTTTCCAAATACAACACGGAACTCAAAAAATTAGAACACCGCCCACCTTTAGTTGCGAATGGACAGTAGACTATCCTGCCAAACCCACAACAAAATCTGATTTTGTCCTGGGAAATGGTCAAAAATCCTACTCTCATTTGGCCCAAAGCAGGCCCAGAAAAATGATCTACAGCATGGTTGATCTTATCTTTTTCAGTTGGCTGTTGGCTAGGTCCAGAGGTTGCAATTCCAAACTCGATCTAAACCATGGACCAAAGGTTGCAGTTTCAAACTCGATCTCTCCTTTGGGCCACTTGTCCAAGTAAAAGTCTAACTTATCCGGTGCATGGGGGAGGAAGGGACTTTAAGTGCCCAGGGGTATAGTCGGTTCTCGAAGATGCCAAACACCCTCGTCATATATATATAAAAAAAAAAGAGAAAATAGAAAAAGAGGCAGCACAAAATGTCACAAAATGCAAGCTTAGGTGCCAGTCTAAGCTGTTCACTAATACCTGTTAGGGCTCACTTTCAGTCTTCTACCAAAAAAAAGAAAAACAACAAAAGGAAAAAGCAAGCTTTAAGTCAATGGGTATGAAGAACGGCTCCGTACCCAAGTGGTAAGGAGCGTCAGTTCTTACTTGGCTGCCCCGGGTTCGAACCCAGTGTACGTCACCTCTTTCCGCGTGTGTGGGCTTCCTTCCCACCTGAGTAGGCGGGTTCTCTCTTGGGTCCCAACCCCCTTCGCTGTTGCGCCAAAAAAATAAAAAATAAAAGTCAATCGGTCTGATTCATCATATAAAATAATGCAATAAGTCTATGGAGCCTGAATGGGTTACCCAAATTCCAGCCCGATCCGAGCTTGATGTATAGCTGGACCTAAAAGCCAGCCAGAATTTTTGAAGCCCGCTTAATCCTTTTGAAAGTTTTCGTTCTTGTCTTGAGAAGAACAAAATATGCCCTAGACACCGTCCAGCGCTCTTTCTCTCGCTCTCCATCGCAGCGCCTCCCTCCCCACGGCTCCGCCACCTCCACGCACCAGCAAATCTCTCTCTCTCTCTCTCTCTCTCTCTCTCTCTCTCTCTCTCCCTCTTACCATCGCAGCAATTCCCTCCCTCCCTCATCGCAGCGCCTTCCTCGCTCGTTGGTGTTTCTGATGAGGTGCGAGCTGGAAAACAGAAGGGGGAAAGAGGAGGAGAAAGGACGGGAGAGGAGGAAGATTGTAGCAGCGCGCGGGTCCTTCGACGCTCAGGTATGTGGGCCCCACTTACCTTCTTCTCCTTCCATTTCTTTCTCTTTTTTTTTAGGCGCAATTATGAAATGAGGGGGATTTGGGGCACGGTTCTGGCTAAGGGCAGCCATTAAGATGGTGAGGAGTGAAAGAGTGAGCTTACCTTAGCTAGGGAATGGAAATCTTAGCCCTTAATTTCATTGTGGGTGACTACACAGTGGGATTTTGAGCCTACACAGATGGGGGAAAATCCTCTGTTGAGACTTATTGAAACAACTGGGGGAAAATCCTCTGTTGAGATTTATTGATTGTTGAAAGATGGGGATGATATTTAATCTTCTCTTGAAATTTTCTTGATATCAAATGAAAATTTTCGTGTGAAGATTTTCTTGAGTTATCTTGTAGGTTCCATTACTACATCTATCAAATGATATTTAATCAAATGAAAATCCTCTGTTGAGATTTATTGATTGTTGATAGCCTTTAATCTTCTCTCTATTCTATAGCCTTGGATTAAATGATAATCAACATCTAACAAACTCCATTTACCGCCATTGACTCTATCCTCATGTGTTGTTATATCAACAGAAGCCATACTTTGTTGCATGATATGTTTTGAAGATTTTGCTGCCTGACATATTTTGGAAAGTGGCAAAAAGCATCTTCTTGGAGGAGGAAATATTTCTCAATGAGGGAGAATGTTCTCCTACAAGATAACTTAAAATAAATTTTGTCATAGAATTTGGAATGGTAAGGACTAAATTTAAAATCCTATTAATTTGGTTCTTTAATCTGATTGAGTTTGTGGGTTTCTATCTTTTTTGCTTCAGGCTCTGGCCAATTTCCCATTGAAGAAGGCAGAGAAGAAAGATCTCAAAGAAAGAGATTGAAAAGTCACCCCAGGTACAAATTAGGAAGATGAGACAGAGCCCATTGTGTTTTGCACCTGAATTTGATGGGCTGCACTACATCGAGACTCTTGTTTCTCATTCATAAATCACCTTGTGTTTTCAATTTTCTTTTTATTGAATTCATATCTTGATTGGGCAAGAAGAATGTACATTTGAAAATCTCTTTCATGTATGACAATTGAATTCGGCGAAGTTTGTTTCTGATATGAGTAAGTTGATGTGAAAGTGAAATCTGATTTATGATTGTTGTGATGTGGTCGAAATTAACATTTCCTACATATGGTTCGTTAACATTGTCATGTTGGGTGTTCTAAAATTCAAGGAGTTTCCTTATTTTGACAAGGCTTACACCTGTTTGGCCGCTGAATTTGGATGTTAACATGGGTGAACATTTTGCTTTGGGTTTTTATTCATAGAGTTTTTATTCTCTTGTGGATGGTGAATAGTTTGCTGTGATTGTATTGGAAAAGTGCGCGAGTTTAAAAAATATAACAAACGTATATCAAGTTGAAAAATAGCAGATTTTAAGTTCATAACATATACTTTGAAAGCCTCAAATTTCAGCGAAAAAATCCCTCGGAAAGTAGGTTAACCAGTGCCCCAAACAGGGGTACTCAACAAGGTCGCAGCAGGTTTACTGTAACTGTATTGGAAAAGTGCGCAAGTTGAAAACATCGCAAACGTGATTGCATCAAGTTGAAAAATAGCAGATTTTAAGTTCATAGTATGGACTTTGAAAACGTCAATTTTCAGCGAAAAAATCCCTTAGGAAGTGGGTTAACGAGTGCCCCAAATATGGGTACTCAGCAAGGTCACAGCAGGTTTGCTGTGACTGTGTCGAAAAAGTGCGCGAGTTGAAAACATCGCAAACGTAATTGTATCTAGTTCAAAAATAACAGATTTGAAGTTCATAATCTGAACTTTGAAAGCTCTAATTTTCAACGAAAAAACCCCTGGGGAAGTCTGTTAACCAGTGCCCCAAACAGGGGTACTCAGCAAGGTCACAGCAGGTTTGCTATGACTGTATTGAAAAAGTGCGCGAGTTGAAAATATCGCAAACGTGATTGTATCTGGTTGAAAAATAGCAGATTTTAAGTTCATAAAATGGACTTTAAAAGCCCCAAATTTCATCGAAAAAATCTTTCAGAAAGTAGGTTAACCAATGCCCCAAACAGGGGTACTCAGCAAGGTCGGAGCAGGTTTGACCCAACTGTAATAGAAAAGTGCGCAAGTTGAAAACATTGCAAACGTGATTGTATCAAGTTGAAAAATAGCAGATTTTAAATTCAAAATATGGACTTTGAAAGCATCAAATCTCGTTGAAAAAATCCATCGGGAAGTGAGTTAACCAGTACCCCAATCAGGGGTACTCAGCAAGGTCGCAACAGGTTTGACCCGACTGAGTACCCCTGTTTGGGGAACTGGTTAACCCACTTCCTGAGGGCCAATTTGGTAACTCTACTAATTGAGTCAAGTAAAGCTGGTTTTGAAGAAAGAATAAAATATAAGTAGGTTATGATGGTATTTTATTTTTAATTGTTTGTTATTGAATCTTTTGGACTTTTTGTATGGAAAATTAGAATTTTTTTGTATTTCAGTGGATAAAGGTAGTTGTTTTTTGACTTTTTGTATGAAAAAGATGGAAAGAGTTTTGAATAAAGTGCATTTGATGTGGCATTTGGGGCTTTCAAAGTGCATATTATAAACTTAAAATCTGCTATTTTTCAACTTTATACAATTACGTTTGTGATGTTTTCAACTCGCACACTTTTCCAACACCGAGTTGGATTATTAAAAGTTAAATCAATCCATGGTATGGTTCAATTAATGATAAGGACCCATCACCAATCTGAGTTAGGTTGAAATCCAAAGTATGCCATCTTAAATTATGCGCCCCACATGAATTGATTTGAGTCGAGTCTAACCAGTAACTTTGGGAATGCTAAATGTTTCAGTAATCCTAACTTCTGTCCAACATGTCAACCAACAAAGTAACATTACTGACTACTACTCTTACGAAAATGGATGAGAAGCAAGATTCTCCTAAATTTTAATGGTAATACACCAAAGAGAAATTCTATTGAATTCCCAATTCTGGGTCAAATGGAACTTGTGCAACAACATAATTCTCCATGAAGAAATGTATGGACTAAAAAACTGAATGTTCGTAAATGGAAAAACGTTCAGATTGGGCAATGAGCACCCAAGCCTCCAACACTACCATACCTCTCACAAGTATGAACCACTGTACTAAATCAGATTTCACTTTCACATGAACCGACTCAAACTTCCACAAACCTGAAAGAAATTTTCAAATGTATATTCTTCTTTCCCAATCAAGATATGGATTCAATTAAAAAAAAAAGTAAAAGTACAGGGAGATTTATGAATGAGAAACAAGAGTCTCCAAGGAGTGCAGCCCATCAAATTCAGGTGCAAAACACAATGGGTTCTGTCTCATCTTCCTAATCTGCACCTGGTTTGACTTTTCACTCTCTCTTCTCCTCCTTGGTCAGCTTCTAAGTTGACATCTGGCTTATACCTAGACATTCTTCTCTGCCTTCTTGTGAGAAATTGGCCAAAGCCTGAAACAGAAAAGATAGAAACCCACAAACCCAATCAGATTAAAGAACCAAAATAATAGCATTAACAGAACATTTTTAATTGAAAAAAGAGAAATCACCTGGAAAGAGCTTGCAATAGACATGGTGAGAAAGAACATTTTTAATATTTTAACACTTTTCCAACACAGTTCACATTAGTACCCCACTGGAGCATCTAACATTGTACAGACTACATTTGGTAGTGTGAATTGTCCACTCAACAATTGGGACCACCCATAAACTAGAGAAAATCAGGCCAGGAAAGACCCCAAATTGGAACCTCTCGGAGACAAGTTTACATATTTAAACTAATGAGCTTAATAAACATATGCACATTCAACATGGTTATCTGCAGAAAAAGAGGTCAGAATCAGATAGGAAAGTGACTTAACAACCAAAATAGATACAGTAACAACACCCGTAACATCACACACTGCAAGAGGACTTTGACAACAACAGAATAAAAAAAAGTAAGTGGGTATAATCAAACAGAATAAAGCAACAAGAAGTCCTATAATCAACAAGTAAACTTTGAATAAACTGCCACAACTGAATGTTCAACAAGTCAGTATTGTGTTGACTTTTATCTGATTTGATTTGAAGTTCAAATATGTTAAGAATACCTATAACAGAACTTGAAAACAATCAATGAAGTAGATTACATCAAACTAAAGCAATCAAAAGCATCTAAGCATGTATAATCAATTTACAGTGTGGTTGAACTTTTAATCAAAACACTAAATGCTTCATACTGGGGAAAAAAATGTAAGTGCCTTGTATGATTCAAAAGCAATTCGTATCTGATAAGTAGTTGATTTTGCACTTGCAATAAAGTAATTTCCACTGTATTTATTTTCTAAAGTAGAGGCATTTTCTGAAATTTTTTTACCAAGAAGATTCAAATCCAAAAGGCAGAATATCATTTTTTGTGGTCCTTTCAAAAGTGGTAGAAACACGGTAGGGGTTACCCCTGTATATATAGTAATTAAATCTTCTTGAGATCATCATTACTTCTTTATTATTATTAATTTTTATCATTGCCCCCATGGTAGCAGGTAAAAGACACTTCCAAAAAGAGTTGTCTTCACCACATAACCAACCTAGAAAGAATTATTACTATTTGCACAACCAAAGTGAGCACACACAGACCTCAATATGCTATTTACTTCTGTATTCCCTCTCTCTCTCTCTGTTTGTTTTTTTTTTTTTTTTTTTTCCATAGGACTTGCATATAGATAGAAAGGCTTTCCATCCAAACGAGTTGTATAGAGTCCAGATTCTTTCCACACAGGACTTGAGAAATTCTTTGAGCCTAGCATTATAAATCCACCAGTACTGTCCAACCTAGTTATGTCATCTATGAAAGTTTTACTCAAATTAAAGTTATTCCAACATTTAATTTGATGCGTATTTTACTTTTTTATATTTTAATTATGTGTTTTAAATATGATCAATTTAAGAGTGAAAATAACTCCCATAAGAATAAACTTATCGTGTTGAGGTCTGCATATAAAGCAGTAACAAAAAAAGCACAGATTTTGAAAAAACCTCGTTTGCTCCCAACAGAGGATTGTCCCATCTATCAACAATCAATAGATATCAACAGAGGATTTCCCCCCAATTGTTTCAAAATGATTTTGTCAAGGGTTCCCCCACTGTGCAGTCACCCACAATGAAATCAAGGGCTGGGATTTCTATTCCCTAGCTAAAGTAAGCTCACTCTTTCACTCCTCACCCTTAGCCAGAACCATGCCCCAAAACCCCTCATTTCATAACTGCGCCTAAAAAAATAAAATAAAATAAAAAATGAAAGAAATCGAAGGAGAAGGTAAGCGGGGCCCACATACCTGGTCGTCGAAGGTCCCGCGCGCTGCTCCTCTTCCTCCTCTTTCCCCCTTCCGTTTTCCCGCTCTCACCTCACCAGAAATCAAAAACGCAGCAGCAATCCGAGTGAGGAAGGCACAACGATGAGGGACGGAGGGAGGCACTACGATGGTAAGAGGGAGAGAGAGAGATGCTGCTGCGTGGATTTTGAGCTGTGGGGAGCGAGGCGAATCGATGGAGAGTGGCCCTACGATGGTAAGATGGAGAGAGAGAGAGAGAGAGATGCTGCTGCGTGGACTTTGAGCTGTGGGGAGGGAGGCGAATCGATGGAGAGAGACAGAGAGAGAGAGAGCTGGAAGGTGTTTAGGACATAAAGTTTTCTTCTCAAGACAAGAACGAAAACTTTCAAAAGGATTCAGCGGGCTTCAAAAATTCTGGCGGGCTTTAGGCCCAGCTGAATATCCAGCTCGGATCGGGCTGGAATTCGGGCAACCATTCCGGCTCCATAGACTTATTGCATCCGAGGAGTGAGGGAGACCATGCTTAATCTCTAGTAATCTAAGTGAGAGATAGGGTTGTCAACTAATTCAGCAATCCCTCATTCTCACTTGAAATGGAGGTAACTAAAACACCCTTTTATCTTTTTTGGGTGAAAGATTAATACTCATTCGACCTCATTTGACAAACTTTTCTTTGAATGTGTGTACTTGTGATGCAGGCCCTAGGGTTAGGGCTTGCGTGGGAAGTGCTAAAAGCACAATGGATGCCAAAGCACGTGTCCGAAGACACAATCAATCTCTGAAGAAAATAAACGAGGACGCACCTCAATGGAAAAACCCAATCTCATTAATCAACTACCTCTTAGTAGTAGTGCCAAAGCAAGAACTTCAAACAGTGACGTAATCATCAAGGAGAACAAGACAAAGACTTGCATAGTCACAGAGGGAATTTAATAACCTTTGTAACATAGCTAGCACGAGATAAAGATATTGACTGTTTACAGTACTCAAAGTATCAAATAGTATAAATGCTGAAATATAAATGCATATAGAAGTCCATTGAGACCATAGGCAAACAAAGAAGAGATACTAAAGCAAACAACAGACCTTATAATTGTCATTTAAACAAGCAAGTTTTATCATAATCATCCACAACAAACCAACAACTAAAACAGATTCATCCTACTTCAATACTGTTTAACATCATTATCAAAAATCTAAAAATGAAACCACTTTTGCCTAATCATCCATCTGCTCCCTGCAAAACAAACCAAAAAGAAAAAATATATATATATATATAATTAAATTATCTTCTTCCAAATCATATAATACAAGATCATGGTAATATTAAGTAAAGAATAAATAAGTTTTTTTACCCCTTCGGAAGGATCCTGTCACTTTATAAAAGATTTAAATTCACACCATAAGAGAATATTTTACAAAAATTTGATAAACAGGCGTACTTTTAAATTATTAAATATTTGAAACTCTTTAAGACCTTTAGGAATTTGTTTAATAAATTTAAAGTACATAAATTTGAGAGAGTTTGATGAATTTATAGTACATAAATTTGACACCTAAATCCATGTGTCCATAAATCTTTCTCATTTGGGACTAAGAGCCTATCAAATATAAAAAAAGGGGGAAAGTTTCATTCAATCAACTCTTAAATATACAGGGGCATTTTGTAAGTTCTATAGAAGCTATAACCAAAACCTAAAATTGACAAACCAACATGGACAGGCAGACCCAAGATTCATGTGACAAAGCTCCATTGATGATGATGTTGAATTGTTGATGGCTTTTTTTTTTTTAAGTTGAACACATACATTCTATTAAAATCAAATTGGATTAAAATGCATAGTACATAAAAATGTAATCATCATATACTAACTGTTTGATAAAATTACTTAACTAGTGAAAAAAAAAAAAAAAAAAACTACTTCTCACGGCACTAAAACAATTTGACCCCCTCTTCTTTTTATTCTCTAATTGAATTTACCCTTCACTTTCCTTCACTCATTAAAAATTTTTACCAAAGGGCAAAGACGCCTGTGGAAGAAAGAAAAGAGTTTCCCTTGTTAAATGTGGTAAAATGTACCTGCAATCATCAGCAAGGAAGCTGCAGAATCAGGCTCCGAATCAGACTGTTCTTTCCGTTTTCCTGCAAGAGAACTGCTACCAATGAACTAAAAAAAACAACTCCCGAAAGGGCAATAACATATGCATATGAGAGAGAGTGAGTGAAAGTTTTCCCTGACCTAACGTGCTTTGAGGGGTTTTACTTTTATCCTCAGACTTGGGATTCAACCCTTTCCATTCTTTCGTAGATCGGATTTTCAATTTCTGCAAACAGAAGCGAAATCATGGTTTTCATGAATCAGATTGCTCCTTCCATGTTTCAGGAAAAAAGAAAGTAGATAGAGAGAGACCTCAAAGGCTGACAGCGGGCACAAAATACATAAAGAGAGGGTCCAATCATCAATTGGACACACACCCTCCCAACATTCGGTCTTGCCCACTCTTCATGGGCCATGAGGTCAAGATAATGTCTCTCTTTGCGTCTCGATCTTTATGTCAAAAGATGTGATCTATGCACACCATGGAATGTATTTATAATCCTCTGAAACTATTGAACCACCATCATCTATTGGCCATAACATTCAGAAGAGAGGTTTCATCCTCTAAAACTATTGAACCACCATCATCTTTTGAGGCTTAGCCAAATGTATGGAAAAACTTGCTTGAAAGATTGGTCCGCCAACAGTGCCAGAAGAGAACCTATGGAATCTGTATCTGTGCTATTGTATTCTCCCACCCATGAAATGTCCAGTCTCAACACATCTATGTTACCAATGACAGACTAAGAAAACAATGAAGAGTTATGATCCTCACATCGAGACAGAATCTTGGCACAATTCCATGTTAGTGTGCATAGGCATTTAAGCGGGTGGTGGTAATGGAAGAATGCTAAATGTAATTGCTTCTGCAGCTTAGCCTTTGAGGACATATTCTTCAAGCATATTCTCTCCATACAACACATACCAAATATAAAAAATAGTAGAATCACGCTTATCACCCCGTGCATATCTCGAATACCCATTGCAATTTGATGTTAATATATGATGAGGAAACCATGAACTTCATCAACAAGCAAACTATGCCATTCAATGTTAAGATATGCATCTCAAAAACAGCTGTGAACTTTGTAGGTAGCTTTGAAAAGCAATTCAGAACAGAAATCCTTTTGACTAGAACTCATAAGACAACCACTCATCAGTTGAAGATCCCAACGCATGTTGCTCCAATCTGCATTTTTTATAGCTGATTTAATTACTGTAAATCTAAATACTAGTATTTTTTATAGGCAATCATACACCACAGATTGAATTTTTAGTAGAATAAGATTGAAAGATGCTGCATTCAAAATGAAACCAATCTATCATTATGATCCAATCTGTCATGATGCCTCAGCTGTAAATTTGGAACAGAAAAAGAACATCCAAGATGGGCACATCTTGCTGAGGGCATCCAAGTGCCACCTAAATTGTAAAGTAATTTATTGGATCAAGATTCCACATAAACCAAGAGAAACACAGCATCACAGTCACTGTTCACAATCAAAATCAGAAAAAAGAACAAATAAGCTAAAGAACAAAAATTCCAGATTCACCTTTTCGATTAGTTTGCCTAAATCTTCTTTCTTTCAACTTAGAAAAAAAAAAAAATATGGCGATGAAATTTAGTGTCGGATGACATCCATCCAACCTAAGACTTGCATCATGTTGTTGAAGAACAACCCCAGTAAGCTATATTCCATTACATCAAATGATTCCCAAGAATCTCATCCACCTGGCCATCCTTAGAAATTGCATTCTTCACAGATAAAAAAATTCAAATCTCCACACAGACAAGCAAAAAAAGAAAAAAAGAAAAGAAATAGAAACCAATGAATAAATACTCTAAAATTTAAAGTTTCCCAAAACCATCTTCCAAATAAACAAATTCCCAAGAGTCCCATATTAATCTTACACCAAATATACAATTATGCATGTGTCTTGCAGCAAGGATGAGTTGCTGCAAACAAATCATCATAGCATGTAGCATTGGTAAAATAAATAAAATGAACAAAAATAGAAAAAAAAAGAACATTAAAAAACACATGTTATTTACATATAAGAAGAATACACACGGCAGAAGATAGTGTAGGCTATTCTAGCCTTTCTATGAGCATATAACAACTTGAAGGAAAGAAAGATACAAAAGGCAGAATGATTAAACTCTAGTTCATATCACTTCATTACATAAAAAGCAACATCTCAACATTCTTATATAGGATTTCTACATACATCACAATAAAAGCAAATACATGGACTATTATGTATTCCAAGAATACAGTTAACTCAACACATTAACCCAATAGACACGTCATACCAACCGAAGAGACACTTCACAAGTGCAATGTATGCACAAGGAAAGGTGCAACACAAAACTCTAGGAGCATGTACCTAGCAAATGCATGAACAGTGCATTAATTCAACACTTCTTGATTACTCCCCCTTCGTCCTGCTATGATGAACTGGATTTTTCGCCATTAAAATAGCAGATTTGTTATCGCAGTACATCACTATTCCGCCATCTTTTTTTTCACCGAGGTCTTCAAGAATTTTTCGCAACCATAATGCTTGACAAGTTCCAAGTGACGCAGATACATATTCTGCTTCTGCTGAAGATAGAGCAGTTGTATCTTGTTTCTTTGATACCCATGAAAAAATTCCAGAACCAAAAGAGAATGCATAACCAGATATGCTTTTGATATCATCAACTGATCCTCCCCAATCACTATTTGTATATCCTATCAGCTTTGCATCAGCAATAGGATAGTACACGATTCCAAAATCAGATGTTCCTCGAATGTATCGTAACACACGTTTTGCAGCACGCAAGTGTGTTTGATTTGGACAATGCATAAATCTTGAAAGTAAACTTGCAGCGAACATAATATCAGGCCTTGTAGAAGAAAGGTACAAAAGACTCCCGATCATACTTCTGTATAAGGATTCATTTACCTTTTCTGAGCCATCATCTTTCATCAACTTCTTATTCACTACAAGGGGAGTAGTGACAGAACTGCATTTATCCATGTTGAACTTCCTGAGAATAGATTCAGCATACTTCTTTTGACAGATAAAAATTCCCTTGTCATTTTGAGACATTTCTATTCACAAAAAGTAATGCATGAGGCCAAGATCATTCATCTCATATGTTTTCATCATGTCAGCTTTGAAATCTTGCAACATTTTGTGATCATTACCCATGAAAATCAAATCATCAACATATAGTGAGACGATGATGATAGACGTACCTTCAGTTTTGATGTACAATGTGGGTTCACTCTTGCATCAATGAAAACTCTTCTTGATAAAGTACCCATCAATCTGACTGTACCAAGCACGTGGTGCTTGTTTTAGCCCGTACAAGGCTTTCCTCAATCGGTAGACTTTATCTTCCTTTCCTTCGACCCAAAAACCTTGTGGTTAACAAACATAAATTTCATCTTTAAGCACTCCATTCAAGAATGCTGATTTGACATCAAGCTGATAGATTGACCATTTTCTTTGAGCTGCAAGTGCAATAAGTGTATGTATGGTCTCCAATCTAGCAACAGGAGCAAAGGTTTCATTGTAGTCAATACCTGGCTGTTGTGTGAAACCCTTTGCAACAAGTCTTGCCTTGTATTTCTGAATCGTACCATCTAGATTGAGTTTAGTTTTGTAAACCCACTTCACTCCTATGACATCTTCGTTAACTGGACGGTCAACCAAGTCCCAAGTGGAGTTTTTCTCAATCATGATGATTTCTTCCTCCATAGCATTTATCCAGTTCTCTTGCTGAGCAGCAACTTCAAAGCTTTCTGGTTCTACAACCAGAAAATTGCATCTTTCATATATCTCTGCCAAAGATCTTACTTTCTTTGGAGGTGATTCTGATGAGTAGCTTGATGCTGATGATGGAGAACTTCATGGTGAAGATTGAGTAACTGTTGATGATGGTGTTGCAGGTCCAAGATCTTCATCTCTGTTTTCCTCCATTCCTACTGCCATGCCTTGAGCATTTTCAGAGTTGTCATCTTCAAGATAGACCTTCTTTTCCTGCACCTTTTTGTTGTTCCAATCCCATGCTTCATTTTCAACAAATAAAACATCTCTACTAATCATTAGTTTCCCTGTCTCAAGGTTATATATTCTATAGCCTTTAGACCGTAAACTATAACCAGTGAAAATACATAATTCATATTTTTTATCAAGTTTTTGACGATTTTGAGAAGGAACATGAACATAGCAAATGCATCTGAAAACTTTTAGATGTCTCATTGAAGGCTTGTGTCCCGACCATACCTCAATCGTTGTTTTGTCTTCAATGGCTTTTGTAGGACATCTATTAAGCAAATAAACAACAGTCGATACAACCTCTGCCCAAAAAGAGTTTCGCATGTCTTTTTCCTTCAACATAGAACGAGCCATTTCAACAATGGTTCTATTTTTGCATTCTGCAATGCCATTTTGCTGCGGTGAATAAGCAACTGTGAGATGACTATGATTCTTGCTTCTTCACAATATGTTTCAAATTCTTTGGAATTGTACTCGCCGCCACGATCACATCTTAATGTCTTGATCTTGAAACCACTTTGTCTTTCAACTTTTGCTTTGAAAGCCTTAAAGATTGAGAAAGCTTCTAACTTTTCCTTCATGAAGTATACCCATACCATTCTTATGAAATCATCAATGAAAGTGATGAAATATATTTTTTGTCCAAGTGATGGAGTTTGCATTTTTCCACAAATGTCTGTGTAAATTAACTCCAAAGGTTCTTTAGCTCTCCATGAACTTTTTGGAAAAGATGCACAATGTTACTTTCCCAATGCACAACCCGAGCACAGGTCATTTTTCATTTCAATAGTCGGTAGCCCTTCCACCATATTTTTCTGGCTCATCAATTTTAAGCCATGAAAGTTTAAATGGCCAAACCTTCTATGCCAAAGCCAAGACTCATCAACTACATTGGCTTGTAAAGCACAATCCAAAGCATATCGAAATTTGATAGGAAAATTTCGATTTCTTTCCGTACTCACTTTGGCAATAACATGATTTTTTTCAATACCATCATAAATCAAACAAGAGTCATTTTCAAAGCAGACATAATATCCATGTTGAACAAATTGTCCAACACTCAACAAATTTTGATGCAGATCAGGTACCAAGAGGACATCCTTTATGTACTTGGTTCCTCTCTTGGTCTCAATGGCAATTGTCCCTTTTCCATTTGCTTGAACAACAGCCCCATTTCCCATTCTAATTTGTGATTTGACAGATGAGTCGATATTTGTAAATATTCGATCATCACTTGTCATATGACTGCTACAACCTATGATGCACGGATACTTCAAAATGGGCAATGTATCGTGTCGTATCGTATCCGATACTTCACTTTTTATGTGTAAAATCCGTGTCTCTTGCCGTGTCTATGGCGTGTCCTTGCCGCATCTGGGCATCATAGGCTACAACCACTATCCAAATACCAAGTATCCTCATTTCTAGTGGAAGTGGCTTGACAAGCAAGAAACAGATTTTCTTCAGACTTTTCTTCGGTGAATTTTGTAGCTTGTTCATTGTCCTTAAACCGACAATCTTTTCTCACATGCCCATATATTTTGCAGTTAAAACATTGAGGCTTACCTCTATTCCAACACTCACTTTCAGCATGTCCAGATTTTTTTGCAAAAGTCACATGTCACATCTTTGCCTCTTCCTTTGTTTTGATTTTGCGAGTTTCCTTTCACAAACCTTCCACCCTTCTTGTTATTATGCTGCCACTTTCCGGGACCAACTTGAGTCTTCTCAGAAGGATTTTGCATACCCATTGAAAGTTTTGTTAGAAAAGCACTTTCAATTGGATTTGCTTCATGTCTTAGCAGCCTTTGCTCGTGAGATTCTAAAGAACCCATCAATTCAACCAAAGATAAGGTTGAAAGATCTTTAGATTCTTCTATGGCAGCAATTGAGGCATCATACTTTGAAGGAAGGCTGATCAAAACTTTTCGGACAACTTTTTCATCAGAAATAGAATCTCCATAGATTCTAATTTGATTGACTATCTCCATAACTCGAGAGAAATAGTCATTCATTTTTTCTGAATCTTTCATCTTCAAATTTTCATACTCTCTTCGTAGAGTTTGTAACTTCATAGCAATCACCTTAGATGAACCTTTAAATTCATTTTTGCAAGGTGTCCCAGGCTTGCTTTGCAGTTTGAGAAGAAATAATTGTTGAAAAGATTGATTTGGAGATACCTTGTTGGATGAAGAAGAGGGCCTTTGCATCTTTCTTTCTATTTTCCTTCAACTGTTCTTGTTGTGCAGCTAAGAGAGAGAAGTGACATCAGCTGGATTCTGATAGCCACTTTCAACCATCCCCCACAACCCTTGGGACATAAACAATGTCCTCATCTTGATGCTCCAATGATCAAAGTTCTCTCCTTCAAAGATGGGCATTGAAGGTTGAATTGAACCATTGCTTATAGCCATCGATTCTACTTCAAGTAGAAATCTCTAACGCCCAGTTAGACTCGAAACTAGGCTCTGATACCACTTTGTAGGCTATTCTAGCCTTTCTATGAGCATATAACAACTTGAAGGAAAGAAAGATACAAAAGGCAGAATGATTAAACTCTAGTTCATATCACTTCATTACATAAAAAGCAACATCTCAACATCCTTATATAGGATTTCTACATACATCACAATAAAAGCAAATACATGGACTATTATGTATTCCAAGAATACAGTTAACTCAACACATTAACCCAATAGACATTTCATACTAACCGAAGAGACACTTCACAAGTGCAATGTATGCACAAGGAAAGGTGCAACACAAAACTCTAGGAGCATGTACCTAGCAAATGCATGAACAGTGCATTAATGCAATAGATAGAATGGAAAGAGAGCTGGTAGAAAGAATCACCAACTCTCTCAATTATGCTTTATTTCCTAACAATCTAAAAAAATTCAAACAGAATAAAAAATAAAATAAAAAACCACCATCCCTCCACAACCAACCACCATAAATCATTCAAGTCACCATCGAACCACCTGTCTCCTGATCTTGATTACACATCATCTACATTCCCTTTAATCAATCACATCCCCAGCACAAAAATAAATTTAAAAAAAAAAATCAACCCATCTCATTACACATCATCTCCATTCCCTTTAATAAAAGTAAATCAACAGAAGAAATAAACCAATAGAAGAGCGGTGAAGGAGGCGACGAGAAAACATAATGTTGGAGAAAACATAAGCCGTGCGTGTATAGCGAGTCTAAATACCTGAGTTTGGTTTTTTCTTCCTATTTTCCTCCTCTTCTTCGTTCCCTTCCTTTGTTTTATGTTGCCTGGAAACCGTGGGAGAAGGTCTGTATCACTTTTGATTTGGGGGTTTTCGAATAGAGAGGGTTTTCAATGATGGGATGGACGATGGTTCGAGAGAGACGAGGGTAAGGGTTAGAGATTTGGGGGTTTTCGAATGGAGAGGAATTTCAGTCGGATCGGCTGAGAGAGATGTAAAGGACGGCGTTGAGGGGATGATGGCCGAGAGAGAGGGATGAGATCGAGAGATGTAAAGGACGGCGTGAGGGGATGATGTGCCTGCGCAAGGTGAGAGAAGAGGTGGGTCTGCGAGATGATGGAGGTGGCGTGAGACAGATGGAGAGGGCCAGAGAGATGAAGGGTTGCAGGGGAGAGACGGTGAGAGAGTGAGAGACTGAGAGGGATGCTGCTGCGTGCGCAGGGGAGGGAGAGACGGTGAGAGAGATGGAGGGCTGCACAGGGGAGAAAGAAGAGATAGGGATGGCTTGCGCAGGGGAGAGATGGGCGAGAGACGGTGAGAGATGAAGGGTTGAAGGGGAGAGACGGTGAGAGAGTGAAAGACTGAGAGAGATGGAGGGCGTGCGCAAGGGAGGGAGAGCCGGGGAGAGAGTGAGAGAGGTGGAGGGCTGCGCAGGGGAGATCAAGATGGGCGAGAGAATGAGAGAGCGAGAGGGATCGATGAAGAGTGAGAGACGGTGAGGGATATGATGAGAGAGATCACTTTACTCCAAGCATTACCCAATCTCGTGCACATTCTTCTTTGATATGCATATATTGGGAAAGAATTACGCATCCGTCGTGGAGGCTTCTTGAAACTCAATATTTGCTGAATTCCCTCAATTGGATAGGATATGCATAGAAGAGGAATCAATGAGTTTGCATTGAAGAAATATTATTGATGAGTTGCCTTGAGTTGAAGAGCGCACTTGAGGGCCCGTTTGGTAACTCATGTGAAGTAAAATTGATTTTGAAGAAATAATAAAATATAAATGAGTTATGATGGTATTTTATTTTTAGTTGTTTGGTATAGAATCTTTTTGACTTTTTGTATGGAAAAGTATAGTACTTTTGTATTTTAGTGGATAAAGGTAGTTGTTTTTTGACTTTTTATATGAAAAATATGAATAAAATATAAGTGAGTTATGATGGTATTTTATTTTTAGTTATTTGGTATAGAATCTTTTTTACTTTTTATATGGAAAAGTGGAGTATTTTTGTATTTTCGTGGATAAACATAGTTATTTTTTGACTTTTTATATGAAAAATATGGGGAGGGTTTTGAATAAAGTACATTTAATGTGACATTTTGTATAAAAAAAATGGAGGCTTTACTTGACTTGTATTGTATTAGTAAAGTGCCAAACGGGCCCTGCGGGAATTCAATATCTTACTAGTCTCCAGTTTCTCCACGAATGAGACATGTCGGAGGAATTCCTAATGAGGATTCGGCAAGATAGGGGTGTAAATCTCCAACACATTTCCAACATCAATCATTTTAACTCTACCGAATGTGTCTCTGAAAGCTTCTGAAAAAGGAAGATAATCTGAAAGCTCAAAAACTAGGTGTGGATTATAACCTACACACCTCAAAACTAGGTGTTAGAATAACTTAGAAGGTATCTTATAATATTTTACTTTCTTATAAAAATCTTTACATTAAAATATTCAAACATATGCAGTATAAAATAATCTTTAGTTAAGAAAACCGCGCAAAATTTTTGCAAACACGAGTGAGACGACTTTTTGAGCAAATACTACCATGGTGGCCCATTGCAATTTTTAATATTGATGGTTTATATAGGAATCCTACTATGACTCAAGTGGGCCCTTCCCTATTTATAAAATCTATGTGGGCCCTATAAACTTGTCATAATTAAATAGTTCCCTTGTTTATTATTAATATTAGGTGGGTCGACTTACAAATGTTACATTAGGTGACTTCCATTATGATTACCTATATTTGGTGGGTCTCATATTATCAACATTAGGCGGGTCTCATAATCATTACCAATATTGGATTGTGTCAATGTAATTATTAGTTTGTCATCATTAAATGAGTCTCATTGTTTAGTGCCCCCAAGTGATCACTATAATTAGCTTTGCTAATATGACTATTAACATCAAATGGGTTCCACATTGATTTTTCATAGATGGATTCCTCAATGATGTCTAATACTTGAAAGGATCATTTGTTATAATCACCATTAAATGTATGATGCTGTGGTTTTCAATGTGTGAATCTACATTTATTAAACAATATTGCTCGTGGTTTTTAACATTTAGTACAATAATTTTAAGCATTAAAAACCTTCTGTACAAAACTTTTGGTGCAGTTGTTACTAGGGAAAATAGTTTTTATGAAAAACTTTTGCAAATAATTTTCAGTGTAACTGCTACAGCAGAAGATGTTGATGTTAAAATATGTTCAATATCATTTTTAGCCATTTGGGTGATTGGGCAAGACTTGGGTGTCGCGTCATCCAAACACATGAAATCAGGCACGTTCTTTTCACCTCTTACCAAAGCACATCACTTAATTTTTTTTCTTCCAAAACTGCCCTTGTTAATTACGGAGACAAATCGTTTCCAATTTACCCTTTAGAGACTCTCAATACCATGTATTAAATTCATAACTCTCTCAAAAAAGAGAAAATCATAAAAGTTTAGGCCTAATTATGATTTTAAAAGGTGGGTACAAGTTGGATTTTTTAACGGTGGCACCCATATTCACTTTACAAAAGGTATTCTATGTTGTAATTCCTATACACGTGGGCCCTATGACACGGGCACCGGGTCCTAAACTTAAACTCTCATGGATAAAAATATAAATGGCCTAGGAATGCTCCTATTAAACACCTCCCAAATAAAGCTGGACCCTGTGTCATATTCTTTATTATTTAATTGCTTGATCATTCTTTTAAAATGTGTGATATTTGTATTATTTAATCGCTTAATATTTATTCAAATCGACGTGGGTATAAGTAGGATTTTTTAACGGTGGCACCCATATTCACTTTACAAAAGGTATTCTATGTTGTAATTCTTATAAACGTGGGCCTTATGACACGGGCACTGGGTCCTAAACTTGAACTCTCATGGATAAAATTATAAGTGGCCTAAGCATGCTCCTATTAAACACCTCCCAAATAAAGCTTGACTCTATGTCATATTCTTTATTATTTAATTGCTTGATCATTCTTTTAAAATGTGTGATATTTGTATCATTTAATCGCTTAATATTTGTTCAAATAGTCGTGAAACACATTTTTTCTTATTAAACACTGAATTATTTATTTAAAACGTGCTACATATTTTTTGTTAGTTAATAATATATCTTTTTTTTTTTTATACTTTTTTTATCATTTATAATGGAATGATGATTTTAAGCATTTTAGATGTTAAGGTGTAGATACTTTGTTAGCATTTAAAAATTACATGAGACCTATCTTTAGGAAGCAGGACATGGAGCTTCCTCTCTCTTTCCATCTGTATTTGCGTGCGTGTGTGGGTTCAGGGTGGGGCCCGTGCTGGTGTTTAGTCCATAATCTTTAATACAGTCGTGTTTAGTCCATACTAATCTTTAATGCTAATCTTTAACATTGTCGCATTTAGTCCATACTAATATTTAATGCAGTCAAAACCGCATGTACTAAAAACCATGTTGCTTTAATAAAATAAGAGATTTTTGTTTATGCACTAGTTTTGTAGGATTTGAAAATAAGCCCTTGAGGTTTTTGTATTTGCTAATAAGCTTATGCACTTTTATTTTAATACCTTCTATGTCCACAAAATCAATAGTCTTCCAATCATCATAGGTTTTTAGAACAAAATGACAATTTTGTTCATCTCTTTCATTTTTATATGCATAATTTCAAAAGCTTAGACTCAAATCTTTTTTTATAAAGTATATGACATTAACAATTACACTTGGTGGGAGAGAATAAAAAGTAAGGTGTAAAAGAAATATGGGGAGAACGGGCAAATGTAAAAATATATTAATTTTTAGAATTTTTGAGGGGAGTGGTATTTGGCAAATATATAAAAGAAACATTAGGGAAATGGACAACTGTGTAAAATTATATTAATTTCTTTTCCATTAAAAATAACAGAAATCACGTGAAGACGAAAAAAAAAAAAAAAAAAAAAAAAATGGCAGTGACAGACTTAACTGATCAGACTTTACCCCTCTAGGAGAAATAAAGCTACCGGTGGAGATGGAATCTTGAAGTTGCCGCTTTTCGTTATGGGGAGGATTTCAAAGGGCTGGCTTTGATACACCAATACTAGTATGCCGCGCGTCCTTCTCCATCCAATAAAAGCATGTCACCTTAGCACCAACGATCAATTCAGGGCACTTTTTTACTTCTTTTTTTTTTTTTTCCTCAATTTTTCTCAAAGAGTTGGATTAGTATGCCACTTTTACTACTTTTGGTCAAAGCATGCATACCAAGGAAAAAGTGACCCTTTAAACTAATAGGGTAGACATGGAAAAAATTCCCATATCATCTAATTGGTAATCTTAATTAAAATAGAAAAGGTCACTTTTGAGGCTGCAACAGTCCGTATCATTTAAATTAGACAACTCAAACGTCCGAGTCTTGTTGTTTTTTTTTTTTTTTTTATTATTATTATTTAAATTAGCTAGAGATCTATGAGTATTGTGATATAAAATTTCTCATAAACAATAATATCATTTTAGGTCTAAAGTCCTTTGCGCATGAAATTAATACAGGCAGAGGTCCCTTAGCATGCCATATCAGACAATTTCATGACTAAGTTGTCCTTTCAACTGTTTAAGTATAAAGTTTGAATTTTAAAATTTCAAATCTTTCATTCTCCCTTAATTTGAGGGTAAGGTTCTCTCTCATTTCTCTCATTCTCTATTTACAGAAGATTAAAGTGCTGGAGGTTCTTGGTTTCTTAGTTTCGTCGGACTAAATCCGTGCCAGTCGCTATAGATATAGCCGGTGTTGCTCCATCATCGACAAAGAGGAAGACAGCAGACTATCGTCTCTTGGTTATTGTTACAGAATTAGAACAGAAGTAGTCTGGGGCTCTGCTACGGCGCACAAGCTTCGACGAGGAAGACGCAGATCTGAGTTTGCGGAAAAGATGACCGGAAGTTGCAGAGAAAATCGGAGTGGGGCAGAGGCAGTGAAGATCAGAGAAGATTTCTGGTTTCGTTCACCGTTGCCAGAGAAAGAGGGCAATCTCTGCCCAGAGACTGCCGCTTATTTGAGTTTTAATGAAATTTATTTGTGTAACGCCCCAATTCCGAATACTAAGAAAACCGTTAAGGTACCCCAATTTGGTGCGTTACTTCCCGAGGAATCCGGAAACTTCCAAGATCGTAAGTCCACAGTGAGGTCCAATTTAAAACTTTTTTGACCGAAATATAATAAATGTTTAAAATTTGCGGAAGTGTAAAGAGTAAAGCGGAAGCATAAGGTATCATATAGCTATATCAAGTGTAGTAGGGCTGAAGTCCAGCCTAAATCTCAAAGTATAATTAAGAACATATTTAAAAACATATCAGACTAACTCCCTGCTCACCACAAAAAGACACTCAGACCCAAAAAAAGATAACACTCAAGCTCCCGGTACAGGCGCTCCATCCTCCAGCTCGACCCCCTGGTCGGCTGGTCTCCATCCATAGTCTCCAGCTATAGGCGCCTCAACGAGCGCGTCGTCCTCATGATCGGTGTCGACACCTAAGTACTAAAAATGGGTCAGATCCAAGGATCTGGCAAGTTACAGTATATAAATAACATAGGATGTATGTATCAAAAGAATAGAGACAATAATAAGATCAATAAGAATATCCAAGGTACAAATGCTTGGCAATTAAGCAAGATAAACATTTAGAATCAAGAAAATAAGATAAGTCAATGTATCTATACAACGTGGCACATTCACACAAGTTGGATACCGCAGGATATTATGTCGCGGCCCTCTCATACTGAACACAATCGCGGTGGAAAAATCTCACCAGTGCTGGGGACAACTAACCCCACAAATCACTCATCAATCTCAAACACTCATCACTCAAAAGACCGGACCCAATATCACACCGTCCATCCAAAACACAGCTCATCATGATAGCTCTCTCAACACTCATAAATAGCTTATACCAGTGATGATCAGTCAACAGACTGAGCTTAGAACAACTGAGTGAATGTTCGTGCCGACTCAAGAAATCAAGGTACAAGTCTGTGTCTGTTTAGGTTTGCCTTGCGCGAGCAAGGTTCTAGCAAATCCCTAATAGGTCCAAATACTAATCATTGGGTCCATACTAAGGCCCACCAAACCATGGCCTTAGTTTAAATAATCTAGGAAAGATCACCATTCTCAATCCAATATCAAACAATCCATACTCATCCGAAATGAGTTACAAGTCTAATCACAATCACCTCTCCATCTAAGGTTCACACATACAACATAGGTCGTATGAGGGCTTACCTAGATACAGACACGGGTCAAATTCCTCCAAACTATATCACCAGGTCACCTCTAGGAAGTCCTAAGTTCAGGTCCTTCATTTTTCATTTAATTAACAGGTATAAAGCAATAACAAGGACATAAGAGTGACATTAATGTAATAAGTGGAATAAACACCAAGTAATTGAATCAAAGGGAACATCAAGGGTCCAATCCTAAGTAATGGCCCACATTCAGGTCCAAGTTCATCTCAGTTAATTGGATCTTAAATGAAGTTTCAGATGCAAAGTATACTGTGTTTGGAGCTCCTAAAGTTACAGGCATCTTCGACAATATTTAATGATTGAATCGATGTCAAATCTAAATCGTAGACCCTACTTAGTGGCCCCATAAGTCAAAGTTGAGCCATACCGTTGACTCGTGCTTGACACATCAATAGAGTCTCTTTGGATAATCAATGGGTCCCTACCCCAAAATAATTCCCTGCTCCAAAATAATTCAAGAATCTAATTGAATTAATAAAATAGCTATAGTCTTTTTCCTAATTTTTTAGAACTAAAAGTGGGGCAAAGTGTACACTATTTAACTATTCTAAGTTCTGTAGCATAATTAATGGCCACATATTCACGTACACTCCAGAACACCAACTCCACCTTAAAAAAATGTGCCCAAGTTAAAAAGAAAACCTCCATCCATGACGCGTCCAGCACCATTCTCATAATTTTGTAATATGGTGAGGGCCATACTTTTTCATGCACACACAAACCATAGAACCACACACTCATCTCCCACCTCCACCTTTCGTGGAACAGAATGATCCAACACAGAGAACACGTCTCGCCTGGGATATTGGAGTCTCCAACGATCGTGGGCCCCACTGATCCAAGCACATATCAGGCTCCACTAACCTGGTCACCCAGGCCTATACGGCCAAATGACTGGCCCAGATTGTGATCAATCACCCATTGGTCCCCGCCATAGTCTAATGTTAAAAACAAAAAAAAAAAAAAAAAAAAAAAAAAACCCGTTTGTAAACGACGCCATCTAAAGTGTAAACCTAAGATGTGGGGCCAGATGTGACCCGATCCCCACGGGTCCACCACCATCAGGTTCGCCCTTGGGTCCACTATTAGATGTGGGGACCTGATCTACAATCGGACATCTAGTGGGTCCCGCAACCATTTGCTACAAAACTGGTTTTTTTTCCCTTAAACACTTCATCTGATGATCAAGCTAATGGATAGTGGATCAGGGGTGTCCACTCCCTATGGGACCAGTTCTTCTAGGGTCGCCCGTGGGTCCCCCTTCGAATCCACGGATCGGATTGGCCATCGGGTGGCCCACCTGGGTCCTGGTATCAACGCAAGAGATCAAGCTCTCGCTGTTCCGTTTGCAGAAACCTGATACAGTCGCCCCTCTTACTGCAAGGGGTGGATTTGAGTGGAATCCCACACCTATTGACCTATCACAATTAACATTGACCCATCAACCTTCCAAATGAACATAAATCCATCAATTAATGGTCAAAATCCAAATAAAAAAAAGCTCATGAGTAAGTTTAAGCATTTCTAACATAATATGAATGAATTTTTCAAAATAAAAAAATAGTAAACATGCATTTTATATTAATTATGTACATTGCACTTGCCTCAAATCCTGATTGCAAAGGAAAATAGCAAGAGGAACCAATCCAAGCTATCCAAACCAAATCCAACCTACTAAACCTAGCACCCATTCCACAAAAAAATTAAGGCTTAGAAAGGAATCTAGAGAAAAAAGAGGGAATTCTAAAGAATTATATGAAAATTGAGTTAAGGAAGAAGGCTCATCTTGAGTTGTAGAAGCAGAAGAGATTGGTAAGAGAGAGTCCTTAAGAGATTGTAGTAACAATAGGTAGGAGGTGATTTCCTTCTTCTTCTTGAAATTAGGGTTTTGGGGAATTAGGGTTTTAGCTAGGGTTTTGTGAAATGAGAGGTTAATGAGGGATAAATGAGAGTGAATTTATGGTTCATTTCCCAATGCAATAGTTTAGCTTATATAGGCTAGGGTTTTTGGGACAATTACCAAAAATGACCTTTTTGTTTGCATAAGAATGTGGATAAGGACATGGGCATTTAGGTCATTTGGTAGAGGTTCTAGAATATTCTCAAGTGTGGAAAACCCCCTTTACGAAAGCCTATTTATTAGTAAGGGCCTCAACTCCTAAAACCCTACAAAAATTATAAAAATACACCCTATAGATCTATAAAATATACAATAGGCCTAAAACTTAGGAAAATATCTATCACCCTTGATAACCCCTATTAATTAGTACAATTATGCTATATTACCATAATTAATAATATTCAAATTCAAAATGAGGGCCCACCAAGGGTGGGGCCTCACAATCTGAGTTATTACGAATTTTATTTGAGTTTTTTTTTTAATTTATCTTAGTTTTTACAAAATTTATCTCAGTTTTTGTGAAATTTATCCGAGTTTTGTCGAATTTATCTATTTTTTTTTGTCAAATTTATTTGAGTTTTGTAAACTTCTCAGGCGAGCGTTCTGGCAGCCTTCTCCGGTGGGACGACTGCGATTCCAAGTGGCTGGAGCTACAACTTCTTCTTCTTCCTCTGTTTTCTAGTTTATACAAAAATTCTGGGTACTACAAACTTCTTCGAACAACAATAGGCAGTGCTCGATTCCGGATCTTCTTTTGTGTATAGTGACAACGAAATCCTCTTCTTCTCTGATAACGACTAGAACTGATCTCCGGCAACGGCGAAGGGGAGAGCGACAAGCACTGATAAAAGAACTTGCCCCACTTCGGTCTCCTTCCTCTGTAACAAAGAACCCAGTCCGGAAGTCCTAATCTTCTCCGGAATTGATATGCAGTCCAGCTAATCTCCTCTATTTCGATTGAGTTCTTCCTTCAAGTCCGGATTCTACAACTCTAGCACAAACCTTGCCTCTGTCTTCCTTCAATCAATTTGATCCGGCGTGGGCCCTCTTTGATCACCGAGATCTGTTCGAATTCTTTGATTCAAGTTTCTTCTGCAACTTCAGATAATCCTCTGCAAATTTTGAATTTTTGAATTTCAAATCTTCCAAGAGGATCCGAATTCAAATTTTTGAAATTTTGAAATCTATTTGTGTTTTTCAATTTTATTTGTCTTTTGAGATGGTAGTATACCATTATTAATGACATATCCAACTAATCATGGGATATAATTTATTTTTAAATAAATAAGAACTTTTAAAGAAATGATAACTTGGACATTCAAAGCATTCAAATTTGGAAAAAGAACCTACCATATTATAAAAAAAAAAAAAGAATGTGGATCTAAACTAAAAAAGTGGCGAGTGCCCTTGTGTTTTTTTTTTTTCTTGGCATAAATATGAAAGTGGATTTGAAGATGGCATGTGGCAATAACTATAATTCACATCTAGCAGAGCAAAGGGCATGTCACGTAGCCATCAGAATCACACACGTCACCTACCAATAGTGCTTGAGTTTTTTCCTTCTTTAAAAAAGTATTTACTATTTGTTGTTAGAAACTCTCATTATCCAAATTAAAGGGATTATGCCAATCTAGAGTTACATTGGGTTCATCATAAATAGATTTGTGATTTCCTAACTCATAGGCACATATTCTAGCTCCATGAATAACCCACTAAAACATTGAGCCCATAGTTTATTTGACGCAAGCCCAAATGGCCCATGTCTGGTGTGCCCACCAGTTACTTGTGGATGAAAGTCTAGTCTATCAACTACTACTACCCCTTATAAAAGCCAAGAAATGACGAGCTTGAAATACTCTACACAGCCTTCTCGTGGGGCCACGTCAATGCTAGCTGTCTAAGTTTGGGCAACTGTTTATCTCTAGCAGGGTCACTTACATGCAAGTTCCCTGTGGACCGACTTAAAAAAACAGAAAAGAAAAAACATCACTTCTTTTGTTGGGATATAACTGTTAGTCTCTGGTGGGGCCACTTAAAGTGGTTTGCTTTGCGAAGTAATTTATTCGGGAAATTCTTTCTTCTTTCCCCACTTCTTTTTGTTGTTTGGTCTATATGGTATATGGTTCCATATACTCGAAAGCAAGAAACTTATCTGTACCGTATCATGTCCACAACTTCAGTGTTATGTTCCAATTTCGTTTCCTACTGTATATACAGTTTGTTTCTAGTTCTATCATTATCAGGGTATTGTAGCTTTTTATTGGCTTCTTTTGCTCATGAAATTACCAGCCTGATGACTTTGCTTTGTTTCATTGTTTTACTAGAGAACATTTAGTTGAAATTTACTTTGTTCCATACTGCATTCAGAGAGCTTATATGGTTTTTGAAATCCCAGGGGTTCATTCTTATACACATACATACATCATACAATATCCCACTCTTAGAGGGGCCAGTTTTGGTAAATATATAAATAAAAAAACTTAATTAAATTATCTTGTAGTATGTTCAGTCCCACTTCTATTTTAGCCGGACTTTTTAAAAATTATCAAGAATGGACTCAATTTTTTTTTTTAAAACCCTGTGTTTTTTTAAACGGGCCGGGGTGAACCGGATTTCCATTTCCAACCGACCCAATTGACAGCCCTACCAAAAACTAAAAAAAAAAAAAAAAAAATGTATGATGCTTTTTTCCACCCTTTTGTCCTCTCAACTAAAGTGAAACATGACTCTTGTTTCACTCCACCAGAAACCACTCCTTTTTTTTTTTTTTTTGTCTGCCCACACTTGTGAGAAGTCTTTCTCTCTCCCATGTGATTATCCTTTTCTCTTCCTTTTTACCACATAACCACAAGAGGACCAGCTCTACAGCAAATGCAATTCAAAGATTCCGGCGAGTACCTCTGTGCTTTAAAGGCTGAACCGAGACGCTTCTCACTCAACAGAGAAACTCTCCTCCGATTTCTGCAAGACAGAAACCTGATGGATTCTTTTCTCTGCGTTTTGCAACACCGAACCGACACAGATCTGCAACAGATCTTCTATCGGGCTCTGATGGTCTTTTCACTTCTCTGGCGTCGATTCCGGATTCCTCTTCCCAGTCTCCTGCGTGCAGAACCTTCTTCTTCGGTTTCGGTTTGCCTGGGTTCTGCAACAGATTCTGCAAGACAGCCTTAGGTTGTCTTTCTTCTTCTTCTTCTTCTTCTTCGGTTAGGCCAACGGCGGCGGCGGCGGCGCTGGTTTGCTTCTCCGGCTACAGCAACTGAGCAGCGACTCTCTGATTCTTCCTCAACTCCGGCTAGCTTTAGCAGTGCTGCTCTTCTTCTTCGGTTCTCGTTTCTGCAACTATGGCCTCTTCTTTTTCGACTTCTCCACTTCGTCCGGATCTGCGCTTGATGGCCCACCTGGACTATAAATCCAGATCCTCTGTTTTGCAACAGGTCTCCACTTCTCCAAGATTATGGCCGACCATAAGATCAGGTCCTCTGTCTCCTCCGGATCCAATTTCTGCAACGTGCAGACCCTTTGCAAACACAGCCTAAAATCTGCGACTGTGACCAGGTCCTCTGCTCCTCCTCCAGCGACTGCAACAATTTGAAGGTCCGGATCTCTTCTTCCTCCAGAGAGATTCCGGATCCTCTGCGATTTCAACGCAGAACCCCTGCTTCTTCTTCCATCGTCTGCAAGAGCACGCGCAGATCGACTCCGTTCTTTAACAAAGACACATAGTCTGGGGGATCGATTCTGTCTCTTTCTCCTCCTTCCGGGAATAACTCTGCAACAGAGGGTCTTTATGGCCCACCGAGATCAACTGCGATTGATCTCTTCTTCAACTAGATCCGATTTCTGGATCCATCAATCACACGATCTGGGCGATCTCTGCATCGCACAGCAACACCTGGTCCTTGATCAAGTACAAGGCCCACCTTCGATCTGTTTGTTGTGCGGAAGCCTTGTGGTGGGCTCGATTAGCACTTACTGAGAAAAGTGGCGCAGCTGAAATTCCACTGATCGATGGTCTAGATGTAACTATGCATCATCAACACATGGAATCAATCCACACACACAGGATTAACGTGCTTCGCCCATTGAGGGCTACGTCCACGGGAAGATGGCAAGTATGTTACTACAGAGGAGGTATACTCCAAATGAGAATTTTCTCATAGTCACTTCGGATATGGGTGGGGCAAGTCACCTACAAAGTCGAGGATATCATCGACAAGTACATGTATTATATCACCCATTGAGGCCCATTGAGGGCTATGTCTCATGTATTATATGAGATCATTTTTATCTTCAAAAGAGATGATGAGACATTCTCTTTCCGTCTTGTGTTTCCGTGTTGTGCTTATTACCCTGCCTCCATGCCCATTATTTGGGAATGCAACTTGTATGTCTTTCCAAACAATGAGCGGGGAGGCAGAGTTATAATCACAATAATGTCTCATCGTCTTTTGGAGATAAAAATGTTATCCGCCTTGAGCGTCTTAGCAATGTTGGTGCTTTGGTTCTCTTTTGTAAGAAGGTATTTTCCAACAAAAGATGCCCTCCGGAGTTAAAGCCATATGCAGAAAGATTAGTACAAAAATGTGAGGGCCTGCCCCTAGTGATTGTAGTTGTTGTGGGGATGATGTCAATGAAAGGAAAGTCGAGTTTGGAGTGGAAGAAGGTAGAAGATAATCTCAGTTGAATCTCAGATTTGCTTGCTAGTAGCTCAGAGGCAATCTTGTACTTGTACCAGTAACGTTTTGGGCGGAGAATAATTTTACGGAGAGCTCTTCTTATGAATCCTTCATATCTATATTGCTCGGCAATATAATACATGTACTTGTCGATGATATCCTCGACCTTGTAGGTGACTTGCCCAATCCATATCCGGAGTGACTATGAGAGATATCTCATATGTAGTATACCTCCTCTTGTATTTCCTTCATAGTGATATACTATGAGAAAGTCGAGTTTGGAGTGGAAGAAGGAAGAAGGTACTAATAATTGTTGGCAGGCTAAGCAATAAAGAAGAACTGAAAAAGATGAAGAACATATTTTTGCTTATCTATTTGTTTCTCACATTTTAGTCTCTTCCCTTGAGATTACTCAATTGATAAGGTTGCGGGTTGCAGTAGGGTACATAAAAGAGCGTAAAGGACGCACTCGAGGATGTGGCTGCAGAATACGTCCAAGACCTCGTATGTGGAAGCGTGCTTCAAGCCTGGAAGATGATAGAAAAATAAGAAAATTGGTCCGAATGCATGATGTAATGCGAGAGTTGGTTCTATTAATCAGCCTTGATGAGAATTTTTGCAATGTACATGATGGTAAAGAAAGGACTCAGAAGAATAAAACCCGTCACTTGTCATTGTGCAATAGCATTGTAAACAATTGGTCAAGTACTTGTCATCTTCGCTCTTTGATGTTGTTCTCAATAGAAGTTCCTTTACTTTCTTGGAATAGCATTGCAGCAAGCATTAAATTATTGAGTATTAGATCTACAAGCTTCTTCCAAGTGTGCCAGATGAATTAGTTGAATTATTCAATTTATGCTACTTGAATTTGAGATACACAAATGTTGAGGAGCTTCCAAAATCTATAGATAGGCTTTGGAACTTGCAACGTTTGGACATTAAGAATTTGGGAATAAAGACTCTACCAAAAGAAGTAGAGAAGTGAAGTTAAAGAAATTGAGGCACTTGTATACATATAATTATCGTTTAAAAAGTAAAATAATGATATTCTGATGGAAATCCAAATCTTGATTGATTGATTTGGATAAGCATATTTGAATATATATATATATATATATATATATTACGATAGAGCTAGAGCAAGTGAGAAAATATTGGACAATAAGAACTAATGAAACAGTCCGGTGAACTTGGTGAAATAGGAATGAGTTTTTACAACCAATAATACCCAGTCAACATATAATACATGGGTCTAGGCCTAGATTATTCTATATAAAAAAGGAGTAGAGAATCAGTATGATTTGGAAGCAGTTTTTAATCCTTATGATTTCCCAACTGCTCCCACCGGAATATGCAACTTAGAGTGCTTGCAAACTTTAAAATTCATTGGAGTAGATGATGAGATAGTTAGAGAAGTTGGAAACTTTACTCAACTATGAAAATTGATGATTGGACAGGTAAAAAGATACATGGAGTAGAGCTATGTGCCTCCTTCCAGAAATTGGAATCCCTTCTATTTTTAGCAATAATTGCTATAACAGAGGAAGAAATACTTGATTTGGATGCATTATCCGATCAACCTCCTACCCATCTTGAAACCCATGTATTAATAGGCCTTTTGGAGAGGCTTCCTCCTTGGATTGGATCCCTTCAGGATCTCACAAAAGTGTATTTACATTGGTCTCAATTGAATGATGATCCATTATCATCACTCCAAGCGTTGCCTAATCTTGTTTACCTTTATCTTAATAAGGCATATGTTGGATGCTTCATGGAACTCAAGAAGTTTGATTTTATTCATCTCCCTCTATTGGATAGTATATGCATAGAAGAGGAATCAAAGAGTTGCATTGAAGAAATAGTTTTGGACAGCTGCCCTAAGTTGAAGAGTGTGCCTGAGTGCATTCAGTACCTTACAAGTCTCCAGTCTCTAGTACTAAAAGACATGTCAGGGGGATTGTTAAGGGAGATGAAGGTGTAAAGGTGTAAATCTCCAGCATATTCCCCAAATCACTCATTTTAATTCTACAAAATGTGTCCGTGAAAGCCTTATTCCCTCTAAAACGAAGAAGACCACTGAAGAAGGGGAACAAAAATGAGGTAACTAAGTTTAATTTATAGCTTTTTTTTATTATCTGCAATTTTTGATAGTATTTCTGAAAAGAATAGGAATGTGTAAAAGGTGAGTCCCACTTTTCTCTCCCGCCTGTCTTTTTCAAAAAAAAAAAAAAAAAAAAGAAAAGAAAAGAAGAAAGTGGAGCAATTTAATAGTTAGCTCTACTGTTAATCTGAAATTCAAAACAATCATAATAAAATCTCACTTACTTTTGCATTGAGGCCAACATTAAATAAAGGGAAAAAAGCAGTATACCTACCTGGACTTTGGTCTTTTTGCAGAGTACTCCCTGTACTTTGGTATTTTGTACTAAACATACATATAGTTTTAATTAACATGCAAAATGAATGGATTCCGTTAGTATTAACGGTGTATGTCGTATAAAAAGTGTCTTGTGCATACTGGCGCTAAATTACTCACCCAAAAAGACTTATTTGCCCTTGAACTAGGCCTGAGGCATTTTTTTTTCCAGCTAGATCAAATGAATTTATGTAACCTTTTTTTTTTTTTTTAAGATCCCTTTTTGTAATAATATCTGGTTTTCTCTGCACATTCTCTTGTATTTAGATCTCACTCCAAAACCACAAAAGCTGAGATCTTTCTAAGTTATAGTGCAGGAGATGATTTGGGGTTTTGTTGATTCGATTTGGGATGGGATTTCAGCTTTTGAATGCAAGATTTTTTAGTTTCCGGAAGATCATGTCCTTTACCTTTGACGGCAGCAGAGCATGTGGAATCAATCTTTCTGCCAACAAAAGCTGATCTTTCAGCTGTATCATCACCCTGGGCAATATGCCTTGACCTTTTGGCAGGATGCAAATCATCATTGGTAGCCATCTTTTGTTTTCTACTGCAATCATCCGCTAACAATCCCACGTCTCTATCCTTCTCAACATTGCTTAACGTTGTCTTCTTACAAACACGAGCTCTAAGTGAATCATCCGCTTTAACCAAATGCTTCTTGCCTTCAGACGAGCTTTTGGCTTTTTTCCTTGTATTCTCCTCAATCACATTAGTATCTGATTTTAAAGCACGAGGAGATGATTCTCTCACATTGCCGTACGAAATAATCTTTCCTTGCATCCTTTTGTACATCACTTCATCTTTCATGTCTTGACTCGATTCAGAGTGTTCAAAATGCCCATCAGATGAGTATTTCTTCACTGATTTAGAATCTGTAGAGATCTTTTTGTAAACATCCACTGCACATTCAATTTTCCTTCTTGGTTCAGGAGCCATCTTCTTTTCCCCATCACTTTTAATTACCCTTCGTCCATCAAAGCATTTTGTACGGAAGGAAATGGCCAAAGGTGGGAGACCCATCTTTGCCGTCAATATGAAAGATGGGAGAATCTTCTTCACCATCAATCCTCAGTCTCACAGTGAATCCACCGGCATTTCAATATATCCCTTACCGTAGAGCACTTAGAGGCGTGGAGCAAGATTGCTGGGTGGAAGATGAACCCTAGCCGCAAGTGAAAGAGGGCAAATGAACAAAAAACGCGAAGAGACATCTTATTTATGGAGGGGTAAATTTGTCATTTTCTATATTCCGTCACATCTGTTTATATTTGCATGTTAATTAGAACTACAAGTAGGTTTAGTATAAAATACCAAAATATAGGGGCTACTCTGCAAAAAGACCAAAGTCCAGGTAGGTGTACTGCTTTTTTCCCTTAAATAAATCACATTCATTTTCACTCGTAACTCACCTTGAATTGACACCGTTTGTAATTCCAATCATATCTACATTAAGGCCCAGCATGGGTTGATCAGAAGTTCTACATGATATTAACTCCACTCCTTTTCTTTTCTTTATAAACTCAAACATGGTCTTTATCCCCACTGCTATTGAGTTCAAAATATGGGCTAAAGTTAAGTTGGAATGGGTGATTAGTTTGGGTTTAATAGAGGGTAGGCTCAACAATTGGATTTAGGTAGAAAGTCGCACGTTATTTTAATGTGGCAGCACCACATTATAGTTTCTGCCCCAAGGATATTTATACTAATACCGATTTTGAGAGTTCGGATTACATTAATTAAGACCAATCGCACAAGTTTATAGCTCAGATCTTCTAATTTTCAGAAAAGTTCTTTACACGTTTTCCTAGTTAAAGTGAGGGTTTTATAGATTAGCCAACTGCCAAAAAATTTGACTGACTATGCCTTGTTTACTTGATAATTAAAGACCATGAAATGGGAAGCTAGTTGAAGAGGGGAGGACTTCTTATTGTAACCATTCATATGGCAAACTTTATCATCTTCCTTGTTTTTGGCAAGTGGCCAAATTAAGAACCTTCATTTTATTCAGTGTGACAAGGGAACCCCTGAAAAACCATGAACTACAGGTCCTTTTTTAAAATCAGGAAAAAGTACTCTTTAGGTAAAAGGTGGAGACAATCTGAAGTAAAAAAATTAAACACAAGCTACCCCAATGACTGAAACTTGAAAGATTGGATCAAGTAGTAGAGGATTGACCGCCATTTACAACTTTGCTGAGCCCATTTGAAAACAAATCAGTTGTGGCCGCTTCAGAGGATCTAGTTTCTTCTCTAACTAGAAATTGGCCATGCTAGGGCAAGATACAATTAGCTTCCATCAAAAAAAGAAATAGTGTTTTACAAGTGATCAATTTGATGGTCTTCCAGACTCTTATTTAAGTGATATTTGCATGCAAGCCACTATAAGTTGGGGATTTATTTTGAATGCTTTGAATTTCCATGTTAACGCATGGTTGATGTATTTGTAGGCCGTACTATTGGATTTATAAGTCAGAGTCGTCTTCTTTCACATTGGCAAGTGCACTCCTAGCACACTGGCATGCAATCTCTCCAGTGTTCTCCTGTTTTATTGGAAGGTTTGGATTTTTCTTCGTTCTTTAGGATTGAATTTGTGCATACCTCATCTTTTCTGCAGCTATACACTTCTGATCCACATCATTTGATTGCCTTGCTATGCCTACTCTCCACCAGCATTTGAAATCTAGAACAACTATGGTCTTGTTGATTTAATTCAGGTGCAAGCTCTCATTCAACCATATATTAGGCGATTTGTCTACTTTGGCAGGCGGGGAGGGTGGTGGTTGCCAAATGAACGTGATTCCTTCAATTAATAATAAAATAAGGATTTGTTTTAATAAAAAAACCCTTCAATTTAAGAAAAAATTGAGGGATGGTCTGAACACTTCATAATGATAACGAAGGGCCTTCCACTACTTTTTTTTCATTTTTCTTTTTGACAAAATTTCTCCCTTTCTACAATATCAAGGAATGTCAATTATTTCATGATGATATGTGAGAATATGCTTTTCTTTCTCTTCTTCCTCCCGGAGGCCCTAAGTTTCATCTGTTTCACCCATTGTGATCAAAATCATGCATTTACTTCTCATGATCAGCATTGATTTGGCTGATTTTATCATACATAATTTCCTCTCAATGACAAGCATCCCATTTTGAGCGGCAGTGGAAGACGCCGCCTTGTATCCATTGCTCGAGGTCAATCGCCTCATAGGGTTCGTTGAGGCTTGGGCCAATTGTTTCGCCTAACTTAACAACGTCCAAAAAAACAGTCCCTACATATCTTGAAATCAGATTCACAAGAAAAGATATCTATCCCATGCCCATCACTCATACAAGATTTTCCTTTCCATTCCCCATATATGTAACCAGTGGAATGGGCATAAATTTGTGAAACAAAAGAAAAAGGAAAAATTAGCCAAGGTCCCTTAATATTGATGTTTAAGGCTTCTAATCCTAATGATTTTCGGTTAAGGCCTCTAGTCCATGCACCTAAACTTATTTCAGACGGAGAAGTATACCCGTCATACATTAATAAGACTAACTTGCCCTTTTAACCGTCTGAAGTTATGTCAAGAATTTGGGGTAAATTAGACAAAAGCCCCTCATATTGGTCTTCTAAGGCCTCTAGTCCAAGAACTTTTTTTCTAAGGTCTATAGTCCATACGACTGTACATATTTTGGAGTGAGGTCCCCAAATACGCCACATCAGACATTTTCATGACTGATTTGCCCTTTCAACTATTTACGCATAGAACTTTGAATTTTAAAATTTCAGATCTTTCATTCTCCCCCTCATTATGGGGCGATGTAAAACCCTAAGGTCTTCTTCGATCGATTGGAGAGAAATTGATTTGACTCGGTGATTCTCGGTTTCGATCTGTGCAATAACTCTTTGGAGAAGACGAGAAGAGTTGCAGAGGAGATCTCTGGTGAGCCATATAGACTCGTTGGAGTCGGATAAGATAGAAGAAGTTCAGGTTAATTCAATTCTCTATTTTGTAGAGTTCCAAGTGCTGATCTCAAGGGTTGTAGAGTTCCATCGCATCTCTCGTCTCGGTTTGCATGATCAAAAGCACATGGTCTTTTCTTCCATGATCTTGACAAGTGGCAGATAGGGAAAGAGATAGGAGAGAAGTTGGCTTGATTCAAGCCAAGCTACCAGACAGAGATAGAAAAAAGGGAAGATGACAACTAAGATTTTGCATGTGATCGCCTGTGATGCCCAGCATCCCCTCGGTCCGTTTGCCAGGAAAAATGGGCTTCTCTCTGTGGGTTCTGCTGCAGGTTGCTAGGGGTTTATCTCAGTTTTTGTCAAGTTCATCTGAGTTTTGTCAAGTTTATCTGAGTTTTTATCAAATTTATCTGAGTTTCTAGAAAATTTATCTGAGTTCTTGCCAAATTTATCTGAGTTTTTTGCCAATTTGTCTCCATGTTGGAAAAATTAACCGAGTTTTTGAACAAATCTTTTTGTGTTTTTGGAAAATTTATCAAACTTTTTTTTTAATTTATTTGAGATTTTGGGAAAATCTACCTGAGTTTTTTGAAAAATTTATTTGCGTTTCTTGAAATATATTTCTATTTTTGAAATTTATTTGTCTTTTGAAATTTATTCACATTTTATGAAATTTATTTGGATCTTTTAAGTTTATTTGCCACTTTTTAAATTTCTCTACGTTTTTTTGAGATTTATTGCATTTCTTTTAAAATTTATTTGTGTTCGTTTGAAATTTGTTTGTGGTCTTTTGGAATTTATTTGAAAATATCATTAATGTGATTTTATTAATCGTGGCCAGTTAAATGGTAGTTGACCATTATTAATGGCATATCCCACTAATCATGGGATATGATTTAAAGAAAGGGTAAATTAGACATTTTAGGTCTTCAGATTTGGAAAAATGACCTATCACACTATGAAAAAAGATTGTTGATCTAAGGCTATAAAGTGAAATGTTCAAGGACCTCTCGCGGAATGCCCCAAGAATTTAATCCCTAGCTTTAAGCTCCTTAAGATGATATTTAATGACTGATTTGCTGCTATAAACGAATCAAGCTGTCTAACATATTTTATTTCCTAGTTTTAGATAAGGTTCGAAATTCAAATGGGAGGGAATAGATCAAGTTTCAAAACTCAAATGGGAGGGAACGATATTGTTACGTCTTTTGTTACACACTCAATGCTTCCAAGCAAGACTTCCTCATGTAGCAACTCGAAGCTCGCTATAGCTTGAGAAGAAAAAAATCCCACCTGCGCTATTGCAGAGAACAAAGATAAGACAGTCTTTGTTGCAGAACCTGTTGAGGAAGTTTTGCAGAAGATCAAATGATCAAAGGTATTAACACATGAGGTGATGTATCATATGGTTCCATCAGAACGTTATTGGCCATACCAAATCCAGACCATTCAACCCACGATTGGGTGATGTAGCACATGGTGCTATTGGAACATGATGCGCCCACCATGTGCCTACCCAGACACCTCAATTCAATCAGGTTTTTTTCTTTTATTTTTTTAATTGGGTTGTATAGTATTTTCAGTGAAAATTACTAGAATAACCTAGCTTTATCAATTGTCACCCGCAAAGGATTTAGTGTACCAATAGCAAGGTATTGTTCCAAACTCAAATAAATTTGTTCGAAACTCAGATAAATTTATCCCAAACTAAGATAAATTTGTTCGAAACTCGGATAAATTTATTCCAAACTCTCAAAACTCAAATAAACTTATATGACTTTCTTTCAAAACTCAGACAAATTTATTGATATTTTGAAAAAAAAAAATAGATAAAGCGAAAATAGTGTGTACTGGAGGCCTTAACTAACAAGGTTAAGGGACCTTTGGCTAATTTATCCTTATTTAGTTGTCTCTATTTCTCTCTCTCTCCTTTCCTCTTCTTGTTCTTCGGATCTCATAACTCTCTTTATCCTTTGATTAAATCTGAAACAAAGAGAGAGAGAGAGAGAGTCGGACCAATAGAGAGATGGAATTGGTAGATCTTCAAGTGAGCGAGAATGAGAATGGCTAAAAGGTTGAAGAAGAAGAAGAAGCCCAGTCCCATGTGCAGATTTTCTAGATGATTTCTCCTTCTTTGATTCAGTTTTTTCCATTTTCTTTCTCTTATCTGTTGTAATCCTTAACTTGTGCGGTCAAATCATCTTCACGAAATTGACCGGTTTTCCGTCTTTTTCTCTCCAAATGAAACTCTTAATGAAATCATTTTTCTATTTTTGTATGCCGCACAAAGTGTATTAAGAGGGGAATTATAGACTTTTTAACTGTTTAAATCTTGAAAAGGGACCTTTGCCTCTACGAAGAGAAAAACGTGGACCTTTTGCAAAAAAAAAAAAATACAATGTTTAAGGACCCGCGGCCGAATGCTGCAAAGAAAAAAAAAAAAAAAAAAGGGGGCGGGAGGCCCTTTGTTATGAAGTGTTTGGGCCCACCACATTTTTTTTTAATTTAATGGGGGCTTTCCGTAAAAATCTCCAAAAAGTGTTTTGACATCAAAATATGACAAAAAGTTGCCTAAATGAAAATTTGGAGGACTTTATGTTCCTAGAAATTGTGCAAGTCTCATTTAATTATAATGCTTAATATTTAGACAAAGTCTGATGCACCAACGTAAAAGATTAGGCTCAAGTAGTCCAATCAATCTTCAAGATTATTTTTGTTCCTTTGTTTTAAAAAAAGATGGGTCGGCCCAAACCTACTGCCAGGGCTTTAGGCATACTTACCCCTCATACAGTGGGCGAGAAAACATTCCTGTACCGCTATGTCAAAATCAAACTGTATCACCGGCACCACAACAGTGATTAATTAGCGACTGTTTCTCTTAAACATAAACTCATTTCATCGGTCATTTCTCAATAAATAACAAGGGGTCCACAAGTTTAGGTTTCCATTTTTTTTTTTTTTTTTTTTTTTTGTGGGGATCTAGATTTCACTACTGTCGTTTTGCATTCCCTCCCTTTTCCTTTAATGTACTTATTAGAAAAGATTGAACTTATAAATCAACTATATCTCAATGTAATGTATCTTCTTTCAATTAGCCGTGCGTGCGTAGGGTTCGAACTCTAGATATATCACCTATTTCTGCATGTGCGGGCTCCTTTTTGACTTGAGTGGGCTGTCTTCCTATATGTGTACGGGCTCTTTCTTGGAACCTAGTCCCCTTTGTTGGGTTTAAAAAAAAAAACACTCTTTTAAAACGGGGATGAATATGGTTTTATTCTAATTATTATTTTTATTATTCGTTGGAATAGTATAATTACTATTTATATCTATAATCAATAGAAGAGTATCGATTGAGAATAAATGATTCAGGAAGGTGTGGCAACGGTCCAATTTGACACAGTCGATGAAAATCCTCCAGTCTGCCAGGTTCTCCTGGTCCTGCCTCACCTAGCACCTGGACTAACTCTTATGAGATGTGATAACCCTCCCCAGATACATGATTTTGATTTCTCCTCCAGGTAAATAACTCATACACCCACACACTCTCTATACAATCCCTCGCGATCAGTGCCGCAGCTATGGGTCAATCCCTTATTATCTGTAGGTGCCTCACCACTGGGTTACCCACATTGTACGTTGAGTTTGTGTCTGAGATTTATTTATATAAATTGGTCATAAACGGGGCTGGGTGGGTCTGGGTTCTTTCAAAAAGATATTTGCATCCTTTTTTCCAGGGTGGGATACACTGCAGGACACCTACCGATCGCGGGAGTTGCTCTCAAGTCTCAAGTATAACTAAATTTAACATAACGTGTGGATCGATAAAATATATGGTGACATCCATTAAATATTGTTAATTGTAGGCGAGACATGATTTTCCAGCACAGTCTGACACTACAACAACCGGATATACAAGTACAAGTTTGTGTAAGTTGATGCACGATACAAAGAGGCCTGCATGTGTTGTTTTGGCCAGTTGTGGGTGACTCGCCAGAGTATCTAGGGTGCTATAAGATCATCTTAGATGAGATCATTAAAGGAAGTGTCAACTTGGCAACAAGAGAAGGCAAGATGGAAGATCTTATGACAAGATATATAAGTGAGTGGCCCAAGTGGAAGACCATATCTTATGACCCTATTGTCTTTGACTTAGATCATGTGGATGGGTATGTAGTCTTAGACTATTAGATGTCAGTGGATATTTTGTATTTGGCTATTAAATGTGGATGGATATATTGTTCTTGATTATTAGATGGATGTTTGAATGGTTATTGAAAATGATTGTTTAGTTATTGGCTATTGATGATGTTGTTGATAGGTGTAAGATTTAAAAAAAAAAAAATTAAAATTTTTTTTTTCTTTCTAAAAAAAACTTCTAGTAACTATCACTTTATCAGTTTTTTATATTTCTATGTTTTATATTTTTATAAAAAAAATGACATACACAGGTTATCGGTTTGTACCATAGCCTAAATGACAGATCTTAATAGTCGCTATATACTCAAATTATCGGCGGTTTTCGTGTGTATTTTACATAAAACAACTGCAAAATCTTTGACTATTGGTCCGACGTTCTTATCCATTTTATCTATATATATATATATATATATATATATATATAGAAAAACGACTGTTTTCAGCTGTCGGTAATGGGTGACTTCAAGGAATCACCCCAACCCCAGCCCAAAACGTTAAAAATTAAAAGAGCATGAAGAACATTGCAAAAAAGAAAAAATCATCCAAAAAAGGACGGGCATGTATATGTTTAAGAAAATTAAATAAAATTAGTCAGTAGTTGTTAGGAATTAAAATTATAAAATATTATTTTTTTCACATATACGTTGCTAGAATATATATATACATATATACATATATACATATGTGTGTATATATATATACATATGTATATGTATATGTATTCGTTTTACATTTAAGAATACAAAAAAATGTATAACTGAAAAAACAAATATTCCTGTAATAGAGAAAAACATGAAAAAATCTATTTTGGTTGATGAGGATATACAAGTAATTATAATAGGAAGGACCCCACAAGTAAATGGCAATAAAAAGAGGTATTAAACACCGTTAGGTTTTTGATCCATTATAGTTAGATTTTGAGAACCGAAACCAAAGGGCTTGAATCTTCTTATGAGCTTGATATTTTAAGTGCCGCCCCCAATCTCCATCTTAACATTTTGATTCGCCTATCTAAAAAACAAAAACAGACAAAAAAAAAAAAAAAAAAAAAGAAAAAAAAATGAAAAGAAACATTTTGATATGCCTACCACTCTGATTCATATTCAAGGAGGGCACCAAAGGGCTAGCCGGGATCTCGTACGACAACATTGTGGGGATCGAGAAAAAACCCTGGATTTCCTTACCATACAATTGATGATAGATGGATGGCCAGAACGTGTGGTGCTCTCGGTGGTTGGAATGAGCTGCCTTGGCGAGATCACTCTCGATAGAAAAGATTGTAACAACCCACAAGTGAAGAATCACTTTGACGGCCATGTGTGTTGTTAGGTACTGAACACCCGCACGACCTGTGGAACAATCAAGCAAGCACGCACCAAGCAATCTACGAGGCTAGGATTTATTTGGTTTGACAAACTTACTTACGTCCACTGGAGATTAAGCCGGTTCACTATTTAGGGAGATCACCTATAAGAAGAACAACCTTCCTTTTTGTGATACGCATGAGTACAATCCCTCACTATCTTTATTGGTTTCTCTCGATCTCTTAGACAATCTCTATGCAATGCCCTCACCACCTCGTACCTCGTATAAATACAAGAAACCCTTAACCTCTAGACACCGACAACCGTCGAGTTTGACCTTATATCAGAGGGTCTAGGTTTCATCAACAAATCACATATTAACTCATATAAATTACTAATGTTTAGATCAAGCTTCACCAACCCATCAATCTCCCACTTTAAAACTAATTAATCATATTAAATGACATCTACAATAGCATAACAGGCTACGAATCTCGATACCTCATCTTCATGCTTGAAGACCAACTGAAGCTGAGCACAACTTCAGTCTCTCTATATTCACCACCTTTATGAACATATCCGTAGAATTCTGACTTGATAAAATCTTCTCTAGTTTCAACCTTTTTTCTTCCAGAATATACCGTATGAAGTGATATCTCATACGAATGTACTTGGTTTTTAGATGAAAGGCCAGATTCTTTGCAAGATTAATGACACTCTTACTATCACTGTAAAGTCTGTTGTTATTTTGCTTCTTGTCCAACTCTTCCATTAACTCTTATAACCAAATTACTTTCATACTATCTTCTATAACGGAAACAGACTCTTTTTCTACAATAGAAAGTGCAACAACGTCCTATAATTCTGACTTCCAATTTATTGTTGCACTACCTAATGCGAAGATATATCCCATAGTGCTTTTGCTTCTATCAAGATCTCCTGCCAAGTCCCGATTGACATAGCCATGCAATCTGATTTTTAATCCTCCAAAACATAATGCTGCATTAGTAGTACATCTCAGATATCTTAGAATCCACTTAACTACGTCCCAATGCATTTTCCCGGGGTTGCTCATAAATGTACTTATAACTCTCACTGGATGAGCAACGTCTGGTCTAGTGCAAACTATAGCATACATCAAGCTACCAACAACAAAAGTATATGAGACTTTAGACATTTTTTCTTTTAAAAGTTTGAAATGGCTAGCCAGTGAAGTGCTAAATGACTTATTAGGACCCTGCACGTTGAATCTGTTTATAACTTTTTCAACATATTTTGCCGAAGACGGCTTTAATGTGCGATTTGTTCTAACTCTATTGATTCTTATACCTAGAATCTGACTTGCAACACCGAAACCTTCATTTCAAATTCTTGTGACAACGATTTCTTCACATTGTTAATTTTATACCTGTTTGAACCTGCAACAAGTATGTCATTTACATATAAGAGTAGAATAATCTATCAATCATCAAAACTTTTAAAATAACAACAATAGTCTGTATGACATAGTTTGTAACATATGTTGCATATAAACCTGACAAATTTAATGTACCGCTATCTTGGGGCATTCTTTAAACTGTATAAACTCTTTTTGAGTTTACACACCATTTCCTTCTTTCCCATGACAACATATCCTTCTGGGTGATGCATATTGTTGGGGAAATAATTAGGAAAAAAAAAAAAAACACGCATGATCAAGCAATCACAACCACAAGCAATCACATGCCACACACAGATGTTTGTGATTCAGCAAACTTACCTACGTCCACAGGGCTATGAGAACTTCACTATGAAAAAAATTGGGCAAGTCATTACAAGGATTCCAAACTCTCTAACACTTAACCTACTCTCTCCCCCAATGGGTCGCAATCTTGCTATCACATCTGCCCTCACGTGGTTCAGAACCACGGGAGAGAAAGCTCTCACCCTCTCACTCAGAGTCTCAAGTTTATCGATTACATCAATATATAATCTCTGATTTCTTGGGCCCTAATCAAGCTTCGATACAATGACCAAAATACCCTTAACCCTGAGCGTGGTCATTGGCCAACCTAATGAACCAATCCGATCAAACTAGAATATAAGACATAAACCTAACATGTAGATGTCTTATTTCAAGTCACCATGGAGAAATGCAGTTTTTTCATCTCACTGCTCAAGATGTAAATCTTTTATTGCCACAATGCTCAAAATACTTCTGATTGTGTTTAATTGAACTAAAGGAGAAAATAACTCGGAGTAATCAATACATACCTTCTGTTGTAAGCCTTTCGCAACTAACCCGACTTTGTATCACTTGCTACCATCTGAGGACTTCCATTTCTGTGAGAGAGAGAGAGAGAGGGAGAGAGGAATCCTATATCCCTACCCATCACATAGGAAATTAAAATCTACTCTATTGAGGAAAATCAGTTCATAGTCTTCTTTTTCGCAAAGAAAATGCGGCGCTGAACGACCATAAAAGAACATGCAAAGAACTTTGGGACATTTTCCTCTCTGCCACAAATTCTTCTTGCCGCACAAATGCACCCCTAAGGGTATTGCATCAAGGGCTAAAATAATTTCATGAGGCCGATTTTTTTTTTTTTATAAAATAGAATTCATTCAATCCGAAAGTAAGAAAATAGTCATAAGAACTAACAACCCAAAAGAACCACAAAACTTAGCCACAAAACACCTCCCTAATCAGGAACCTATTCGTATGTGCGTAACTCTTTTTCTCTAAAGATAATTTTCTTGTAAGATCTAATATGGTTTGGAACACAAATAAACCTGCATACTTAATCTTTATAGTATATTGTGTTGCAGTCAATGATCTTGATAGAACAAGGTTTTCTCTTATTTCCCTTGCTACTCACTCCAAGCTATGTGAAAGGTAATGGGTACTTTGCAAATATCGCGAGTCAAGAGAAAGGACCAGAAAACCACTTTTTTGGATAACCCTAGAAATATTTCTTCCCATGAAAGAAATCCTATTAGAAGTCAATTTTCTTAATTCTCTCATTGATTAGCCAAATAAGAGTCCTAAATGGATTGGGCTTTCTTAAAGTAAATTGAAGCCAAATTTATTCAAATCAAAACTAAAGGGAAAAGCTTATAAAAAAATCAGTTGGGGGCCTAACATTATTAGACATGTGGTCATGTGGACCACTTACGTCTAACAATCTCCCACTTGGTTCGACTGACCACACATATGTAATCTCCTACTTGGTCATAATAACCACACATATGCAATCCACCATTTTTTAAATATTTCTTAGTAAAACGATGCATCTTGGATTCAATTGGTTTTTTAAATCATGATGAGTGGCCACTCATTTGAGAAAACAACCCAGTCAATCTTGTTAATATACTAAATGCAAAACATGGCTATCAAACATAAACTATGCGACATAGCTCCTTCCATGTATCACAACATTAGCAATTCCGTTTAATTAGGTCATAGTTTGAGGAAAAACAATAGGAGAAGAATAAATTCCTATCTATTGGTGAAAATTGAAAATTATCTTACTTTTCAATAATTTACTAAATGTGCACAAAATTAAGAAAGAAAATGGAATCATCATTAATAAACATTGAGTAAGTAAATGTGTCCAATAAATTAGTATTAATCCTTTCAACCACATATTAAGAGAACACAATGAGACTCGTTTCTTTAACACGATCATTATAGGCCTATGCCAGTAATGTTTTAGTCATAGAATCTGCAATCATAAGTCGTGTACTTATTTTCTCTTCAGACACTTGACGATCCCAAACCTTCTCTTTTACGACAAGATATTTTATTTAAAAATGTGTTGTATTGATGGAACTATTATTGTTTCTAGAAAAGCGAATGACTGAGGTATTATCACAATGAATTTTTAGCGGCTTACTAATAAAACCCATCATCTAAAGCCCTAAAATAAAAATGTGTTGTATCCGCAGTCACCTTGAGTAGTGGCCTCAAAGCATGCCACAAATTCAACTTCAGATGTGGAAGAAGCGATTGTTGTTTGTTTAATGCTTTTCCACGAAACAACCCCACTAGCAAAGAGAGAAATATATCCCGATGTGGATCTCCCCATGTTGAGGTACCCAGCAAAATCCGAATCTGAATGTTCAATCACTTCCATGTGATTAGATCTTCTATAAGTGAGCATATGTTCTTTAGGCCTTTGTAATTATCTCATAACTTTCTTCGATGCCTTCCAATGTGCCATGCTAGTGTTAGACTGCTACAAAAACTTTCGTAGCATGCTTACTGTAAAACTAATGTCTATATGTATACAAATATGAGCATACATGAGACTTCCTACGGTGATGTATATGGAATGTCCTACATTTGTTTCCTTTCGTTGTCATTTCTAGAACATTGATCCTCAGAGAATTGATCACCGTAGAATATAGGTGCTTTTCCTTTAGAACAATTGTATATATTGAATCTTTAAAGAACTCTATTTCTATAAGCTTTTTTTGATAGTCCTAATAATCCTCAAGATCTATCTCTAAAAAACCTGATCTTATACAAAGGATGCTTCACTCATATATTTCATTTCAAAGTTCTTTGTAAGGTATTTTTTTGTTCCATGTAATAGGCCTAGGTTACTACTAGCAAGTGGAATGTTATCTACATGTATGACTAAAATAATGACTTCTCCCATCGATCTTTAGGTATATACATTGATCAACAATCTTCTCCTTAAACCCGAAGGAGGTAATGATATCATCGAACTTAATTTATCATTGCCTTCAAGCATATTTAAGCTCATCTTTAGATTTCTTTAATTTACAAACTAGGTTTTCTTTGCCTTTTCCTCAAGTCCTTCTGTTTGTTTCATATATATAACTTCAACTAAATCTCTATTTAAGAACGTTGTTTCCACATCCATTTAATGTAACTCTAAACTAAAATGAGCTACTAATGCCATGGTGATTCGAAAAGAGCACTCCCTCGAAGAAACTGGTAAAAGGTCTCTTTATTATCAATATTTTGCCTTTGGGTAAGTTCCTTAGATACAATTATGGCCTTGACTCATTTGATATTGCCCTTTGAGTCTCGTTTGGTCTTAAAGACCGATTTACATCTTATAGCTTTAGACCTTCCAGCCAATTTGACGAGATCTCAAACTCTATTTACATAAATGAATTTTAACTCTTCTTGCATGACATTGTTCCATTTATTTGAATCGTCACTAATTCTAGTGGCTTGTGAAAATGTTACCAGATTTTCTTTGACACCTATGCCAAAATCAGATTCTTCAAGATAAAAAATTATAATCATCCAATATAGTACACCTTCTATAGAATTGAGATCTTCTTAAAGCTTCTGGTTTTGTCAAATTCTGATTCGGATGAGTGATGTCTTCTATAACATCATTATAAGTGACATTTTCATCCAGTGGTGCATCTATTATGGTAGTTTGCATTTCCACCGTATCGTTATAAACGAAGTCATTTGGAATACCAACCGTAACTGTTTCAAATACTACATTTGTGGGTATCTGATGTTCTTCAAATACCACATTTTGTGGTGCATGACTCTCACTAATGTCATCACTTTCTATGAATTTTACATTTTCGGTTTAACAATTTATGTGGCATGAGTAGGACCATAAAATGCAAATCCCTTTGGACCTTTCAGGATATATAATAATTTAATCATGGATAGTCATAGGGTCCGATTTTCTCTCTTATGAGTTATAAATTCTAACTATTGCTGGACAATCCTAAACATGCAGATGTTGTAAACTTGGCTTCCTATCTGTCCATATAACTCAATAGGAGTTATAGAAACAACCTTAGTGGGTACAAAATTTAGGATATAAGTAGCTATGTTTAGAGATTCTCAACACATTGAGTCAAGTAATATAGAATTACTTAACATACTTTGTATCATTTCCATAAATGTTTTCTATTATGTTTTCACCAACAATGTATCTAGATCTAAGCCCAACCTATTTAGATATTCGGTCAGGAAATAGACCTCTAGTAACAACTATGCAAAATAGACAATACATTAATAAATATACACAAGTATAGGGTGGACGGAGGGTAGATCAATTGAAAAAAAGAAAAGAAAAGAAGAATGGTACTTTGACAAATTGAAGAGAAGACACTGAAGAATAGTGCTTACTGTCATACATACGCCAGGTGTAGTGAAATAACTGTTGGATGTTGGCAGAGTGAATGTGGGATGATGACAGACAACCTTAATACAGACTGTTGCACACACACAAGGCAAACTGGAAGTGGAAGAGAGTTATGCACAGTACGAATAGGAATGGTTTTCTTTTTCATTCATAGTACCATCTTTCTTACATGTACCACTTAAATAGATAAATGTGACTAACAATAAAGGGATAGGTGTCCCACAAACACCTGGTCTCTAGAACAAACACAGACACGTTCATCTAGACTCTAGAACTAACACACAAATGTTCATTGACTTGTTCAAAGCAACTGACTTATTCAAAATAAGGACACATCTAGGATTTGAATTAATTTAATATTTTAACACTCCCCCTTAATTCAAATGGCTTCAACACCAAGCATTCTTCGTAATTTGAAAAAAGTTTCTCTTGAAAGAGCCTTTGTGAAAATATCAGCAACTTGTTCCTTGGTACTGCAATACTCCAGCTTGATCTCTTTCTTAGCCACAAGCTCGCGAATAAAATGATGCCGGACTTCAAAATGCTTTGTTCTTCCATGGAAGACTGGATTTTTTGTCAATTCAATTGTTGACTTGTAATTGTCACATAATAAAATTGTAGCTTCTTCTTGCTTTTGCTTCAGGTCACTTAGAATCCTCCTAACCCACACAGTTTGACAAGCTGCGCTTGTTGCCGCCATGAAAGTTTTTGCAGGCTACCAGAATGGATTACTAGTTCTAATTTAACCAATCAATGCAGTGGAAATAACCAATCAAACAATATAAAACTAGCTATCTACCAATCACACACCATAAGAAGGCAGACACAATATTTAGCATGGAAATCTTATCCAAGGAGAAAACCACGAACCAGAAATCAAGAATTTACAAACAGTTACAAGATATACTCACAAGCTCCTTTACCTCAGTCTGTACCTCGACCTAAGGACTGTAACTGTTCTTGCACAGAATCCACTAACACGACATCCACCGTGCCTCGTTCTCCTTGATCTCCTCGCACCTTGTCAGTCAAGATGAACTATCTTCTACAAGAAAGGTAAAAGCAACAATGACCTTCTGGAGCAACCATTCAGAACAGTCTCTCAATGGTTCTAGAGAATAATTTCTCTCCCTAAGATATCTCTGACTCAGATCAATGAGAGTGGTGGTGTTTCTGATCTTCGATATGCACGCCCAAACCTTTAGGGTTGAGAGCAACACCTTATTTATAGCCTCAAATTCGTGTCTTAGACTTAGTGCACAAGTAGGACTCAAATTGGAAAACAGAGTCTCAAAAGGAAACAACTTCGTAGCAGTTTAGGAGACTTTCCTATTTTACTTGCGTTTGTCCGATCGATTGGACAGTGCATCCAATCAATCGGACCACCCAAATAACTGTGGCGCATCTACTGTCCGATCTATCGGACAGAAAGCTGATCGATCAGACCTGGGTGTTTCGGTCTTCTCTTTTTTCTTTTTTTCTTCATTTCATTTCTTTCGGTGACACAACCACAGTCCATTCTAAAATACAATAGAAAATACAACTCAATGGACCCAGAGTTTTGTCCAACCCATGAATTAGCCAACATAAAAAATACTAACACGCCATATATTCTGCTTCAATTGTAGAGAGTGCGGTAGTTTGTTTTTTTTTTTTTAAGCCCATGATATCAATGTAGACCCAAGACTAAGCCCATAGCCTATAGTACTTTTCCTGTCATTTGCACAACTAGCCCAATCACTGTCAGTATAAGAGTATCTGATTTTTTATACCTGAGTCCGAGATCCAATGTTCCATGAATATATCGTAAAATTCTCTTGGTTGCACCCATGTGAGCTTTACTTGGACTGTTCATAAACCTTGAAATTAAGCTCACTAAAAACATTTTATCTGGCCTTGAATGTGTGAGATAAATCAAGCCACCAAACATACTTCAAAATTCTTTTGCATCTGCCTTATCAATTCCATCCTCTACCATAAGCTTCTCATCTGTATTCATGGGTGTTTTAGCTGGATTGCAATTTGACATATGAAACATTTTCAACAAGTCTCTTGCATATTTTCCATGGTGCAGAAAAATACCATTTGAGTCTTGAATAACTTCCATACCCAAAAAATAATGTAATGGACCCAAATCTGTCATTTCAAATTCAGACATCATATTTTCTTGAATTCTTCAATCAATTTTGAAGAGTTACCAGTAAATATCATATCATCAACATATAAACATACTATGAGAATCTCATCCACACCTTGCACTTTCACATAAAGGGTTGGCTCACTTTCATTTTTTTTTGAAAATTGCGGCCCATAAAATATTTGTCAATCCTACTGTACCAAGCTCGTGGAGCTTGTTTAAGCTCGTACAAAGCCTTTTCTAATTTGTACAAGTTTTTTTCAAGCCCTTTAATTTCAAAACGAGGGGGTTGTTCAACATACACTTCCTCTTGCAATTCACCATTTAAAAATGCTGATTTGACATCAAATTGAAAATTTTTCCATCCTTTCTTAGCAGCCATAGCTAGAATAGTTCTAATAGTATCAATTCTAGCAACAGGAGAAAATATTTCAAAGAAATCTACGCCTGGAACTTGTGCATACCCTTTTGCCACCAAATGGGCCTTGTATTTTTACAAAGACCCATCAGCATTAAACTTGGATTTGAAAATCCATTGGGCTCTTTACCTGGTGGTAGGTCTACCAGTCTCCATGTTTTGTTTTTTTCGGTAGCATTCATTTCAACTTTCATTGCATCATGCCAATTTTTCTCATTCACTGCATCTTCAAAACAAGCGGGTTTAGAAGCAAAGCATACAAAATCACATGACTAATAAATATCAACAAGACTTCTTACCTTTCTAGGAGGCGATTCCGACGATGTGAATCCAGTCGGACTTAATTGAGCATCAGGTGGTGAATCAAAGGATGATGTTTCTTCTTCTTCAATAATTAGAGGGTATTGATTAACATCACTGTCCCACTTCTTTGCATCATTTTCATTAAAGATCACGTCACGACTAATAAATAAAGCCTTGTTTTGAGAAGCATAAAGTCTCTTGCCTTTAGTTTCTTCACTATACCCCACAAAAATGCTTTAAATGCTTTTGTCATCTAACTTGTGCCTTTTTTCATAGGGAATATGAGAATAAGCTATAGAACCAATAACCTTTAAATGACTTAAATTTGGCTTTCTCCCAAACCATGCTTCGTATGGTGTTTTTTCATTGATTGCCTTTGTAGGAAAGCGATTAAGCAAATAAACCATTGTAGATACTACTTCCGCCCAGAAGCGTTTTGGGAGCCCTTTTTCTTTCAACATGCATCTTGCGGTTTCAACAATGCTTCGATTTTTCTACTCCGCAACTCCATTTTGTTGTGGAGCGAAACTTGTACTTGCATCTCTACAAATCATAAAGAAATCTTTTGATGTAAATTCACCCCTCGGTCAGTTCTTAATATCTTAAGTACGAACCCACTTTGTTTTTCAACATATGCTCGAAATTGTAGAAAGCATGAAAGAGCTTCAGATTTTTTTTCTTAAGAAAATACACCCAAATCATCCTTGTGCGGTTATCAATAAATATTAAAAACTACTTTCCATCACCAAGTAAATTTGTGCACATACGGCCACTTATATCAGTATGTACCAACATTAGGGGTTGATTAGCCCTCCAAGATTTACCCGCTTGAAAAGGGATTCGATGATGTTTTCCAAAAATACATGCTTCACACATTTTGTCACCATGATGCACAACAAGTAGGCCAACAACCATGTCTTTTTTATACAGTGAAAGCAAACCACGAAAATTTAGAAGCCCATATCTCTTATGCCAACAAGCCATGAACTATCACACTCCATAGATTTGAGCATTGAGGGTAAGATCGGAAATTCTAAGAGGAAACATTTTATTTTGAGTCATATTCACTGCCATGATCAACCCCATGTTCTTGTTTTTAAATATCATGCATTTATCCTCAAAAAAAATTGCATAATACCCTTTCTTCATTAAATGTCCCAAGCTAAGTAAGTTTTGAGTCAAACCTGATACATACATAACATTGTCTATGAGCTTTATACTTGACTTGGTGTTCACAGAGACAATTCCTTTGCCTTGCACCTAGGCTTGACAATTGTTTCCCATGAAGACTTGAGACCGTACTAACTCATTGATCTTAATAAAAAATGTCTTAATAAAAAATGCTTTATCACCTGTCATGTGGTTACTGCACTGCACCCACTATCCAAAAACCAAATATCTCCAACAAATTCAATACTTGCAGATAAACATGAGAGAAATAAACTTTCCTCAACTTCATCATTGGTCTTTTCTTCATGAAAATTTGCTCTATTTTTGTTTTTATGCCAACAATCCCTTTCTTCAGGTCCAAATTTATTACAATTTGAACATTGAGGCACATTTGAGGACTTGTTTTTGTACTAGCAGTCTTTTTCAATATGACCTCTTCTTTTGCAATTATAACATTAAGAAGGTTCATAATTACCTTTGTTGTGGTTTCTCTCATTGTTTCTTCCTCGGCCTCTTCCACGAAAACTTTGTCTTCCACGTCCCTGGCTAGTTTGCCTTTGGTTGGAGTGAGATCATGCATTACTACTTGACCCCCTTTTCCAATCTAGTGTTGTTTGGAAAACCTGCTCAATTGGCTTTTCTGCATTTCTATTCAACCTCTCTTCTTGCGTTTGTAAAGAACCCATTAGTTGATTCAAAGACAATGTAGTTAAATCCTTGGATTCTTCAATAGCAGCAACAAAATAGTCAAATTTGGGAGTGAGACTTCTTAACATTTTTTCAGCAATTTTTTGATCACTTAAGTCCTCACCAAGAGACCTAATGTGGTTTACATTGGTCATAACTCTTGTGAAAAATCTCTGAATGGACTCATAATTTTTCATCAACAAGGTCTCAAACTCACGGCAAAGAGTTCGTAATTTCAAGTTTACAAATTGACTTGATCCTTTATATTCATCTCGAAGCAATTCCCATGCTTCGTTAGACGTTGTGGCTCCCATTATCCTAGGCATCTCATTTTTTTGGGTTGCAGTAATTATGCCCTCTTGTGTGTCATATTTAGGTATGCCATTCTCAACTAAATCCCATAAATCATATGAAATAACAAGGTTTTATTTTAATACTCCAAAACTAATAATTATCACCTTTAAAAATGGGAACAATTGGCTAAGAAACATTTACAGAATTGTTGTTGGCCATTCCTTACTCTCTTTATTTTGTTGTTTGCGGTACCTCCAGAATCGTTGTGCAGACAGGTTTGCAGTTGACCCAATGAAATCTAATATGTAGTCGTTGTGCTTTGTTAGAAAGCCGATGAATAGAAGTTTGATCTATCTAGACTTACATAACCAACACAGATTATACAGCAAACATAAATCATACCTGTCACCATGGAGATGCACGAGATGGACGGTCTAGATCTTCGATCGGGTTCTCGGACAGCCCGGATGATCTTTAGGAATTTTCCCCTCTATGCCTCCCTTGGAAACCTCTCGATGGTGCTTGGTTTGGTTGATGATGGTGGCTAGAGGAGGGACCGAGGCTCTCTTTAAATAATACCTTATGGGAATCTAACCATCATAGTAATTTCCTAATTTTATGCCTTGCCTTATCACAGGAAACCATATGTAGAAATAAATCCTTTGACCTTATTAATAGGAATCCTTATTGGGTCTAGATACAATGAACCAAGGATTCTATAATCAAGATAAAATAGACAAGTTGTTGCAGGGCCACCTTGCGACATTTGTTAACATTCTCCCACTTGGGCCAAAACAACGAACTTTTTTCTTTTGTTAGAATTTTTTTTTATTTAAAATAAAATGACTCTTCCTTGGTTCGACTTTTTTTTTTTTTAAACATTTCTTGACGAGTGCACTCTTTTATAAAACAGACCCATACTATCCATTTAGTCAAACTTTATACTTATCAAATGAGATAGCTATACACGAATTAGGGTGTTCATTACATCATTGTTAAATGTAGGACCTAACCATGGTCACAGTATAATAATCCCATTTTTCTAAGTCTTTAAACATACTTTCCTGTACAGATAGATGTACTGTATTAAAGTCCTTATATCTATCCAAAAGTCCACTTTACTACTAAAAAGTTGAATGTGCACAATTTAGTAGGTAAATGAAACAAGAAACGTTATTATTAATAAATTTCCATACAAACTTTAATGCATTAAAGAGAATTGACTAGGCCCATATGGACTACATGATCTTTATGCACACTTGGTGCCAATGCCTTTGTCAACGGGTCCGCCAGCATCAATCTCGTATTGATGCTCTCTATGGACACATAATGCTTCTTAACTCTCTCCCTTACAAAGAGATACTTAATCTCCATGTGCTTGGAACCGCGTTAATATATATTGTCTTGGAGAAGCGAGTTGCAGATTTGTTATCACAATAAATCTTCAGTGGTCTGGAAATGTTGTCTACCACTTGAAGTCCCTGAATGAAGTTTCTCAGCCATAATGCTTGTGATGTGGCGTCATATCATGTGACGAACTCTGCGTGCATGGTGGAGCTTGTAACAATGGACTATTTTGCGCGCACTCTCCATGAGACTGTCCCTCCTTCCAACAAAAAGATATAATAAGAAGTAGACTTTCTGCTGTCGAGATAGCCTACAAAATCAGAGTCTGTATAACTGATTAACTCAAGGTTATCGGTCCGTCTGTATGCGAGCATGAAATCCATTGTACCTTGCAAATACGTCATGACTTTCTTGGCAGCCTTCAAATGAGCCATTCTTGGATCACTTTGATATCTGCCAAGCATGCCAATAGCAAAACTAATATCTGGAAGGGTGCAAGTTTGCGTATAAACTAAACTCCTTACGGCCAAAGCGTAATGAATACATTTCATTTAATTGTGCTCGAGTTCATTCTGAGGACACTGTTGTTTGCTTAATTTTTCACCTTTGAAGATGGAGGCTGCAATTGGAGCATTGTCTTGCATCCAAAACCTCTCAAGAACCTTATCTATATATGCTCTTTGAGATAATCCTAAAATTTATCGTTTTCAGTCTCGATATATCTCAATGCCAATGACAAAAGATGCTTCACCCAAATCCTTCATTTCAAAGTTCTTAGTCAAGAACCGTTTAGTCTCTCGAAGAAGACCAATGTTGTTGCTAGCCAATAAGATGTCATCCACATAAAAAACTAAGAACATGAAGTTGCTCCCACTAGTTTTCAAGTATATACACTAATCAACAATATTTTCTATGAAACCGAAAGAAGTGATCACTGCATCAAACTTCAAATACCACGGCCGTGAAGCTTGCTTCAAACCATAAATGGACCTCTTTGATCTGCATACCATGTCTGCATTATCTGCATTTATGAACCCTTTTAGGTTGAGTCATATAAACTTCTTTTTCTAAATCTCCATTAAGAAATATAGTCTTTACGTCCATCTGGTGAAGTTCTAAGTCAAAGTGTGCATAAAGATCATGTAGTCCAAAAGGAGGTAGAAAAACAGTTGGAAAAATCTATCAAGGTTGTCAGATTAGATCGCGGAGGAGAATATTATGGTAGATATGATGGATTTGGTAGAGTACCAGGCCCATTTGCTAAGATCCTTGAAAGAGAAGGTATTACACCTCAATACACCACACCTGGCACCCAAGCACAAAACGGTGTAGCCGAGAGAAGAAATCAATTAGTAAATTACAATTTTTCCAAAAGGAAAATTGTGATGTTGCGCTTTGATTGCTCATCGGAGCTTAATTCATAAAGTCATCACTCCAGGTTACTAGTAAAATGTGCATAAACTAAAGTCATAGCATAAAGTATTAATGTGAGCATGATTTTCTATGGACAATTTGGAACCCTGTCTCAATTGCCACTTAAATGTCTTCAATTCCTCCATTAACTGTCGGTACTATTGCCCAGTGGAAGGATAAGGTGATGATCACTTTAGCTTGCATGGACATAGCTATTCAGGATGATGAACCTCCTAAACCCACAGTTACTAGTCTTGATAAGGATGTTGAGCGCTATAAGAAATGGGACGAGGCTAACTGGTTAGCCTTGATGATCATCAAGGATTCAATTCCTCTAGATTTACGTGGGACCATCCCACCTAAAGATAAAGCCAAGGACTACTTAAAGGCAATAGAGGAACATTTTAAGAGGTCTTCTAAGGCTCTTATTAGCTCATTGCTATGTGAGTTCATTTCACCTCGATATGATGGGACTGGTGGTGTAAGAGAATACATCACTAAGATGAGGCATACGGTCACTAAGCTTAATGATCTGAAACTAAACATCAGTGACTCGTTCTTGGTCCATTATCCAATAAACACTTTGCCAGACCAATTTGAAACCTTTAAGTGTAGCTACATCACTAGAAAGGATGAGTGGACCATAGACGAGCTGGGAGCCATGTGTGAGGAGGAGGAGAACAGGCACAAGAAAAATAAAGTTGAGAGTGCACACCTTGCCATTCATAATAAGGACAAGAAGGGAAGTGGTCTCGGTGGACAAAAGGGCAGGTTCCAGAAAAAATTTAAGAAATCAAATAATGTAGCAAGAAAGGCTCCTACACCAGTGTCAACAAAGAAGTGTTTCTTTTGTAAAAAGGCTGGGCACATGAAGAAGGATTGTCGTAAATACAAGAAGTGGCTTGAGAAGAAAGTTAATGATAAATGTTTGGTTTGTTATGAGTCCCATTTGGTTGATGTACTAACTAATACGTGGTGGTTGGACTCCAATGCGACAATTCATATTTGTAACTCTTTGCAGGGAATGGTGTCACACAGGAGACTAAGTAAAGGGGCAAAAAGTTGGTGCTGGGAAATGGAATGGAGCTGAAGGCCTGTTGGGACAATGAGACTTGTTTTGGAAACCCACATTTTTTAGATTTGGAAAATACCGTTTATGTTCCTTCTATGTCTAGGAATCATATTTCTATTTCAAGATTGGATGTTTTGGGATATGCATTTGAATTTGGAAATAATAAACTCAGCTTCTTTAAGGATTTGAAATTAATTGATTCTGGTGCATGCTTTGATTGATGGCTTGTACAAATTGGATTTGGATTCCACTTTCTCTCAGTTTTTGCTTCCCTTACTTGTGAATAATATTGTTGGCAAGAAACATTATTTAATCAGTGTCTCTATGGCATAGGAGATTGGGACATATATCAAAGGAAAGAATGGACAGATTGGTTAAAGATAGAATTCTTAACTCCCTTGATTTTACATATTTTGGTACTTGTGTGGATTGCATTAAAGGCAAATTTACTAAAACAAGCAAGAAAGGTGCAACCAGGAGTACTGAAATTTAGCAATGAATATGACAATGACCTGGGCTACTACTATCATTTTGATAGTACTCCTTATACCATCTACAATCTCCATATATGGGTGTGTGTCGTCTTGCCCAGACGTTGCCGGTATCATAGATAAGGCTTGATTGAGTGGCCGCACAATCTGACACCAAAAGTGCGGTTGGATCACTCATCCAATTTAATTTATTTATTGTGATTATGCAAATCTAGACTCCTTGCTCTGATACCAAATGTTAGAAAACTGATGAACAAAAGTTTGATATATCTAGACTTACATAACCAACACATATTATATAGCAAACATAAATCGTATCTGTCACCATGGAGATGCACGAGATGGACGGTCTAGATCTTCGATCGGGTGTTCAGACAGCCTGGATGATCTTTAGGAATTTTCCCCTCTATGCCTCCCTTGTAAACCTCTCAATGGTGCTTGGTCTGGTTGATGATGGTGGCCAAAGGAAGGATCGAGGCTCTCTTTAAATAATACCTTATGGGAATCTAACCATCATAGTAATTCCCTAATTTTATGCCTTACCTTATCACAGGAAACTATTTATAGAAATAAATCCTTTGACCTTATTAATAAGAATCCATATTGGGTCTAGATACAATGAATTAGGGATTCTATAATCAAGATAAAACAGACAAGTTGTTGCAGGGCCACCTCGCGAGATTTGTTAGCAAGCTTTTCTTTGGCATTGATAGCAAATAATGTTGGATGTTGGCAGAGTAAATGTGGGCTAAGGACAGAAAGCCTTAATACAGACTGTTGCACATACACACAAAGCAAACTGAAAGTAGAAGAGAGTTATGCACAGCACGAATAGGAATGGTTTTCTTTTTGAGTAAATTAGTGAAAGGTCCCTCATAGAGGTCTTGTAAGGCCTCCAATCCATCAACTTTTCCTCTAAGGCCTGTAGTCCATGCAACTGGACATACTTCGGTGAGAAGTCCCTAGATACAATTTTCATGACTGATTTACCCTTAAAATCATTTTAGGCATAAAATTTTGATATTTCAAATTTCAAATCTTGTATTATCCCTATTCTTTTTCAACCCGGAGTAGATCTATAGTTTTTCGTCGGACCCAGACCTCTTCATTTTTCCTTTGCAAACGCAAGTTGAAGAAGAGGACGAGACATACTGGTCTTGCGTACATTGCTAGCAAGTGCTCAGAGAGAAAAATGAGTCAACTTTTTTTGATATCTCCTCGGGCTGCGTTTGCGTGCATCATATTGGAGGGACGAACTGAGCACTGTCCAGCATCACTGGAGAGGGCTCGTACGAAAAAAATCAGAGAATAGGTCTCAATTTTTTTTCTCATTACACATCGTGTTGCGTGCGTCATTGGAACCTTTTGGTGGAAACTAGGACTTCCAAAACCCTTGGGTTCCGTGCATTAGAAAGGCAAGGCACCTTTTCTCTCCTCGGACGCATTGTAGAAAATATGGTGTTGAAAATTCATGTGGTCACACATTCCTGCAATGTCTCGAGTGCCTCTTACCATATCAAATCAATACAAGAGAGAGGATGCAATTTGTTGGCCAATGTGCACCGGTGAATGGGTAGGGTACGGGAGCAGTGCAATTTGCAAGTTCGCGGGTTGCTTCAATTGACCATGGGTTTGGTCCTTTTGCAAAGTCAAGTTCTTGCCTTGCTTCTGGTTACCAAAACTAGAATGAAGAAGAAGGGGATATGGGATAGGTTCAGGTTCTGTCTAGGTTCTGCAGAAAACAGAACCTTCACAAAACAGAGGATTTCGAGATTTCTTTGCACTTGCTGAGGAAGATCCTCTGTTGCATAGATCAAACGCCATCGTCAGAAAAGGAGCATCTAGCTGTCCTGCATAAAACTTGCATAGAAGTTGTTGCGCCATCGCCAAAGAAGGAAGGCAGCAGGGCTGTTATATTGTTTTTAGCAAATTTATCTTAGTTTTTATGAAATTTATCTGAGTTTTTTTTGAAATTTATTTTATTTTTTGTCAAATTTATTTTATTTCTTGACAAATTTATATGAGTTTCTATCAAATTTATCTGAGTGTTTGATTTTTTGTCAAATCTATTTGAGTTTTGCGCAAATTTATTAGAGTTCTGAAGCAAATTTATCTGAGTTCTGGACAAATCTATTTGAGTTTTTAGATATTTATCTGAATTCTGGAACAAATTTATTTGAGTTCTGAACAAATCTATCTGAGTCTTTGACAAATTTATTTGAATTTCTGAAAAATATAGCTGAGTTTCTCACAAATTTATCTCCATTTTGAAAATTTTAACTACGTTTTTGAACGAGTCTTTCTGTGCTTTTGGCAAATTTATTTGTAATTTTTCAGATCTATTTGTGTTTTTGAATTTTATTTGTGTTTTTTGAAATTTATTTTGTACTTTTTGAAATAAATTTAACTGAGTTTTGACAAATATACTTGAGTTTTTGACAAATTTTTCTAAAATTTGGAAAATTGGTTTATCTTAGTTTTGGCAAATGTATTTGTATTTTTTTAAATTTATTTACGTTTTTGAATTTTATTTACGTCTTTTGAAATTTATTTACATTTTTTGAAATTTATTTGGATCTTTTGAAATTTATTTATATTTTTTGAAATTTATTTGGATCTTTTGAGATTTATTTGCGTCTTTTTAAATTTCTCTGCGCTCTTTTGAGATTTATTGTGTTTTTTGAAATTATTGTGTTTTTTGAAATTTATTTGCGTTCTTAAGAATTTATTTATATTTTTTGAAATTTATTTGCGTCTTTTGAAATTTATTTACATTTTTTGAAATTTATTTGGATCTTTTGAAATTTATTTTCTTCAATTTCTCCGCGTTCTTTTGAAATTTATTGCATTTTTAAAATTTTTTTGCATTCTTTTGAATTTATTTGTATTTTTTGAATTTTTTTGTGTTTTTTGGATTTTATTTGAAAATTTAATTAATAAGATTTCATTAATCATGGCCAATTAAATGGTAGCTGACCATTATTAATGGCATATCCCACTAATCGTTGGATATGATTTTAAAGAAAAAGTAAATTAGACATTTTAGGTCTTCAAATTTGAAAAAATAACCCATCACACTATGAAAAAAGATTATAAATCTAAGGTAATAAAGTGAAAAGTTATTGCACCCGTTGCATGCCCCTTTCTTTTTCATTCACTGTACCATTGTAGTTACATAGACCACTTAAATAGATAACGGTGACTGACAATAAAGTGACAGGTGTGACATGAACACCGAGTCTCTAAAACTAACACAGACACGTTCATCCAGACTCTAAAACTAACACACAAACAAACGTTCACGGACTTGTTCAAAGCAACTGACTTAATCAAAATAAGGACACATATAGCATTTGGATTAATTTAATGTTTCAACAATAACTTCAGTGCATGGGTATTATAATAACACAAGCCAATCCTGCCAAAGCAGTAGACGTAAATGTAAGAGAGGGGGGCATCCGACCCTTGTCTTTCCTCAAAAATAGGCCTTCATAAACAGGTATGTTGATCATAACCAACAACCCACATAGAGCAAACTGCAAGATCAATGGCCCAACTGCTGCAATTCCATCATCCATGACCACCCTCTTCATTGCACCACACAAGCAGAGTAAATTAATCATTGCAAGTGTGGCTAATGTGGTGAACATGAGTGAAGTGGTTCCAAACTCCATTATCTCTTTCTCATACCTCTTAGAGAGCTCGTCATCGGCAACTTTCACTGTGATTGCGAATGCTGACTTGGCGATCCCTAGCAGGTTGAGGGCAGCGTCGATGGTGCCGAAGAGGTAGGCTGATGTTCTTCTAAATAACCAGATCCTTTCATAGTTCCACCAAGCTTTAACTGGCTCTCCAAACCAAAGGAACTCTCCTAGGGAACATGTGTATCTGGCCATGATAACATACAAGAAGGGCTTGAACCATGGACTTGTTATCTGCAATACATGAAACAATCCTAGTAGTGTCATGTTTAATGCGCAGACAGAGACAGACAGACAGAGAGAGAGAGAGAGAGAGAGAGAGAGAGAGAGAGAGAGAGAGAGAGAGAGTCATACCTCAGGAAACAAGGCAATTCCATGAAGAAGGCAGAGGGCAGGGATAACAACATAATATAGGGTTGGGATGGAAGTGATAGCCCACAAGTTGTAGATACAATAAGCCATCTTAAGGGGTAACTTGATCTTTCCATGCCCTCGTATGAAGGGACAGTGATGTGAGAAAAAGATATGAAGGTGTCCCTCTACCCATCTCTTGTGTTGTACAAGTGATTGTAGCAGTGTTGTAGGAGCCAAACCCAAGAAGGCATCTCTTGGTGGGTCATAGAAAGTGGATTTCCATCCTTTAGAGTGAATTGCTATGCTAGTGGTCACATCTTCCACCAGAGTCCCATACATGAGACCCATCTGCAAATCCAAGCAATTATGAGAGAGGTACTTTGAGAGAGAGAGAGAGAGAGAGAGAGAGAGAGAGAGAGAGAGAGAGACCTCTTTTCCCCATTGAGTGCCCAGCTCATAGCCACAACTGGCAAAGCCCTTTGCTCTCTCTTCCAAGTCCTCCACAGTTTCTTTCCCCTGTGTTTTGAGCCCTTGCCTCCAGTCTGTCTTGTAGTCTTTGCTGTACTTCTTCCCACATAGACTCTCTCTCCGGAAAAAGCATCCAGTGCCTATGTAGGGAGGCCCTCCATATCCATCAAAGCCAGAAAATTCCACCTTCAAAAACAAGAACAAGAGCGGAAAAAATATATATAGTGAGCATTTGGGGTGGGATTGGGCTAGGCCCAATTGCACATGTCCAAACTGATCAATAATATTGTCCATTTCCCATTTTCAGAATTTGTCACATTCGAAAAGTAACCAAGTCGGGTCAACTTCCATTGGATTCGGTGAAAATATTGGTTTGTAATGAGTCTTGGCCAGAACAGGGTGGACCCGGCCCGGCAGCTGTCCTAGCTGAGAAAAGTTTCAGAGTTTTTTTGCAGTGGTCTATTGATGCATAGCTAAACCTGGCCCACGTTTGTTGGGTCCGATTACTAATTGTCTGGGCTTGTATATATGCTCATCTATAGGCCCAGTAGGCCTGGCTAACATGAGTAAAGTTACTTAAATGAAGTTTAGGATCCGTACTTGAAAGTCAGCCAAAATAAGAATTAACCATTACAATTTTGGTTCTGGACCAATCTGGTTATTGGGCCATTTGAAGAAATGCATCCCTCTTTTGTTAGAAGTATCCGACCAGTATATAGGCCACTCTTAACCACCAACACATCAGATCAAATGATAGGCTTAGCGATAACCCAAGGACAAGTCGAATATAATTGGGTCCTACTTTAGGTAAGGATCCTATGATTAAGATCTAAAACGAATTGGGTCAACCATTTGCAACCCTGTGGGCCCCACTCGAATGTAACTAAGTTACGGCCATACCATCTGCCACATGTTAAATGATGACAGCATTGTTTTTGCAATTAAGGAATTGATAATATGCTCACCTTAAATTGCACTCTGAAGGAGTTAGAGTAAATATCATTCTTGGTGATGTTCTCAAATTTCTGTGGATATTGAACAAAACCAATCTTGTGACCCTTGTCTTCATCCATGAAAAAGCACAGTGCATCTCTCACTGTTTCAGCATTGTTGGAGTACATATCACAGTCCACAGTGAGAATGATGGGCCCATTGCTTATTTCTGATGACACCCTTATCTGCATATTTGATAATGGAAAACATGGTTTAGTATTCCACATATCTTTGAATGCTTACTTGGTACAGTTCATTAGGGACAGAGCTAGGCCAAACTAGCCATGTATGAACAGTAATCAAGCCCAACCGAGCACAATTTGAGCTTGGCTAGACCATATATATAAATGTCAAGGTCAAGTCAAGCTTGACTCACACATTATCAAACATTGAGTTAGTTTTCTCCTTAGCACAACTTATATTTCAGTAATATTAGAGAACCAAAAATATGGGGTCTACTTTTTTCTATAAAAAAGAAAAACAAAAAAAAAGAAAAAAAAAGTACCAATAGTATCAAAGGGATAGAAGGCCAGGCATTAATAGGAATGACATGAGATCAATTCAATTGGATCATCACAGGTGCAGATTTTAGTGGGTGTCGATCTATAGGCCTCGATAATAGTGAAAGAAGTGTTAAAAGTAATATATTTTAATTTCATTGGAACGATATTATCCTTTTGCTGTTATCATACCATTTTGCTAGTTTTCAACAAGTCATAAGTTTAATGTGTTGTCCACTCACATGGGTAATCAAGTGAGTCCTATTAGGAGGTGTTGAGGTCATGTGTGTAGGAAATCGTATGGCCCGCATGCTATGAGTCCAACGTCAGATCAAGTAAAGCTGATACCAATCTTCCTTCACGTAAGACTTGATTTGGGCCCACCAATAAGACTCTCAATAGGATTAGTGGATGTGGGTTTCTTGGTGAAGAAGTCTCCAATAAGTGTGACTCTCTGATACTTATCTATATAAGATAAGGGAGCCCTAGGGTAGATATTCATTTCATCTCATAGGAGAGACAAGAAGACAAGAGATCCGCGGAGCTTCCCAATTGCTGGAACGCACATAGATCTCCGGCCGAGCGTCGGAATCTCCACATCCAAATCCATCAATGTACACAAGAGGTTTGCTTGTGTCTTGCCTAGTTAAGCCTTTCAACTAGCAGAGCTATGTCAAAGCTAACTGACCTAGCTAACTGTAGCTTGAGCTTGGGTCTTGATCAAAGAGGCGGCTGAGCTCGAGCTTGTGCCTAATCAAGTTGAGTGAAATTGGTTTGCTAGGTTGCTTTGCTTGTTTAGATTCATGCATTTCATGATATAATTTAGGTGAATTTTAGGTCTAGTGTATTTTCACATGTATGTACGTACAATTTTGAATATCTTTGGTTGTTTACTTAAACTTGGCCTTATGATTATTAGTATCACTGTACAAAAGGGTACAATGAAAATTAACATATTAGTAAAAATATCATTTTAGTTAGCTATAAATTAACTTCCAAATAAGGTAGTCAAACATTTGCCTGATGGTTATCTTCGATGTTAATCTTTATTAACCATACTAAAGGGATTAGCGAGATGCCTAAGATCCAATGACTATACCACTACAGATTAAAAGAGTAGAAATACTAGTCCGAGATGGTTTAGACACCGATCTGTTCCAATATCACTATGCGTTCCTGTATGAGGTAGATTCTGCCTACTTCACACGTATGCTATGTCGGTCTGTCCTCTAGATGGACGACCAATCCTCCCAATCCCAACCCCTTTCAATAGGCAATCTCGAGGAGAACAAATTCCAGACTCCCTTAATTGCACAGACGCCGTGACTCCTACTGCGCAACACGTAAAGCACGTGTCCCGTGACTCGAATACCGACCTACCAAGCTCTGATACCACTTATAGGATCTTACACTCCATTGAGCTACCAATTATCCCAAAACCAATTGGTGATAGGAAACGGCACAACAATAGTTTTATCGTGAGGGCGAGGGCTCGACCACAATTATGACCTATCAGGAGCAAGGGTGGGCGTTGACCTCAACAAACCTAATCAGAAAATCAACACTGGTCTCAGCCAATTGTATAATCTAATGTGGCTACATGATTTCTTGCAAGGTACTTACAAATGGTAAAAAGAAGAAAAAGATTATGATATTGTCAATAGGGTGAGAGGAGTACTTACAAAAGCATGCACGTTATAAAACAGGGAAAGGTTAAAAAAAAGAATATTCGCCCTTGCAAGTCAACTCACTCACTTGGGAATAAGAAAATTTTATAATATTTGTTCTAGTGAAAAGAAAGTTTCATATTACTCATAAAACACAAAAGTAAAAAGTAAAGGGGCCCGAAAATTCCCAGGATATGGACATTGCAAGAAAAGATTCTCCGTAGTTGGGGCCTTACGAAAGGATTCCTTCATCTCATTTTTGTTTTTTTTTTTTTTTTTTTTTTTTCTCACTTTGACTGGGGCGACGCTAGGGTCACTCATCTCTAACTGGGGTGATGCTAGCGTCGCTCCTCCTTTCTAATGAGAGGTCCTCCTTTCTAATGAGAGGTTTTGGGACCAAGGTGGAAGGCAGTCTTATAAGACCCACTGATCCACTTGATCATAGATCAGGACCAGCCATCTGGTTGGACCCAGATGGGCTAGCAGTGGCCCTGATCCCAGGTAGATCGGTCCGCTAGGGGCCCACCATCCTTTGCCCAAAATAACAGAGGCGTGAGACCCCTTTTCTGAAGAAGCACAGAATATGAAAGAGGGGAGAGGAGGAATAGTCGTTTTCCATCTTCACGACTTGTCCTTTGGCACTCATGTAGCTTTTCCTCGGGGACTCTCTAGGGGATGTGTCCACCTTGATGATATGGACCTTAACAAATGAGTTAGAGTTATTGGAGTCATCGATGTCCATGTCTAGGTAGAAGTTGATGAAGTGATCGTGGACGACGCCGATGAAGTTCTTAGAAACTAGGGTTCCATACATGTCTTCTTCTTTAGGGGCGTGGCGTCTCCTTTGAGTACGCTTCGCAGCAGCTTCGCGTCCTCTCTTCAAGCGAAGTAAGACGAATGATCCGCTTTAATGATGCTGCTGCTGCTGGAAGAAGAAGCAGCTACTATGACGGCGGCCTTCAAATGATTCCTACGCACCATGGCTTTTGATTTTGATGACGATGACCTAGTGCTTGCTGTTTATGGGTATCACTGTTCATCGTTTTCAGAAAAGGGGTCTCACGCCCCTGTCATTTTGGGCAATGGATGGTGGGCCCGTAGCGGACCGATCCACCTGGGATCAGGGCCACCCTAGTTGTCCATCTGGGTCCAGCCAGATGGCTAGTCCTGATCTATGATCAGGTGTATCAGTGGGTCCCAGAAGACTGCCTGCCACCTTGGTACCAAAACCTCTCATAAGAAAGGAGGAGCAACGCTAGCATCGCCCCAATTACAGACGAGTGATGCGAGAGTCGCCCCAGACGAAGTAAGAAAAAAAAAAAAAAAAAAACGAAAATGGAATGACATAATCCTTTCGTATGGCCCTAACTACGGAGAATCTTTTCGTGCAACATCCATATACCAGGTATTTTCCGATAAAATCCTCTAAAAAGTATAAAACGTGATAATATAGTAGTGGTAAGAGGGCACCAAATTTTAGTCAAACTGGTCGAAAGATGTTTGGTTAAAAAATATTGATTACATCATTATAAAAATATAGAGGGTTTATAATAATATGTGAAAACCTCTATCCGACTGCTTTTATGATGTTTTAAATGTAAAAAAGAAAAAGAAAAAAATATAAAGGTGATAATATTAGAGTTCTAATACATTTATGGATGAACAATATTTGTATTGATTGATGCAAACTTGGTTATACTAATGTTTAAAAAGCATGCTGTATCTTCTTATTTTTGCTCATGCATGCACGAGAAATTACCAATGCATTCAAAGATCCAGCTTTGAAGTTATGGTGGTGTTGGGGTCTCTTCTCACGGGCTAAGTACACAAGAGTTGGCAGTGCACATCCTTCATTGTCCAGAGCATTTGGTTCTCTCCCGTCAATCAATATCTGAGCAGAAAGTGAAAAAAATAAAATTTGAAATGAACTAGTTTGGATACAAAAATGATTGTAAATACATGTATGTTAACGAAACCACCTAAACATGGAACTTGATTGATTTGATTGGTAATGTTCCAAAAATCCTACAGACCCAACAACTCTAGCCCGGCATACATTTGGAATTTGAACTCACGCACTCTACTCACACATACGCCCATATCCCTACTCAGCTGAGATATGGCTGAGGGACTAGCCATCTGGTTTTGAACGTTAGACCATTGAATCATCCATTTGATGGTCAATGGTCATTGCTGGGGTCATCAAAGACTGATTGTTTGGATATTTTTCTTCCTTAGGAGGCCCCATAAATGTCTACCATGTCCAAGATGCGTTGCAATATGTTTTCCAATACTAAGTTAGAAAACCCTTCTCTCGATATAAATGTTAATAACATGAAATTAGACTTACCTGGAGAATGGCTTGATGATTACGTGAATTTAGCACCGTACTCCACTCACAAAATCCTTTGTGCTTTGCTCTAATTTCTTCAGAAACCTTTCCCATCTTAACTACGCTTTCTATCCGGCACTCCATCTCTTCATACAATTTCTACAATCAGATGCAGAAAAAATCAGTCAAAAAGCTGCTGTCCTTAAAATCTGTAAAGTTGTAATGCATTTTCTTAATATACATTTATATTTGAAGTGCATTTGTTTGCATGGAATTGAATTCGTAGAAATTCATAAACAAATAATTGGTACCAATGAAAGAACCTTAAAGAGGTTAGGAGTGAAGGTTTATAGTGTAGATTGAGACCTTGACATTTTTCTAGGATTTGATTTACATGGATGATAACTAGGATTTTATTCATTTTCTATCAACAGTTTTATTTGCTTTTATCTTCATGCTTGGTTTTCCCATATTAACCACTTTAGAAATGTATTTCTTCAAATTCCTAGGAATTCAGTTTGCATGAAACATTCACTGCTGGTCACTATGCTCTACCTTGACAATGGACAATGCTTCGATGTAGTGAGAATCGTGTCTCTCAGATGCTCTGGAGAAATAGGCAGCCGGGGACCTTGGGTCCACCTTGAATTTCTTGCAGAATGGAATCCAATGTTTTGCAAAGTGAGATGCCTCCAAGAGAGCATAGAAGGTCAGATCTGACCCACCATCATCAGAAAGATAGACGGCCAACTTATCTGATGGATAATCATAAGCGATCAGTGATAGAACGGTGTTGATCACTAGCATTGGTGGCTCGATGGTGGGGTCCGCCGTGCAAACAAAAATGTCCACTGCTGGCAAATAATCTTCATATCTGTTTGGCAAAGGAACATAGAAAAAAAAAAAATGTTGCATTAGGAACTAATCAGTGTCAAAAAAAATGTTCTAAACTTATCATGAATTTATCGCAGCTTATTATTTTTGGGAATGATAGTTTCTACATAATATAAGCAATCCGAATAAAAGAAAAAATACTAGTAATTAGAAATTATTTTAAAAACAAATTCTACCTTTAGGGACATTTTCTTGCTGATGTCAAATAATGATTTGAAAATAGGCTGATGAGATTATGGGGGTTTTTTACACTAAAAGAAGTTGCTGGTTCAAAAAATCGGTACATTGTCTGGATTTAATGCTTGAAAATGTTGCAAAAGGAAAAGTCATGCTGCAAGTGATTGGTAAGATAAAGATGATCACCATTGTTTTTTATCAGTCATATATACTTATTTCCATAATAAAAACGTATACAAACAACCATGTATTTTATACATGAGGGGCTACTTTCTCAATAAAACACATTAATAAAATATCAAAAAGTTAAACAGGTTTTATACATTGGGGGTACTTTCTCATATAAAATATTGAAAAAGTGCTTATATGCAATTCATACATTAAGACCTACTTTCTCTTAGAGAGCACATCAATAAAATATATATATATATATATATAATACAGGTGTTTTCAGAGGGGCTACTTTCTCGTATAAAACTTATCAATAAAATATATAATAAAAAAAAGACTGCATTTTATACATTAGGGGCAACTCTATCATATAGTAAATTCACATTTAGATTAATCGCATGTTAAAATAGTGGATCATAGATATTTAGGGATTGAAAAGTCACTGCCAAATAGAAGTATATGTTATTTTTATTTTTTTTTATATTTTACATTAATAAATTGATCATGAGCCAAAATAATGGTTGCATTATATAAAATACTGGAGAAGACAACAAACTGTGACATAGAGAAGACTCATAACTTAAGGTGACCGATATTTTGATTTATTGTTGTTGCTAATGGAAAAAAAAAAATTCCACCATTTTCTGATATTCTAAATTTTTTGGATATTATTGTAAATTTTTTTTATTAGAAAAAATCCACACCATGATGATCGCAACGGACCAATAACCCCAACCAATACCGATATCATATTAGTTTTTAGGCATCCGGCCGATACCACGACCGAAACCGCTATTTTGAACCATGGAAAGAACTAAACACTTTGTGCTGGATTTGTGGTCCTTTAAGATCTGTTGGCCAGGCCCGGGTGCTAAGATTTTGAATTCTGGATAGCTAAATGTTTCTGTGCAGCTGCTTATGTCCTTGTAGATGCCCAAATAAATAGCCCAGGCTAGTCATAATATATAGGGGTATGATCCAACCTGAATCTGAGTGACCCGACCAAATTAAACACTAAGTTTAGTCATTTTCAGGCTCCGGTCAGTCTCGAGCCTAAATCGAAATCCAGGAAGAACATGTTCTTCTGGTTTAGGTTGGATTTAAGTTGGGGTGAAGTAGGGTTCGTGTGAAGAATACATATTGAGAACTTGCAATATAAACGAAGGGTCGTGTAATCATGGGTCAAGTTGTGCGAAATTGGATTTTGGTTGGCTTCTAGCCTCTAGGACTAGGGTGAGATCAGGTTGGGTCAATTTCTGTTAAATTTGGGTCAGTTTGATCATTTTAGAGCTCGGGTTGGGTTCAAATTGGCCCAAAACTACACTTAAGCACTTAAAGGGTCCAAGTTGCACCCCTAATAAATTTCATGTGAACGCCTGGGCCTGGATGTTTTGTTAATGGGAGAGTTCTAAAATCACGCCAATGGGCAGGATCCAGCCATGACTTTACACAAGCCTCTTTGGTTGGGCATAAGAGACAATAGACTGGCCTGTTTTGGCTTGGCAAATGGGGCTAGAGAATTTACATCATATGGTAACTGATTTGAGCGTTATTTGTCCAATCATGTGTAGGAACTTTTCAAAAGATGACAATAAATGGAGAGTCTGGAATAAACCTTTCTCTCTTAACCATAGGAACTGATATTTATATTCTGACAAAGACAGGTATCTTAGATGGTGGGATCAAATCAAACTTCCTTATCAAATACTTAAAACAAATGGGTAATAGATAGTATTTCCTGATCAGAACGAACAGAAATTCATAATTTCTATTGACATGGATGTTAGAAGTTTGAAGCAGAATAAAAGCCATGATTGGTCATGGAATCAAGTATCAGCTAGCCAGTAAATGATATGAATCAACGATACAAGAAACACATATTGGCCTATTGGCAGTCTGAAAAAAAAAACAAAAAAAAAAACAAAAAAAAAAAAAAAAAAAAACTAATAAAATGATAGACAAATAGCACCCACAGTAAAATATCTAAATGTTACTTGTTTTAATTATTAACTTTTCCAGAGGCATATTGACTCATATTTAGAAGGGTGTAAGAACATGCTTGAGCTTATGCCAATTCGCGTGGTCAGAAATGCAGTGTAGTCCACTCACTTAAATTCAGGTGGTTGCTGTTCGGTTGGAGAAATGTGTAGTGTTTATTGGGTGACGCATAAGTTTGAACCCGTCTACATTATAAAAAAAATTGCCACTCATATTTATTGATTAAACCCATCCAAACAACCCCTTTCATGCTTAGGTAGGACTATCTGTCGATAAGTTTTAACAGCAAGGTAGCCCCTGAAAAGATTAAAAAAAAAAAAAAAAAAACATGTTCCACTATTGCTAGCACTGCAAGTATCACTCCAGATGTATGATTTTTCAGTTTTAGATCGATAATTAAGTGAAAAATGAAATTAGCTATTCATCAAATCTCTAGTTTAAAACACAAATCCAATGTTGTTGCTACTTTTATTGAAGTGAATTTTGGTTGAGTGTATATTCTATAAAAATGAAGAATTCTGATCTGAATGACTTGGATCAAACAAAAGTCAAGCCTACATACATGATTGACGTAACTCATCTCCAACAGACTCATGAAGACTTACATAGAGGATCCTGTTTCTTCTCCAGAAGATTCTGAGAAAAATCTAACTTAAATAAAATTAAATGGATCTTGTTATATAGTTCATTCATGTTTTCTGAAAAAAAAAAAATTATAATTATAGCAAAATATGAATATGTATTGGTGTAAAAATAATAAACTGACTTAAGCTAAGCTCGAGTTTGAGCCAAGCTTTATAACAAGCTGATCTAAGATGAGCCAAATCAAAAGCAGCCTGGGTCATAAAAAGATCTGAGCCAAGTAAATTTTATCTAGAACATCCATCAAAATGAACTCTGTAGGTCATAAAAAAAAAAAAAAACAATAATAATAAACTGAACTCTGGGACAGAGTAAACTATTCATCTCATGCTGTCCCCTGCTGCTGCCAAGCAGGTTGGTGTCATTGGTGTGAATGCCTCAAAATGCGAATTCATATCCTCTTTAAAAAATAAAAATAAAAAAATCATCTGGAGAGAGCTGATATAATAAGTGTGTTTGTCCATGGAGAGGATTCCATTCTCCAAGATTTCTATTCTTAAAAAAAAAAAAAAAAAAGGAGAATCTTACATTCTACCCCTGGAATAGGAAATAGAAATCTTGTTTATCAAGAAAGATAGGTTCATTTATTTTCATTTTCATAAAAAAGAAGTATTGCACCAAACCAAATCATGAAAAGAATGGGCTGCAAAGAAATTCAGAACAATTTCTTTTTACGACAACGGATTCCTCTCACTCTCACATGCAACTCTCCTAAGTGGTTGGCCGAGTGGTAAGGACTACGGTTCATCCCCCTTCCAGAGCTAAAGGTCTTGATATCGGCCCCCCATTCCTCGCTCTTCAAGAACCGAATGTTGAGTCTACTTGTGTTACCACACTGGGGTTTTACCCGACTTCTCTTTTGACTAAGAGAGATTAATTCAGGTTGGGAACCTCCAATAGCAAAAAAAAATAAGAAGAAAAAAAGAACGAGGTTGGTTTAATTTCTCACAAGCTCTTTGATAGAGGTAACAATCTCTGTAGTCAGCAGGATCATTATTGACATAGATAATATAATAATGGTGTTACAGGCTAGAGGTGAGTGTGGGATACCTTTGAGAGAGCCTTTCTTTGAAGGTGCGGTGATAGACTGGCCTCCAACGAATTAATTGAGTGAGTATCCAGTAGAATCCGAACCAAAGCTCAGCACCGAACATACCATACCATGCCCATCTCCTAATCCCTCCTGCAGGGACATGAGTAACTCTATACACCCAAATCAAACACACCCCCACAAACATGGAGAATACAAACATCCTATAAGCAATCCGCCCCCTTGCTTCCTTGGTCTCAAACAGAGGGAGATACTCCTCTTTCCAATCTCCTCCCATCTCTCTCTCTCTCTCTCTCTCTCACAGTAGAAGAAAGATGTGTGTATTATATATAATTTGAAGAGGATAAGTAGGAAGCTTTTTTATTCACATGGAGACGAAGATGTTTGTTTTCTTTAATTGAAGGATTGGAATAATCGAGGACAAGGAGTCTACGACTCTCCATCCGCTACAGCTTTTGCCTTAGGGTGTTCTACAGGGGACTCAACCTCGGAAGGTTTAGATCAATCGATGATGACAAATAAATGAAAGAACTAAAAATAATCTATATTATAGTTGGCTAAAAATTTTGGTTCTTCAAATAAAAAATTCAAGACAGGAATCGGAACCACATATTCTCAAAAATCAATAATTATAAATAGAAATAAGAATTTTTAGTTTCCAAACATCTCTAATTAGGACTTTTCACAAAAAAAAAAAAAAAAATAGAAAATGGTTTACACCAGCCTATATCGTGTGTCTTGGAAGAAGTGCTGGTCCTAGATAAGTGTTGGAACCAAACTCGTCAGAACCTTACCCGTTCGGGTGTGAGTAGGGTTGTAAACTGGTTGGTTCTGGTTCGGGTCCATGGTGGACCCAGAACTGGAACCGTTAAAGAGAAGGTGGAATAGGATCCGGGCCCAGAATCGTTTCGGAACTTGTTTTTTGCTCCAGAACCAGAACAAGAACCATATATTGGACGGGTCTGAATCTGGATCCGGATCTAGGTAGAGAATGACATTGAAAAACATGATTTTTAGGAGAGAATTTCGAAAATTAATGTAATATGTCGGGTGTCGGGTCCACAGGTTCGAGCCAAGGTATAACCGGACCCGGACTCATTTACTTATCGGGCCTTAAATAAGGGCCCAGACCCTGTTTTTAACGGGTCGGAACCTTCGGATAATCGGAGAATCGGGGACCCATTTACATCCCTAGGTGTGAGATGGATCAAGCGAACTCACTGCGAATGCTCTCAGATCTACCGGATAATCAAACAAGAGTTCCCATCTCTCTTATATGGAGCAATCCCTATGAATCATAACTACTATAGACTCTACCCTTCTTGGAATCCCACATCTCCTAACTAGCATGGGGATTCTACCAAACCAAGAGTTTGAACCTGATCCAAACTCTACCACGAAGACTTTGATCCTTATCTGATTCTATCAGATCAAGACTTGTTAGGAGTTCATCCGCGGCACACCGCCGGGCTCGATCTAGCGTGAGCCCAATGGCAGTCGGGCCAAAATTTCCAACAGCGTGTATGATGAATAGTCATGTTTCCAATACAAGTGTGACTTGATACCTTTACTATGCAGTTATAGCCCTCCCAAAGGATAACTTTTTGCATTTTTGTTTTTTTCGGTGCTTGTCGCTTTGTTATCCCAAACCAAGCAAACGCTGTGTTGATATATGAAGGATTTTTTTTCGTACAATCACAAATAAGTCATCGATGACCCCCTCTTTTTATCAAACTACACAATTTTACCTACACGTTCTTCGTACTGTCTGTATGTTTGTGGAGGTAAAAGTCATGTTCTTTTACGATATTACAACACAATATGTGATATTGCAACTACATATTGCGATATCGTAAATAAGGAGTTGCGATATCGCATAAAGTATTACGTTAAAAGTCAACGAATGCATTTGTGTTTATAATTTTATTTTGTTCTGTAGCTTTTGTCTTTTGCTTGGGTTCTTTGCTTCCATTCTCTACAAGTGAATCTCTTCCCTTGTCATATATAGTATTCAATCTCCTACCACATCTTTCTTTACTACACTGCGGTATTCATTCCCTATTTCACACCTTGTATGTATCTCCCTCTTATTTGTTGTGTGTGTGTGTGTTTTTTTTTTTTTTTTTCCTTCATTTGTGTCTTTTGAAGGTAGTTAGGGTACAAGGAATCCCACATGTAGAAACATTTGAAACATTTTGTATAAATATTTATAGTGACCTTATGGGGGACTTATGGAGCCTTACCTTTTTAGGAAAATCCACGTGGAAAACGTGGGCATTCGACCTAATTTCTTTTGATACTCTACCAAATTCCAATTACTTTTGAACATATATCATATTTTGCCCGGTGAGTAAGAACGGACCATGCAGTTGAGTCATGGATGAGACTTCGACTTTCAAGGACTAGTCCCACTTAGGATGTACCATTGAGTTTCTGTTGATGTCCCTGAAATAGTTGACAATCATATTACATTTCAAGCCTTCCTTTACAAATGTTGATGCTTAGTAAATGACAAAACAATTGAGGCCTGACTTTGCAGCTAGATTGGACAATGGTTAAAGACATTTGTGACTATCTAAGATCAAAATCGACCCCAAGGATATGGCACCAACTGACCAACCCCTATTTTGTCACTACATTTTTATTTAAATGTGTGTTTTATGGTATGTATACTTTTGCCAAATATAGACAATTAATACCAATGAGATGTAAAATAAATATTGGTAGAATATCTAGGTGTACAATTAATTAGGATAATGCTTTTTTTAATGGATAATGCATTGTTATTTGGTTGTTAATGTGATAAAAATATGTAACTTCACGCTATCCCAAATGCAAATGCTTAGATTTTAAACCTTTTAATTCTCTATGTACACATAGAGTAGTTTTTTATTTTATATTTGACAACCTTCAAATTTCAGTAATTTGAAACATTCATCTTATTTACTAAAGATATACTTATTCCAATATTTAGTTTCACACGTTAAATCTTCCTGGATTATGTGAATGTTTGTGAATAATGTCAAAAATAAATTGAAGTAAATCTTATTATTTGGAATTTGTGTTCTCCTTGGTAGGATGGAGAATATTAAGATATGTATAATATGCCACTTTAATGGTATATTAGATGTAAGTAATCCACTTCCAATCTGCAATGGTGGTGAACAGAAAGTAATGTGGGTCGATGTCAATATAACTTTCAATCAACTACTCGAAAAGATAAATGAAGAAACTGGTTGGGAGCTTTCACAATGAGCATATAAACATGCAATATCAATATCATAATGGCGGAAGCCTCACGTTCATAACCATAAGAGGTGATAGTGATCTCGTCGTTTGTTCAGATTATTTAAAAATGGAAGTCAAGCTATATTTAAATTGCCATATTGCAACTCCTTATTTGCGATATCGTATAATGTGCTGTGATATCATAAATAAAAAAGTGAATTTTTGCTTCCATGAACGTACGGACAACACGGAGAACGTGCATGTAAAATTGTGTAGCTTGGTAAAAAGGGGATGTTGTCAATGACTTTGAGTGACCGTACGAACAAAAAAACCCAAATATAAAAGGTATCCTTGTAATAAGAAGATTTTTCACTCTAGTTTTTCTTTTTTTTTCTCTCTTTTAAGACCATTAAAAAAATTCTTCTCGCCGACCCTTCCCTTGGATTCTTCTTTCCTCTTTATTACCAAGGATGAAGTTCAATAATGAGCCTTTCCCATGGAGAAACTCTTCCTACTAATAAGTAAAAATTGAATAGCACAAAATTTGGAGTGATTTTTTTTTAACATTTTTCTCATATCAAGAAGGCCTCAAATTACACCACTTTTCTCTGTACTTTACAAGAGATTCTGCAAAAGAAGTTTTGGAAAATGATGTTAAAAATCTTGCATCAAAACAAATTTTTGCTCGCTGGCAAGCTTTACTTGCTAATTTTTATTTTGACATTGAATTTATAAAAGGTTCTTCAAATTCTCTTCCCGATTTTCTATCTCGTGAATTTTTATATGGAAGAAACAAGGTGAGCAAAGATGCATCCAAAAGGAAAAGGGAAAAATCCAGTCATTGATACTATCAATATCCTGTCTAACAATAAATTCAATGCCTTAAATGCCTCTCCAATGTTTCAAGCACTCTATTGTTCTATTCCTTTCAAAAAATCTCAATACATTAAGATCTTTGAATATTCCCATTTCTTTCTTGATGATAAGTTACATGCCAACCTCACAATTGATCAAATTATTTCAAAACTATTTTGGAAAAATAGTCACTTTGTCCCTAAAGCTCCCAATATCTCTTACAAATACTATGAAGCAATCTTAATTCAGACCAAAAGTGCCATCATTACCGATGAAGACAGAGATGGAGAATTGCATTTTCAAAAATGAAGATTATGCATATTCATTCTCCCACTGAATGGGCCAACAATTTATCTTCACCAAAAACTGTAATCAATCCCAATGGAAGTTCTTGGCCCTATGATTATTGGGATTATATGAATGCTTGGGAATACACTTTGTTGTATCAGAATTCAAAAAGGTCTCATTCATGGTATATCAACTTTTCATCCAAATGCAACCAAACTATTCTATGTTGGTTCTGGCATAGTTGGTGGCTTCGCTTTGGAGCACAATCCTGCATACTTCCAGAAGCCTTATTTAGCCATTATCAATCATTTGAATCTCAAACCAGTTTTGAAATCCCTGAGCCTTCATATTCTTTCTTTAAATTTATTTCTTCCTCCACTATTCCATGGATTCTATGCTGGGAAAATGGTAAATCCCAGGCAACGAAGCCAACATGTTTTGTTCGTATTTCTTATATCAAATGGTGGGATAAATTTGACATCTCACAGTTTCTCAATAAATTTCATCACTCCTTCCCTCAAGCTTCTCTTATTATTCAACCTTATATAGTTAATCCTCAAGCCAAAAAGCAAACAGCTTTTAATACAATTTTACCAAAAAGTTTAAAAGATGTCGTCCATGGCGAATCATCATCTCCAACTACCCCGATCAACACTTAGCAGCATATAAATCTTCTTCTAGAAATTCAGCGAATGAAAAATGAAATCAAATTCCTCAGAAATCCTATCATAAATAAACATGGCGGATTTATTCAAGAAGCGTCTTCTTCTAATGGCTCCGTCAACAATACAGATGATTCTGATGCAACAATGCCTCCCTCTGGCGCACCCGATGAATTCTAAACAATACAAGATATTGATCGTCAAGCTCTTAAAATTTCCATGCAAGCAGCTCATGCAGCAATTATCTATATATCGACATATATACAATTCTGTCAAATGCATCTCATGCAAATTTCAATGCAACCTTCGCAAATTCTCATGCAACATCATTACACTCATACAGGTGTTTCAAATACAATAATCCATATAGCCACACTATCTGCAAAATTCTCCCCATGGCGACATGTGTCCTTCAATAAATCCATGCTGTTGCAGTCACCACTCCGAAAGTTTCATAACGATGAACACATCCCTCTCACATCACCATCATTAAGAAATGACATCCACATTGTCAAAGATGTGCATTTATGATGGCAATGCTATAAACCCATCCCATGCGTGTAAAGAATTCAAGAATTCATGAATGAATAATTATCTTCCAAAAAGTCAACAAAGGGGCTTTTGGTAGCTCTCATCCTTTGGTACTCCACAATACCATTTCAAATGAAGCCTTCCACCTCCGGTAAATGTGCAGAAGACAACACATGCAGCCTGCAACAAATACTGCAATTCAAATACAGCAATTCAGATTTCAGAAGCGTGCGACATCAACAATATGCAAATGATATGATATTTAACTACAATTCACACATGCAGCAACAGTAATGTAAATTATATGCTACAATGATATAGTACAAATGACGTATACATCTTATCCCATTGAGGATTTCAAATACATTTCAAATGTAATTCAGATTGTAATGTCTATAAATAGGGAATGTGAGCCTTGTCTCACAACAACACAAACCAACCAACAACCATCCATACCACTTGTAAATCTTCCGTTTTCTTCTCTTTCTTTTAATTCAGTTTTAGCGAGAGTTTACTGGTTCGAACCCGGTTGAGCGATTGAATATCAGAGCCATCCTAGTCTTCTCTCTTATAAGAATATTTTATCAATGAAGTATCAATTTCTGTATCAATTTCAATAGCTTTCAAACTTTCAATTCATTTGCAAAAATATGCATGCATCATGTCATTTTCTTTCTTTGTTTATTTGTCTGTTGATTGCTTACGTTGAGTTGAATCTATATTAGTTAGTTGCATTTCTGAATTTTGATACAGACTGACACAATAGAGTTAATTGATTGTTATTGCTAAAAGGAGTGGTTTGGGTCCGAGGCCCCCTGTCGCGTAGCCTTTGTTGCCGTTAGCCAAGAGAGAGTTTAGGGCTTTTGTGGCGTAAACCGTTGACAGGCCATCAATCATTCTGATTAGTGATAATTATTAATTAGCGATGTCTAGAATTTTTAGATCATTAAGACGAAATACATCTTCTAACACAGCTTCTACTTTTTCTTCTACATCATCATCCATCATGCCAATAATAAATAAAATTTCAATTAGAAATCTAGAAGAAATAAGTTTAGATGATATAGAACAATCAATCCAAGATTAGACAATACCAAAAGTTGCTTTAAAAGAAATTTATAAAGAAGGATCTTTCATACAAAAATCAAATTATGTAATCAAGACGGTTGAAGAAACCCTCTCAATACAGCAAAATGAAGAAAATTTACGTGTAATTCCTTTAGAAAGAATTGAAATGCATAAAGCAAAATATAAATACATGCATCTAGCACTTGTTCAAGTTGCTTGTCTCACTTATGTTCGAGATAAAAGACATGAATCATTCAGAGATTCCCTAATATGGATGGTAGAAGCCAGTCTTCATGACGGCCTTGCCTTTTTTCAATTGCTTTCCCAATTTCACCATATCACTTAGTGATCCCGGTGCCCATGAAGCCATCACTCTAGGCATACACACACAAGGATTCAATATGAAGCCTCAATCACAAAATGTTGCAATCGTGTATAGAATTTATTATAAAATACTGAATACAATTGTTCCTGAAATTGCTTATTCATCTAAAATCAAAGGAGTAACCACTTTATTCCTTACAAATTTCAAAAATAAAGTCACCACACCCAAAACCATAGCTTGAGGAGATGTGAATCTTTCTGGCAAATGGGAGCTCGAAGAAGCTCAACCAAAAATCCCTCAAATACAAGATGTTGTTGAATCAATTACTGAACATCCAAATGGAAAAGTAACAATAAATTTCGCTAATACACCAAGATCATACTTCTCATCCACAAAGGGATCAATCCCTTCAGAAGCTGGATCTAATAGATCAGCCTCTTCTACGTTTCACTATAAATCTATCCCGAAATCACCTTCAATTCATCCTACAGGCATAGCCTTCCCTATTTATTCAGAAGCAAAAGATGAAGATATACAATCAGTCAGATTATCTGAGTCAGACTTTGATGCCTCAATAAACATCATCTCTTTAATTCATGAAACTAATAAAGAAATAAACGATTTCATAATAGATAAACAATACCTTCAACAAGACCTCCTAAAACATCCAAAGACAAAATGGTTTTTTACCAAATTTTCTAAATTTGAAAGAGCTCAAGTAAAACAACTATGGTATGAACAAATGAATCAAGAACGTAGAAATATTCCTTTCTTTGATTGGCTTTCGTCAAAAATAAATAAAACAGGAACCATAATGATGACAATTAATAAATCGACATAAACATGGGAAACATATAAGGGTAAAGTCGAATCTGTACATCCTCCTTTAGATACAATAAAGCATAAAGACATGATTGCTACTCCATTTAAAAATATTTCTCCACAACCAACCATATCACTTGTAAATCTTCCGTTTTCTTCTCTTTCTTTTAATTCAATTTTAGCAAGAATTTACTAGTTCGATCCCGGTTGAGCGATTTGGTATCAGAGCCAATTTCGAGATAAATCTTCCATTCCACTCTCGCTAAAACTGAATTAAAAGGAAGAGAAGAAAGCAGAAGATTTACAAGTGGTATGGATGGTTGTTTGTTGGTTTGTGTTGTTGTGAAACAATGGCTCACATTCCCTATTTATAAACATTACAATCTGAATTACATTTGAAATGTATTTGAAACCCGCAATGGGATAAGCTATATACGTCATTCGTACTGTATCACATAATTTGCTTTACTATTGTTGCTGCATGCTTGAACTGTATCATGTATCATATAATTTGTATACTATTGCTGCTGCATGCTTTTGACATCTGGATTTGAATTGTAATATTTGTTGTAGGCTGCATTTGTTGTCTTCTGCACATTGACCAGAGAAGGTAGAAAGCTTCATTTGAAATGGGATGGTGGAGTACCAGAGGATGAATACGGCCAAAAGCCCTTTTTGTTGACTTTTTGGAAGTTAATTTATGAATTCTTGATTTTTTTTTATACGCATGGAATGGGTTTATAGCGTTGCCATCATAAATGCACCGCTTTGACAAGGTGGTGTTCATTTATTAATGATGGTGATTTGAGATGGATATGTTCATTGTTATGGCACTTTTGCAGTGGTGGATACATTACCATGGATTTATTGAGGGACACATGTCGCCATGGAGAGAATTGTGTAGATATTGTGCCTGCATGAATTACTGCATTTGGAACACTTGTATGACGTTGCATGGGAATTTGCGAAGGCTGCATTGAAATGCGACGTCTGCATTGAAATTTGCATGAGATGCATTTGACAAAGCTGTATGTCGATAGATAATTGCTACATGAGCTAGATTTAATCATTATTGATGTAGTAATCTGGATTTTGAGGACTAGGGGTCCAAACCGCATCGTCAATTTCTCTTTGAAATAACTTGATAAGTTGTCTCTTCGTTCTTTCAGTAATTAGAAGAGACGATGCGTCTTGGAATGTTTCAAGGATTTCATCAAGAATTGTGTGGCCGGCTCTAAAGGAATCATAATAAACGAATGTATCGTCTGCAAGATCTTCATCAATGCATATAACTCGACGACCATCGCTCCAGAGTCCCTTAAAAGTGCGGGCAAGTTCAAGATGTCTTTTGAGATTAATAAACCTTTGATTTTGATTTGCTTGAATATTGTAGAATTGTAGAAGCTCCAGGCTGTAGCGGAGATCTGCAGCATCTGAAGATTCAAATCTTTCTTCTTGATTCCAATTTCTTTTTTGAAGATTTTCATAATCATTGATGGGAACGTTGTATTTTTGACAGAACAAATCTCCGTCTTCATAATTCATGATGGTCCATAATTGATATGGTTGATAAAATCTGAATTTGTCCCGTTCTCCAAGGGTAGAAGAGATCGTTATGAGAAGGTGTCTTTTGGTGATGCCAGGACAACTGAGAGCATATTTGACAATTACAGGCAACTGTCGATGGATTGCAAGATTGTCTCTGTCAAGAATAAATCAATGAACCAGGCCTTATTCAATATAAGAAATATTGAACTCTTCTGCCGGTAATAACATTTTTGGAAAACCAGTGGCCCGGCTGAGATATGATGGTTGATTTATTAATCGCTCTATGATATGATAAGATAGAGTTTCAGTAATTCGTGCAACTAAATCATCTGGAAGAAGTGTATCAACCTTTTCCAGTATTTGTTGTCTGTATTCAATTGGAGGGATAGATGACGATGCACATTGTTGTTCTAGCATTTGAGTTTATTATTTCAAATATTGGATATGATTGGACAGATCAGAGAGGTGCTTTCACATTAGGAAATTGCATTGGCTAATAAGGCATGCACTCCAATTATTATCAATAAGAGTTTGAGAAGCAGCAGAGGGTGCTGGATAGAAGGATGGGAAAGGAATTTGAAAAGGAAGTTCTTCATTAACTGGGAACATGGACAAATTCTGAATTGGTCTCTATGGGCTATTTGCCTTTTATCTTTAGACATGACTGGTTTCCTATGGAAAGAGGAATAGTTATTGAAAAGCTTCATGGATGCAATAAAATTGCTTTTTGAAATATGAATATGTATGCAATTAAATATTAATTCCATTGATTCTTCCAAGCCGTGGACTTTCTATGAATTCAAAATTTATTGGATGATCATCAATTAATGCATGAATTCCTTTTGTGTCTATTGAAAAGGGTTAAATTTTTAACAAAAATGGTGTTCTTAAGATGACATCATTTGTTTATATTTTAGTTACTGCAAATGAGAAGGGATTGTTTATACAATGAGTATAGTATATATTTTTTTTAAATAGTGACTATAGAAATAGAATGACAAAATTAATAAAAATAAATTAAAATTTTCATTAAAAAAATCATATCAAAATAAAAGGATACACTCCATAGAATTTAGTATGAGTAAAGTTTTAGCAGCAATAAAAAAAGAAAAAAAAAAAAAAAAAAGGGGTTGTGTGGTTTAAACGAGCTACCCCGAATCCAACCCATTTATTTGCGAGCTAGGGAAGCTTGACCAACAACCGACCCATTTATTATGCGGGTCTGGTTGCGCTGGTTATATAGGGTAGGCATGGCTTTTACCAGCTATAATACTATTAGGGCACGTTACACCCGTTGACCTGATTGAACAAGAAAACAACGAGGAGAAAAAAGTTAATTTGTTTTCGTCTTCATGTGAGATCATGCATCACATGAGAAGTAGAAAATACAAGCACATGGCGTGTTCATTCTTTTCTTTTTTTTTCTATTTAATAAGGAAAGGGTGAAAAGTAAAGTCTGATGTAAGTTTATGTAAGTTTGACTTGAACATGATTCGATTTTTTTGCTTTTGAAGATTGATTTAGATTTAAATATAAGATTTTTTAAAAGTATTTGCCTTTATAAAATAAAATAAAATAAAATAAAATAATAAAAAAAAAAACTCAGGCATCCCATATGCATTTGACCAACAATTACTTCCTATTTATATTTTAATTTACTTTCAACTAATCTCCCTCTCTCTATATATCAAATATCCACGTCCCATGAATGGAAGGCAAAAGGTATATGGGGTTCTCCAAAATATGGTGACCAGTATTGAATTTCCTATATAATTGTATTAAATGTAATTTTTTGTTTACTCAGTCTCTACTTTTAATTTAAATTGGGTTTTCCTTCAATGAATTAAAGGCTCACGTTGGCCGCGGGCCTAGTTATATATAGTAAAGCGAATTATCCTAAAATCTCTCAATGAGATCCCGATTACCAATAATAATTATCCTAAAATCTCTCCAATCCCTATTAACACAAAACCCATATGCTTTTCTTATCTTTATCCATGTAGAAACGAATCCCTTCCTTCTCTTTAAATAAAATTTTATCTTTTGAATTTTAAAATTCTACCTTCACACCCATGATCTGTCGAAACCATATATTAAAGTCATCTAATCTAATCTAAACAGAAATAACGTTTCCATCCATTTACAGGCCAAAGATTGAAGAGGGCCTGGATCCACCCATCAATAGTGGGCCCCACTAGGCATCACACACCACATGAACAAAACTTGCCTGAATGAAGTTGATTGTGGACCCATAATGATTGACCATAATTTCGGTTGGTCATCTCGTACTCCAAGGAAATTACTCCCTTTGAATTATTCTAAAATATCTCATTTAGATCCCCATTACATTATCCTAAAATCTCTCAAAAGAAATTACTTCCTTTGAATTATCTTAAAATCTCTCAGTGATATCCCTATTACAACTTCCAAAATGAACACCAATATCTTTACACCAAGATTCATCTGTCTAAATTTCTCCAAGTTAAAGACATCCTCAAGATTCATTCATCTAGATATTATCCCACATCGATCGAGTCATTTGTTCATGTAGCTTCTGCCATATAGCAACGGTGCCATTGATCATCAATAGCCATATAGCAACAGCGCCATCGATCATCAATATACGTTACAGATTTCATGTGTGCAAAGAGTACCGTCATTCGGTAAACACGTGCAAGCTCACAGCATCTCGACTGACGAAGAAATCATACGAGAGGTTGGGAAGGGGCTGGATCTGTATTCCTATTCGCAAAAAGAAGAGCAGCAAACACATCATCTTTACAGAGTAAGGTAATCTATTCTCCTACTTCATGCAAGAATTTCAGAATATCAAAATACAAGATGAGGCATTGGTTTTTTATATTTTTAATTCCCATATCTACTATTAACTATGATGCCCTCTGGAAGGAGAGAAATGACCCATTTTATTAAAAAAAAAATAGTTGATTTGAGTAGAAATCTCATAACTCGTTTTTTAACAATCATTCTTTTTTTATTAATATTATTTATTTTTGCCATGTAGTTCTATTTTTATTATTATATTTTGATGACAAGGCCTGTTTATTTAGATTTTTATTTTTTTATTTTTTCTGTTTATTTTTATATTAATTCATTTTTTTATTAATATTATTTATTTTTGTCATGTAGTTCTATTTTTATTATTATATTTTGATGAAGAGGCCGGTTTATTTAGATTTATGTTTTTTTATTTTTTCTGTTTATTTTTTATATTCATTCCTTTTTTTTATTAATATTTTTTATGCACATGGTCCAAATGGAAACGCGGTGGTATCATTGGTGCAGCTGCATTAACCGGGGGAACCATATTGGCAATTACTGGGGGTAATTCTTCTTGTGCTACATGTTCTAATTAGTTGATCTAAGGATTGGGTGTTAAACTGCTTTATTCGACATGTCTAGCTGCACCAGCGATTACAGCAGGAGTTCGTGCTTTAGCACCAACATTAGGCACTATTCTCCCTATAATTGGAGCAAGTGGGTTTGCAGCAGTAGCTGTCTTTCATAAACAAAGCATCCAAGCCATGACAGAGATCCCTCAAATTTGAATAGAAAATAAAAAGAGCATCACGCAATACTACTAGGGTAACCAGCTAAGGATAGCTCAAAATTTACAAGGTGCATGAAAGAGCCAAATATGTATAGAGGAGCCTACCTATCAAAAGTTTTGAAGCAGATTCAACAACCTCAATTTATCAAGACCCTGAATATCACTCTCATTGTACACTAAATAAGGAATTGCGTCCAATGGTGTAGCTCAGTCCAACAGTAAGTATCACTCTGATAAGAGTACTGTTTAGAGCGACTGTCAATTCATTTATTGTAAGGTCTTAGGTTGAATGGTCTGGATTCAAAATAGGCCGACCCGCCAGTGTCCTATCCCCTCGGTCCACTTGCAGTTGTAAAGTGATTTGTAAGCATCATTTTTCAGTGGACCATCATCATGCTATGAATTGAATGGTTTTTTCTTTTTAATAAACTCATATGAACATGAATGGTTTGGATCACACATATGCCTGCAAGAATCAAAGGAGTTGATGTACAGAAGAAATATTATGAATTGAATGATGGAGACTTATAAACATTATTCCTATTTTATTTTAATACATTGGCCCTTCATATCATAGTTCTTTTATATGCTTTTTTATATACTAATTCTATTTACTAAATCTTTAAAATATTTCCTTTTAAATAATTTTATTTCTTATTTTTGCCCATCATTTTTCTTTCTATTTTTTATTCTTATAAGGGTCATATAATATTCATGCATGGTATATGGAAATAGAAATTTTAGTTATTTGATTGCATATTGGAGCGTCAACATCAGCATCCTCTCCAACTGCATCCCATGATATGTTACATAGCATCGTCGCAACTGATAGCATAAAGAACACGGTAAGTTTGACTCGAACATGATTCAATGTTTTCCTTTTGACGACTGATTTAGATTTATATATAAGATTCTTTTAAAATATTTGCCTTTATAAAAATATTATGCCTAACATATGCATTTGAGCAACAATCACTTCCTATTATATATATATGAAGCGAAGTGGATTTGATTTCCAATTTCGTTGTCAATTTCATATTTCGTTTTGACTGTTTTATAATTTTTAATTTAAATTGGATTTTTCTTCCATGAATTAAAGGCTCACATTGGGCGCGGGCCCTGAAGCGCTAATCATATAATAAAAGACAGCATGTGAATTCGTGGAGGAGCAACAAATGGCGCATCCTCAAACTTGTGAATTCGTAGGGGAGCGACCGTGGTGCATCCCCTAATTTTTGCAATGCCACATTCCAGAATTGCCCTTCTCATCTAATCTCAACAAATCACTATTCTCTAATTTACCAACCAAATAGGATTTTAAGAATATCATTATTCTCTAATTTTCCTACAAAATAGGATCTTAAGAAACTCCAAAAGCCAACTCTCCAATTTTGAATTTGAATCTGGATGCAAAATTAATCATTATGATCTAAGCACGTGATGAACTGATCATCATTGACAATTAGAGTTGTGGGTCTCATGGCAAATCGTTGAGGCTTTGAGAAGAAATCTGAGTTATAAGGAGCAGAACTCCAAAGTGGGGCTCACTTATTTGTAACAATATAAGTTTGATTGCCTATATTGGATTTGAATTATTTTAATATTTAGATTTTCTATATTTTATAAATATAGATAAGTTTTTTTTTTTTTTTTGCTAAAAGATCTTGATCACAAGTAGTTGTTTGGTTGCAACTGTTTGGTCATTTTTGTATTAAACACCGAGCATAATATTGATAGAGGAATAGATAAAACTGACCAAGGTAGAACTAGAAACCAAAGATTTCGCTGGAACTTTATTTGGAATTTTTTTTTTACCTTCCATGATTTTAGACAATGGCTTACCAAATGAATGGTGATAATAATCAGATGAATGGATTGTAGGTCTGGTCCAAACGTCATGTTCAATACTTATATGATCTCCGCTACTATACTTAGATTTTTAATAATGAATGTAATGAAGTCATTAATAATGAATGTAATGAAGTCATTCTTGAATTATGGGTTAGTTGGGTTCAGATGCAATTTTGACCATTATATTTCTTAATAAACTTAAAGTCTCAAGATCTTGGCTTTCCCTTTCTACACGTCATAAAAACTTCACCAATCACTAGAATCATAGCCCATGAGCCTTTATTCTTTTTTTTTTTTTTTTGGGTTAGTTTAATAATACGTGGGGCCCATTAAAGGTAACTAAAGAGAAGTTATTAAACCCACACCCACACCACACCTACGCACTAAGGGTTCAATCTCTTGACGGCCCGTTTGGCACTTTACTAGATTAGTAAAAGTCAAGTAAAGCCTTCAATTATTATACAATAAAAGACAGCAAGTGAGTTCGTGGGAGAGCGACAAGTGCCTAGGGTTGTAAACGGGTCGATTCTGGCCCGGATCCATGGTAGAACCGGAACCCATTAAAGAAAAGGTAGAACTGGATCCGAACCCAAAACCGATTCAAAACCAGTTTCTTAGCTCCTGAACCGAACCCAGAACCATATATGGGACGGGTCTGGTTCCGAGTTCGGGTCTAAGTAGAGAATGATATTAAAAAAATATGATTTTTAGGAAAAATTTTCGAAACTTGAGGTAATATGTCGGGTCTCGGGTCCACGGGTCCGAACCAAGGTGGAACCGGACCCAGACCCATTTACTTATCAGATTTTAAATAAGGACCCAAACCCAATTTTTGACGGGGCGGAACCTTCGGGTAATCGAAGAATCAAAGACCCATTTACATGCCTATACGTGGTGCATCCTCAGACTTTTTGCAATGCCACATTATAGAATTGCCCTTCTCATCTAATCTCACCAAACCACTATTCTCTAATTTTCCTACATAATAGGAGCAGTTTCTGCCTAGCCAAAGAGCTGACCAACTAAAACTAGGGCTGCCAAAATCTCACACGACCCGTTAAGATGACACGAACTCACACGATATTAACGGGTTTGGGTTGGCTCTTAATGGGTTCGGGTTGTTAATGGGTCAAACCCGTTAACACGTTTAGTTAACGGGTCGGGTATGAATTAAACAAGTAACCCGTTAATAACCCGCTTGACCCGTTAATTTTTTTTTACTCCCTAAATATAAATAAATTAATTTATATTCATAAAAAAAGAAATTAAAATTTATTGTTTTATAGTGGGTTTTTAAGTGAGATCCACTTGAGATCCTCACTTATAGTTTCATGTGGCTTATATATTTTTCTTCTTCTATTTTTTTATAATTTTTTTTTTAATTTCGAAATGACTTAATTACTTAACGGGTTAACGGGTTGGGTTGGGTAACCCGTTAAATTAACGGGTCGTGTTCGGGTTAGATTTTTTGACCCATTAAGTTAACGGGTCGAGTACGGGTTGAGGTGATTTTAACTCGAATTCGTTAACCCGTAACCCGAATTCGTTAACACGACACGATTGACGGCCCTAACTAAAACCAATTCCGAATTGGCCATAGATCCTGACGATTGACATATTTCTCGTATCGTCATCCAGTGGGACTTCCAAGAATAAATAGTTTGAATTGATCATATGCAATACTCTTTGAAAAAAAAAATTACTAGAGTGTTACAGAAGGCAAACTCACATTCTATTTAATAGATAATAATATTATAAAGAAGGTTGAGATATGAAAATCATGAGTTACGTTGATAGATTATATCAGATTTTGAGATATACTAGGCTAGCAATATTAGATTATGAATAGGTCTCCTATTAGTACGTCATTTACTATTAGGGATGTAAAAATCTGAATTCTCTAATTTTCCTACATAATAGCCATGCACATATTTTCGTACCGTAATGTATATGAGCAAAAGAAAAGAAAAAGGGTGGGCCCTAAAAGCTTCTTCTTCCATTACCGGTCCCAATAAATGTACAGCCACTTCCTTTGGAACCTAAACAAGTGGGGACCATCGGATTATATCAGATTTTAAGATATACTAGGCTAGCATTAGATTATGAATAGGTCTCCTATTAGTATGTCATTTACTATTAGGGATGTGAATATCTGAATACCCTAATTTTCCTACATAATAGCCGTGTACATATTTTTGTACGATTGTCCATGAGCCAAAAAAAAAAAAAAAAAGGGTGAGCCCTAAAAGCTTCTTCTTCCATTACTGGTCCCAATAAATGTACAGCACTTCCTTTGGAACCTAAACAAGTGGGGCCCATCGAATGGGGACCACAAGGTAAAGATTTGATAAAGATGTACCCAATTTTATGACTCACGTTAAAATGAAAAATTAATAACATCTACAGGTGAAAACCTGTACAATAAATATTATTTTAGTTTTACATTAAATAAAATTAGTTTATTGATAATTGTTATAAGTCGTTCTATGGAAATTTGTCATTAAACATCTGCACATAAAAGTGAATATCAACTCTCAAAAATGAGAAGAACGACAAGAATACGATACCATAAAGAACATGGTAAGTTTGACTCGAACATGATTCGATGTTTTGCTTTTGAGGTTGATTTAGATTTATATATAAGATTCTTTTAAAATATTTGCCTTTATAAAAAAAAATCATGCCACACCTAAATGCATTTGACCAACAATTACTTCTTATTTATATTTAAATTTACTTTCAACTAAACTCTCTCTATCAAATATCCACATCCCATGAATGGGAAGGCATGAAGGTATATGGGGTTCTCCAAAAGATTGGGTTCTCGGTGTCTACTTTCAATTTAAATTGGGTTTTCCTTCTATGAATTAAAGGCTCGCGTTGGGCGCAGGCCCTAAAGCGCTGGTATATATTAAAGCAAACAGGAAGGCAGGATGTGGAGGGTGCCACGTCATCACCCACATGAGTTCTCCTTCCAAAAAAAAAAAATACTTATAAAAACACACAAACCTTTGGGATGAATGTGGGCCACTCCCTAAATCTCTCCACTTCAATTATCCTATCCAAATTCCTTTTTTATCTTTATCTTTATCTTTCATATCTCTAAAATCACGTGGGCCCACGACTCCCTCAATGAGACTACACACAACCTACTTCCAAGCTTCGGTTCCTTCTGCTTCCTATGTTTTAGTTGTAAGAAGTTACAAGGAGATGCTATACACAAGGAGATATGTGAGGAATTGATTGGAATTAGTTATGACATGGGCAACCACAAGTCCTTCAAACCCATGCAGGGTTCCTCTCGAAAATATTTCTCCTCCCAATTTTTTATCCATAGTTCATTATAGAAGATTTAGGAATATTGCTTATATGGTAATTGGAGATTGGCTTATTTGTGGGGCCCATAATGTTCCTATTTTCTTCTCTCTCTTTTTTGATAAATTTTTTTTTTTTTTGGAAGCTCAATGGAAAAGATGGTGGTTGGTGAAGATGAAGGCAACGGTTGGAATGGATTATGTTTGGTTGCAAAGATGGGCTCAGTTTGAGGGTGAGCTGGGTGGGACAAGGGGTTCTGGTGAAACTATGTGGGAGGTCAGTTGGGGCCACATTGGGTTCAGTTGATTTTAATGGTTTTTATTTCTGTGTCGGAGTTGGTTTCGAAGGCTAGGGATTCGTGGTTGTTTGGTTACAGGTGGTGGAGTATGGATTGGATTTGCTGAGAGTGTGAGATAGATGGTGATGATCATGCAAGTGATGGTGGTGAGTTGGATGGTGATCATGCAAGTGATGGTGATTGAGAAGAAAGCATGGAATAGATTGGTGGTTAGATGAGGTGATCAGATGAAGAGAATTAAACCATTCTTATAAATCGTTTTTCAACCATGTGCCTGCCTTTTGATCTCTAGATGGCTGTATGAAATGAAACATATTAACCTTTTAGGTCTCTCATGTTTTTGGGAAAATAACTTTTGAAAGGTTTTTATAATATATTATTTTTCTTTCCAATTATATTTAATGAAAAAATTAAATTCTAATTTATTTTTATCCTTGGCGCCTGGGCTATGCACGGGCTTTTGTTATTAGGGTATATATATATATATATATATAAATTCTAAAGAAAGTCCCTTACTAAAAGGAGATTTCCACCCCCTCATTACTCCTACGGTCAGTTTGCATTTATTTGCCTCTTGCTAAACCTACAAGAAACAACCCATAGAATATCATTCCTTGAACTTTGAAATTCTCACTCTCCAATAAGAGTAGGTCACATAGGATTATTTTTAGCACTTAAGCCCAACTATAAAATGAAATTTATGTGGGCCATCCTAGAAACATCAAACTTCTTTCTTTCATTGAATTCTATAATATCATTCCATGTTTCGTTTGATTCAAATGATTTGAGGAGAAAAAGTAGGATTGGCTAAGCAATAAATTATTTGAAGGAAGAGATAAACAAGGGAAATGATTTGAAGGAAGAGAAAAACTAGGGAACTGTTCTAACATTAACTCATCTTTCCTTAGCATTAGGTTTTTCAAAGAGTAAATGAGAAGTCCAGTGGAGGGCGCCTATACGCCATGTAGCGTGCCTCTGTGTGTGTGATTTGGGAAATTGCGAGCATGTGAACATAATTAGTGGATGGAAGTATAAGTTTGCCAAATGTGGCTTGGCGTAGGAGTAATGAGGTGTGTGAAAAATATGAGTAATTAGTGGATTGAAGCAGTGGATAGGAGTAATGAGTCGTGTGTAAAATATGGCTTGGTGTATGAAAAAGTGGATAGGAGTAATGAGATGTGTAGGAAATGTGGCTATATGGGAAGATGAAAAAGTAGCTGAAGGGAGAATAATTAAGAGAGAATTAAGGTGACATGTGTCATCAACCCATGTACAGGTAGGGTTGGACTAAATGGGTCGGGTTGGGCTAAACAGGTTTGATGCTCCTAACCCGTATCTGACCTCGTTTATTCGACCCCGTTTATTAAATGGGTTAGAAACCCCTTTGGATTGAAAATTTAGGCTTAGGCTTGGGTCATGATGCCATAATTCACCATTCTCTCTAACTTGTGCTAGCATAAGGAGAAAATAGTATGAAAATTTACTATGAACTCAATTATTACTTGATTTTATTTTTTTTTATGTCATATCCATTGTATTTTCTTCATATCCATGATCCTCCTAAGAGAAAAGACCACATAAAAATATTCTTTAAGTATGACAGACAACCCTGAGGGGTCTAGGACCATTGTTTTCACCCGGAGATTGAGGGTTTGAAACCTCACTACTACATTGGGGTTATAAGAGATTTACCCAGCTCCCCTTGCACCCGTAGGGATTATTTTGACCCAAAGGGCATGGACACCCTTCGTTATCGAAAAAGAAAAATAAGTAAGTTGAGAAATGGTTTGCTTGAGAAAAGAGAATGAGAAGGGATTGTTTATACAATGAGTATAGTATATATATTTTTTAAATAGTGACTATAGAAATAGAATAACAAAATTAATATAAATAAATTAAACTTTTATTAAAAAATTATATCAAAATAAAAGGATACACTCCATAGAATTTAGTATGAGAAAAGTTTTAGCAGTAACAAAAAATTAATATGAGTAAAGTTTTAGCAGTAATAAAAAATCATAAAAAAAAAAAAAAAGGATTTTGCAGGTTAAACGAGCTACCCCGAATCCAACCCATTTATTTGCGGGCTAGGAAAGCTTGACCTGCAACCAACCCATTTATTATGCGGGTCAGGTTGTGCTGGTCATACGGGATAGGCATGGCTTTTACTAGCTATAATACTATTAGGGCACGTTACACCCTTTGACCTAATTGAACGAGAAAACATGGAGGAGAGACAAAGCCTAGAGGGGTGTGTGTGTGTATATATAGACTCAAAATAAAAAGATTTGATATGAGAAGGGGGATGTGTGCAATTTTTATGCATATAATAGAATATTGTAAATTATTATGTATTGATGGGATTTAAATCTGCACACCTCAACAGAAAAAGGCGTGGCTAAAAGTGAAATCATTCTTTATTGACCAAATTGGGTACATGTTTGGCCATGAGTCTTCCTCTTATTTTGTGGGGAGGATATATTAATTGCATGTAGTATGTTGTACTGTGATTAAGGATAAATCTAACATGTTTTGAACCAGGAACCCTCCTAATTTGTGTCCAGGACCCTTTACGAGTTGTAGGAGTCATGTTAAACTTGAGTCTGATCTATTTGGTGTAGGGATATGTTGTACATTTACAATTGTGGTAAAAAAAAAAGAAAGAAAAAGAACTGTAAACGGAAATGATGTAAATCATTTTTCGTTAAAATCACGTTAGTGGGTCTCCACAGCTTACTCCTTAAGACGTGTTTGGATGTGTGGTGAAGTGAGGTGACGTGAGGTAACCCTCCATTATCTAGATAAGAAAAGACAATGGGTCATATCAAGAGTATACAATTTCAAAATTCCCTCCATCTTTTTTAAAAAAAGTCAAAAAAGCAACTTCTTTTCTCCACTAAAAGACAAAAAAGCTCCACTTTTCTATAATAAAAAAAATCAAAATTTTTTTTTATATCAAACAACTAATAATAAAACATCATTATAATATTTTATATTTTATTTTCTCTTAATTTAATATTTCACCTCACCATACATCACTTTGTCATACATCAAAACACGCCTAATAGCATAAATTGCCTCTATCAACAAAATGAACCCTCCGCACAGTTGGATGGTACGACTACTGCCCTTTATACCTCGTGAAATGGGCCCTCAAAGGGCAAAATGCTACCACTTAATAATGCTCGTTTCAATCGAAACAATAATGGAGGTAAATCAAAAGGATCAGATGATCCTGCCACAAATGCCAAAACTATCTGTCAGATTTGTGGCCGACCGTATCATAGGGTGATAGATTGTTATCAACGTATGAATCATGACAACCAAGAAAAGATTCCACTATAGAAACTTCAAGCTATGATGGCATCTCAAGCTCCTCCATCTCATTACAATACGTGGTACACAGATATGCAGTGGTGCATCCAGTCATCACACCTGATATAGCCAATCCGTTCTCTCAACAGTGAATACCAGGGCAATGACCAAGTGGCAGTAGGCAATGGTACAGGTTTATCAATATCACATATTGGTTCATCTCAATGCCAATAACTCCATGTTCCATTTAAATAAGGTATTATGTTGTCCTGATGCATCTACTAAGTTACAATCTGCCCATAAATTTACCCATGAAAATAATTGTCATTTCATATTCTCATCCAATGGCTTTTGTGTGAAGGACAACACCTTGGGAAGACTGGGAAGACGCTTTTCAAGGACGGAGTGATAATGGCCTCTATCCTTTTACTCTTCATCAAAGTATGTAGCCAAGCTTCTGCATGATTCATGGGAACAATTTTTTGCACTAAAAATACACCGCGCAGCACTAAGATTTTTCTTAGTCGGCCTAGTAACATTAACACAGCACACACAGAAATGCAAAAGCACAAGGGACAGCAAACAATACACACAACTATTGATTAATTAGACACCAGCTTATTTTTCTTATTAATCAAAATTGAAAATTACAAACACTCTTACAATTGTTTACACTCAGTTACAACAATTACAAGATAAATTCGAATGTACTCTCCTTCCTGCAATGCCTATAACATCACGGACATTTATAAGGAAGCCTGACCAGTCACTGCTTGCCAGCAAGGATAACTATTGCCACCTTGGACCAATGAGAGTGTGCCAACACTATTCCATACCAATTGTTTGAAAACAGATATTGTATGCAGTTTGAAGCAACCTGCCTTCCAACCATTGGTCCATCTCATCTGCTACTCAACCAATGTAATTTCATAACTGCCGCACATGTGGCTGTCACACCAAACCATGAACCGCCATGCTAACTGCACAACTGTTGTATACGTGGCTTCCACATCAACAAAGCATTCTCATAAGCACCACACCTCAGCACCAACTCAAGGGAGGCACCATAGCATGTATTCGGGATTCTTCCGTTCAGACCGCGTGAGCCCAAGCACGAGGGAGTGAGTCCCACGCACCAATGTTCTATTCGAGTCCCACCAATGTTCAACTGAGGACACCAAGGCCATTGGTATGCTATACAATGCATATCGTGTGCTAACAATGTTCACCGTCCGTTTTTCCATCCAACATGCATACGTCCTACATGGTAGAGGTATGTGTCACCTATTGTTTCTCACCTCCCGGGTATAGACTTCTGAGATTGAGGAAATGGATGTTGCCACCTGTTCTTGCACCACTATGCACAAATCCTGCCACACAATGATTGTCCAGCATGTTTGCCATGTACTCAATGCCTTGGGAGTGCATTTGTTGCAAGCAAACACAAAGTTGGTGGACGAGCTAAATTTGCTACACGCAACACCCGCACGTTGTCCCCACAACACCCGTAGCACTCGCATGTTGTTGCTCGCAGCAAACACAGCATGTGAACGATGTCGCTCACAACAACCACAGCATTGCGTGCACGCTGCCAAGCACACAACACAATGACCGCACACACCACGTGCAGCGCAATATTACAACACAGCACGTTGTGCATGTCAATCACTACACAACATTGTTAGGCACCGTCGTCTATCGCACCAGTGACCGAGGAGCAATATCCAACCACACCAAAGGATCAATATGCAATGTTTAGCTTCTGTACTGCAGTCCATATGCATCAATGAACTGTTTGTATAGCGGTTAGGTCTAGAACTACCCAACCCACCTCACCATCTGCGCACCGATGCAATATCAGCTGTTTAGGGACTAACAACTAGGCTATACGTGCATTTTGCAATGAACACATAGGCAAAGGGTATGAACCATGGGCTTGAGATCTGAAACCATTAGATTTTTCATGTAGCATATTTGGTAGGGTGTATCCATTGTTATAATTACATAAGAGATATTTAGAAGAAGTCATGAACTGATATAAAAGATATATTTATCATCATCATTAATATAGGGTTGCTTTCCTCATTGGTCAATTTATTTTTACGACACCCCTAATTTAGATTATCAATATCTTTTTTAAGATTTATTTAAAAACTATATTTTAGGAATTTAAAGAATATAAAGGATTTTACGATAAAAAAAAACCCTTTAGATGGACCTCATAGTTCCCACTGCACAAAAAAGGCTCTCCCACCAATTATATGTTCGTTGATGTCTTCTGCCTCCTGTCTCTTTTCTTCCTCTTTTTACATCTCTCCCACTCTATTTCTCACCCAACACACCACCTACAACACCTCCATCATTCTCAACACCTCCATCCCAGCCAACTCATTTCTATTCTTACCATCTCGACATTGACTCAATAGCTAACTGAACTAGTCCTGCATCAATTTTTGTACAAAAAACAGATTATATGGCCTGGCCTGGCATAACATGTAAAATTCAAACTCGCCTTATCTATTATTGAAGGATGATCAAGGCTATAAATCTCAAGCCCTTGGCTGAATTTAGACCAAAACATAGCTCTAAGACTCTGAAGTCATGACCATAGTAAATCGGGCGAGTTTGGCCATTTTCTTGGTCAATATCAAGCAATTAACTCACCTGACTGGGTGACCTCCCAATCTGAGCAACTTGGGCGAGCTTGTGCAAGTCCATTTGAGTTTTTATTTTTATTTTTTTTTTAAACGGTAACGACAGATTCCATTAAAATAGAAGTATCAAGTAAGGAGAACAAACAAAACACAAATAAGAGGAAGGTGAACGATTCCATTTGAGATTTTTTTTTCAAGTCCATTTGAGTTTTCAAACTGTAGGATCATACACCCCATTACCCCATTGAGCTACCACTTATCCCAAAACCAATTGGTATCCCCATTGAGCTACCATTTATCACAAAATCAAATGGTAATAGGAAACGACACAATAATAGTTTTATGGTGAGGGCGAGGGCGAGGGCGAGGGCGAGGGCTCGACCACAATTATGACCGCTCAGGAGCGAAGTTGGACGTTGAACTCAATACAAACTATGGCCCAGATATTAGCCTCCAATAGCAAAGATTAAAGGCCCATTTGGTACAATAACGCAAAGATTATACCGGTGCATTCAGTGCTCCAGCTTTGAAGCTGTGGGAATATTTGGGCCTCTTTCCACCAGCTAAGTACACAAGAGTTGGCAGTGCAAGTCCCTCTCTATCTACAGCTTTTGGGTCTCTACCATCAATCAAAATCTGAAACATCCTCAAATACAGAATTAGATGAGAAGACATATTGAACGAAAAAGAAAAAAAAAAAAAAAACCCTATTAGTCACGGATGATGGCTGAGCTTGGTTTTCCAACCACCAGGAACTTGGCTAAGTTGACTCCAACCTTGCCAGGTAATGGGTGAATACATTGGGTCTCGCTTTTGTCGAGTTTCAAGTTGACCCACCCGATCAACTCATCACTCAGTCTGACCTGTCTGGTTCGGCCAAGTTGGCTGGGCCATTCTAAATAGAACTTTGTTTTTCATTGATAACCTAGGGTATCTCCCACCCATCTGAGCACACGAACCTTTGACCTTGAGCCTGAGAGACACCCATTCTAGATAGCTGAGAACCAAGTAAAACTTATCCTTGCATGATATCAACGAAGCATAAGAATTATATGTTGGCATTTGTGATGGGGCCCACTTGTGTTTACATGTGGGTGCACCCCACTCACAAAGAGACACCCCTCACAAGGAATCTCATAGTGATATAGATAAGAATAGTTTGAATTTTATCCAACTCTCTATCCTTGTCATATGTCCATTCAAATTCAAATTGAGAGAGAGTTTGATCCAAAATATTATCCTTATCATCTCTCAATTCCAATTTGAATAGAGATCTTATCACTCATGCCCCCAAAAGGCTATAAATATAGACATGAGAATAATATTTTGCATCAACTTTCAATAATACATCTTCCACTAGATCTACCATTCTCTATTGTCATCTTCTACATCCAGGGTGTTCATCATTGCCCTTGGATCTTAAAGATTGAATCACATGTGACTGATCTCTCGTAGACAGTCATAGCCAGTTCATTGAAATCCGTGCTTCCGCAGCCCGCAGCATCTACATCCTTTATCATAAAATCTTTAATTTTTACCGATGACAGAAGGAAATATTTATAATAAAAACATTCAGAAATTAATTTATTGACCCCTTTCATCAACCTGCAGAACTTCACAGTCGACTAGACCCGATTACCCAATCTGGGTGACCTGATCGGCCTAAAACTATGATGCGGAGCTCTGTTTCAAAACTCAACTTGATTATAGTGGTTTGACTCATCTCAACAGCTTTTATCAGCTTCGGGTTTTAACAGACCCAGTTGAGATAGACTCGGCTGAGTTACTCTACTAGATGGGTCTTAGTAGTCAAATCAGAGTTTTGGATTTTAAAACAATAGTTTCTTTTTATTTTTTTTTATTTTTATAACACAGGATTCCCAGCCCTTTGGACCACCAAAATAATTCTTACGGACCCAAAAGAGAAAGCCGAGTAAAATTTCCTTGTGGCCTAGTGATTTTAAAACAATAGTAAATAGGCATTTGTTGTACCTGAACAATTGCTTGAAGATCATGAGAATTTGTTCCAGCATTCTATTCTGAGAAGCCTTTGTGCTGTGCCCTTATTTCTTATGGGATTCTACCCAGCTTGACTGCAGTCTCAATCCGACTCTCCATACATTCATTCAATTTCTACAATGGAAAATGAAATCAATTGAACATTACAAGTTTCAACAATGTAAAAGGACAAACTAAACAATAGAGGAGAAAAAAGTCTGTAGTGTTCAAAATGCATATATGGGCCGGGTTGGACCGAAAAGTTGATTGGACGTGATAATACAGGCCTGAAAGTTGGGCCCATACCAGCAAATTTCCAAGGGGAGTGCTGAGAGAAACCCCGGTTCTCTTTCCCAAAGAACACCCCTGTTTGTATGGGTCCACCTCGATGTCCATTCAAATAATTGTCATGGATGATGATGATAAGGGCATTTTGTGTGTTGGGGATTGGTTGAATATCATTCCATCATCAGATCATCCTGGCCCTGCCTGAAATTAGGTTCTCGTCAAAAGGTGGACAGTGACTGGTCCACTCGACTCACCGTGATAACTCAGAAGGACGTCAAGTCGAGTAACTCGGGCAAGTTGCCTGAGCTTCTGACACTTGGTCAAGTGAATTTAACGGGCATTTTGGTCAAAATAATGTTGGCTCATCAGAGGTCACCAACAATAGCGAAAGATTAACAATAAAGAGCTCACTTGGTTGGCAATGGTTAGCAATCCAGCATGTCACCCGGCTGTTCGAGAATTGATTCCTAGGCATGTCACTCTTCTCACATGTGTGTGGGCTTCTCTTCCACATGTGCGGGCTATTCTTCTCACTTTATGGGTTTTCTGTTCCCACAATGTGGACTCTGTTGGGGTCCAACCCCCTAGGTTGGGGTGCCCAAAAAAAAAAAAAAAAGCAGCACAAGGCATTTGAAAGAAAAACCTTCATAACATTGGTTTTAGAGTTAGAATTTAGAAAACCCTGGGTAAGCATGTAAATAGGTTTGGATCTTGGTCAAGCAAATGCAAGTAACACGTAACTAAGGACTCATGTAACTAAGGATTCATGCTTTAAGACAACTTCGAGTTACCAAAGTCTTTTTTCCTTTACAATAATCATTAATAGGTACACAAAGCCACTGATAATTAGATTTTCTGGTAAAGTGAGTGCATGGAAACCGAGTTCCAAGGATTTAAACAATTTAAGTTGCACGCTAACTCGTCAACTCGAGCGAGTCTGTCGTAGCACTCGTGTTCAAAATTGGGTGAACCATCTGCCTCACGTGGCTCTTTGCTCTATTGAGTCCATTTGACTTGCCCTGACTCGGATGAATCAAAATCAGTTTTAAAGGATGGCCATAAGTAGGATTTTGCACCAGCCTCAATCAAGAAAAGTGAGCTTTGGGGATTTGTATAATTGAGATAAATTATGACATAACCCAGGCGTAGTTAGATGACCCATTTACCTTATCAAATTTGGGGTGGGAGATCAGAAGGTGTAAGTGCAATTGCTGTAACTCACAAGATTAGGGGGTGCCTTAGAGGACTTAACCAAAATGACTGTCGAGAGTTGGCTGCTTCTGGGTCAGGAAACCTGAAAAGGGGAAGGAAAGGGAGTCAAAGGACCCTGGCTGTGGGCAGCACAGGGCTCTCCGATGCCTCAGTTAGTGTGGATACTGAGTTCAAGAAGGAGTAGAGAAGGAGAAGAAGAGAGGAAGAATGTCTGTCTATTCTCTTATGCGTACCTGTTTTTGTTCTTTCCTCCTTTATATATAGGGGCCCTTGGATATTATATCTTAGGCATGATGATCTGGCTGCTAAGGTCATCAGCCCATGGAGTAATAAATGAAGGTCCATCACAGCCCACATAGCATTTAATGCCAGTCTGATCAGCCCATGTCGCATTAAATGCCAGTCACATTGGGCCTGATCCTGTCTGGACTTACTGGCAGCAAAGATCTCATCGGATCCTTTCTTGGGCCTCCCCCTGATGGGGCTGCAACCGCTGGATGTTGCTTTGTCAGAGGTTTGAACGGCTAGGATGACATCCGTCTTGTCAACATGCGCCTGGAGGCAGGAGGTGTTTTCAGCATGCGCTTCGGCTGACAGTCTTCATAGCTGCAGCCGGAATGCATGCCGTGGCCGGGCTCACAATCGAGGTCGGCCTCAGCCGGACTGAGGCCATCACCTTGACCCCGGCTAGTGCTCGGGCACCATAGCCGGGATGCGTTCAGCCGGACTGGAGGCCAAAACACACAAGCTAAGCATAATCTTGGGACGATTAGGAACTTCCCCACACAATAGCCCCCTAGCTTGCGGCTCCCTTAGGGTCCCGGACTCAGTGGAGTCGGAAGCTACGAAGGTGCTGCTGCTGCTAGAGGTCTTGTGTTAGCAACAGCTGGCGTCCAATCCTTTCCCAGTATCTTTCCCGCCCAAGGCAATAAATGCCGTGCGTCAATCATTAAGAAGTGGGATAGGCAACGCCACGCGTCCCCACCTGATCGACTGCGCCGCCGGACATGGGACGCGTACAGTCGCCCGATGCGACGTTTCGAACTTCGAAAATGGCGCTTGGAGCAGAACGACGTTTCCTCTAATACATAAACAGTCGCTGTCGTCTTCCTTCTCTCCTTTTTATCTCTAACATTCGAAGAACTGGTCCAGAAGTTTTCCATTGCAGAGTAGATCGCAGCGACGTGTGCTTGAGAGGTTTCTTCATTTGCATTCGCCGAGTGTGAGTTTCTTTTTTCTTTTTAGGCTTTCTTTCCTTCCTCTTTCTTTTCATACATGGGGATCTACAGTCATTGGGTGGAGAATGACGTAGCGATAGATGGACTTAAGATGGCATACAAGATACCGGAAGATGTGCTGATCAGACGAGCGGATCTTGCAGATTATGCACTCCGCTCGTACTCGGGGGGCTGGATGCCTTTTCCGCTGATCGCCATCGTGGAGGGTGGAGTTAGGTTTCCCCTGGATCCACTCCTCAGGGCCTGCCTCAGCACTTGGGCCCTCAGTCCGTGCCAGCTATCGCCCAATAGCTACAAAGTCATTATGGGCACGGCTGTTCTGAACAAAAGCCTGGGTATCGACCTCGGCGTCCATGACATCGAAGATGTCTATGATAGATGCAAGTCCAAGGAGGATGACTATTACCTTCGAGTCAGGCCTCGTTGCACGGGCTTTGTCACGACACTCGAGGACTCTAGCAAGTATGTCGGGGACAACCTCCTGTGCGTCTCGGGGAATTGGGAGTTCGACGCCGAGGCGAACAGGGCTCATAGAGTACCGCGTCACCCCGGGGTCATTCCAAGTAATCCCCTCCTTTGCTTATTATTGCATCTCTTTTCTCTCTTTGCCTTAGAACTTGCCGGATTGACATCCCTGTGGTTTGTCTTGCAGCTGCCCGCGAAAGGAAGCAACAGGCCAGGCGGGACGGCTGGAAAAGGAACGAGGAGTGGTACCAGGCAATTAGAAGGTGTACTGAGTTTTCCAACAGATCTGCCTGGGCGCTGTTGGGCTACGAGCCGAGATACCGGGGGTACAACAAAAGATCGACACTGCTCGATCAGTTCCCTCTCGGAGAGAACCCGGGAACGAGTGAGCCCCACGCTGGCAGCCGTCTAGAGGCGGTGTCGGAAGAAGAGGGGCCTTCCCAAGCCGCGGTCGGTGCTGAAACGTCGCCCGAGATGAGATCCTCCCCCGAGCCGCAATCAAGCGGCACTCCTTTGAGAAGAAGGGCCAAACGTTCCCTGCCTGATTCGTTGGCTTGTCTCTGTTGTGCCAACATAGCTTGCATAAGCTCTTGGAATTGATTAGCTGTAGGCATTTGATTCTGATCATTCTCGTTCTGATTACTAGCAGAAGCATTGTTGGGAAGAACTCTTCTAGGAAGCATTGCTGTAAAACAAAGTGTTAGTACACAATAAATATAGTCAAATGGTTTCCTAGACGTCACACTAAGCAATTCTAACGAATTCACGAAAACTCTCACCACGATCCTAAGATCCTTCTAGTTTCTTTTAAGTGCCTGAAACAAGTCCGGCTCTGATACCAGTCCTGTCGCGACCCCGGACCGAGGCCGCGGCTTGATGAGATATGGTGGTATTGATTTTTATAAGATGATTAAACCTCCCACAGGTTCCCGCGGTGAGGGTTCCGAAAAACGCAAGGAACAACCAACTCACATGATCAAGTACGCGGAAGCGCGTGGCAAATCACATCTTAACAAGTCATGACAGAATATAAACATAATGTCATCAAGACTAAAATATCAGAATGAAGACATAACAAGGCATTCCCATAATAATTCAAGTTACAAAGTTAAAAAGGTATGTTAAGTTATTACAATTCCCAAAATAAGAGGCCAACAAAGGCCAGTACAATAGCAAAAGTATATAAAAACCCAAAAAAGTAATCCATCGGAACTCATGGCCCGTCCCAATGTCTAAATGACGTCGTCGGGTTGCCACTCACGGGCTAAAGTAGGCCCAATAGCCTCCTCCTGACACTCCTCCTCAAAGGGATGGTCTCCTGCACCTGGTCACCAAAATACAAGCATCAAACACGACGGTTTGGCAAGAAATCATTTTAAGTGAAAGCATGTAAAACAATGTTTAATTGAGAACATAAAGAAATACTTACGAAACACTTTTCTATATCAAAGATAAACTAACATGAATGCATAATATATATATCATGAATCGTAAATCCACAAAGAGCCCATCCTTTCTCTATCATTTATAAATGAAAAGAGTAAGCACGCATGACAAGCACGGATATACATAGTATAGCACGACACGATTCCCACAAATACGGGATTCCGGCCGCGGAACCTGACACGCACGATGTGTAATAAATACACGACTAATCTGCAGTTAGTTCACATGTTTAAGGACCCCCAGACAGTGGATCAGACTGAAAGGGCAGTCCAAGCTCTGTGGTATTCACTTGAGTTCATGAATGCACAAAACACGCAAAACACGATTCAAACATATCGAAATTAAAGGGGAAATCACTTGTCACGGCAAGACGAGGCAAGACTAGCAAAATGCAAAATATATATGCTCACAACTTATAGAAGTGATCCCCATTTAATACTTGAAACACATCTTAGAATGAGCTTAAATACTTGACTTCAAAACGAGTACACGATATGACTTGCGGTCTTAAATCAACGCTCAAAACACGATAATTTTATCAAGTACATGCTCAAGCTATTCATTGACCCTTGGGTGATTGGAACTCTATATTTAAACTACAAGGATTGGTGTCCCCGAAGTTAGTACATAGCATGGAGTTCCATTCACACAATGTCTACTTAAAGTTCTCAATATAGCCTAGTTTTCGGATTTTAAAAGAAAATGCAAATGGGCAAAAATCTCTTAAACAGGGGAATTTCCAGTGTGCTTGGTCGACCTGGCCCTTGGCTGGTCGACCGCGTACACTGTGAGCCCGGTCGACCGGCCAAGGCCCAGTCGACCCTGAGTTGTAAATTTAATTCACTGAATAGTGTTTTGGTCAGGTTCCAGAGAACCTGACCCTGTGTCGCCGGTCGACCGCGCCACCTGGCCGGTCGACCGCGTGAACTGCGGAAACAGTAAATCCCGCAGTTCAGCAGGTCATCCAACTGGGACCAACCCCAGTGTGCCCGGTCGACCGCGCCCCTTGGCCGGTCGACCGCGTGAACTGCGGAAATCAGAACCCAGTTCTGATTCTACAGTGCACTGGTCCATCCTTTCCTTCCTTTCTTTCCTACAATCTTTCCATCCTAATTAGCAAATTAAATACATGAATGTACATGCTATCAAGGCTCACATTGGGGCATTTATTTCATACTTAAACAAGTCATTAACATAGAAACCCATTTCATAATCCTTCAAACCCTTTCTTATCAAAACAAATCCAAACTTCAACAAAAGCAAGACTTAATTAAAAGATATGAAATCTGAAAGTTTGGAAAGCTATTTGACATGCTTGCATTCTCAAAAGTAAGATCACAATAAGAAAACCTAATAAAGCAAGGCATTAATACCAAATAACAAACCCATAAATCCACATGCATAAACAACCTAAATAGATTACTTGCCTTAGCCAAATGAAAACAAGACTCTTCTTTAAGCACTCCTAACCAAATGCCAAGCCAAGAACTACAAAAATCCCATGAAACCCATTCAAAAGCTCACCCAAAAATGCAACCAAGCAACCCATTTCATAATGGTTGTTACAAGTTAGAAAAACATGATCTTTAGGAGTAGAAAGAACTCTATTGAAGAGATGGTTGAAAGCTCTTACCTAGAGGTGCCCAAACAAGATGTGAAGAAGAAAATGGAGATCTTTCCCACCAAGAGACTTCAAGAAAATGGTATCAATGGAAACCTTGTCTTGAGAGGAAGAAGATGATGGTTTTAGAATTTCATTTGGAGACTCATAGCTCATGCATTCAAGAAGAGAAGAAGAGGGGAAAGAGAGGGTTTTCAGCCCTAGGTCAAGAAAAAGTGCAGAGATTTTGTGGAATGGGGAAAAGGAGAAGGGAAAGTAGCTTAAGTGCTAGACAAGTGGGTCCCTTTTAGTGCCAATCTTGCATGAGTAAAAACATAGTCTTGCGGGCCTCAAATGAAGTCGACGAAGAAGGATAAAACGATCATCGAAATATCTAGTTTCCAAAAAGTATATTTTTGACATGGTTTTGGGATCTCGAAAATTGTGTCCAGATTTGAGTGTGAAAAGGCTATTTTACCCTTTTGGTCCAAAACTTGAGTTTCTGGGCTACAAACATAAATGGGCTAAACACGAAAGTTGTACATAATCATAAAACCAATCAAATGAAATGAAAATCACGATTAACACAAAACCAAACACGATCTTCCCACGCTTGCACGTACACCCAGGCCTTCCTGAGTGAGCCTAGTAAACACTAAACGTTCTCGAACTCCCCAAAGCTAAAACCATGACTAAAAACTAATCACACTCTAACCCACGATAACTAAACCCGATTAAGACTAAGCACACACTAAGCAAACACTATTGGGTTAATCCTGGGTTGGGGTTTGACATCCTCCACCCCTTAGGATATTTGGTCCACCAAATAAATCAAATTTTTACCTCTGGTAACAACTACATAATATTTAATATTTAAAAACTATGGAGCTTCTATATATAATATTTAAAAACTACAAGCTTCCACTATGGAGCTTCAATATATAATATTTAAAAACTACAAGCAGCATACCTTATAATACTATTTTTCACCTACTAGTCTACCACCCATCTTGCACCTTAGGATTATAGGATAAGTATGATAATTGCACAAGCAGCATATCTTTAACTACTATTTTTCAATAACCACCCTTCTTGAACCTTAGGATTATAGCATAGGTAAGATAATTGCACAAGCAGCATACCTTCAACTACTATTTTTCAACTGCCACCCTTCTTTAACCTTAGGATTATAGGATAGGTATGATAATTGCACAAGCAGCACATCCAGCCTCCAGCTACTACTGCCCTCGGTTCTTATATATTATTGATCGAGTTAATTTGATTAGATTGGATATAATACTTTCTTTGTTTGGTTCATCAAGAGATTGGATGGGATGATATTAGATTAAATCCAAAATAAATTTTTAATTAATTTTTATGAGTAATGTTAATTATACTGTTCAAAAATTTGTCCAAATTCAAAAATCTGTCATTATAAAATTTGGGGGTTTAATAACAACTTGCGGAGGATGAAAGTTGTGAGTGCTCAACTTTCAATTTTAACTTTTAAGAGTCCAATTTTAAGAAGTCCACAGAGTAATTTTAAGAAAAAATAATTATTTTTAACGAGTTATTATTATTATTATTTTTAACTTTTGAGGATTTTACAAAAAAAAAAAAAAAAAAAAAACACTTTAGATAATCCGTGGGCCAAAAAAAAACACTTTAACCGACCTTGCACCAGATCAGTCATTTTGCCTGAAAATGAGTTTTTTTTTTAGGACTTTCAACTAGCGTCCCTAGGGACCTTATTTTTATGAAGCTAAGGGTCCCTAGGGACCCTGCAGTGGACGGAAATTTGAACAAAAGAGGCATTTTCCTCGTGTTTCGCTGTCAGGGCTTCCATTTCCTCTGCACCCATTTCTCCCTCGAACAACTGTAGTCCCCTCCAACATCCGCTTCGGCTGTTGCTCATGCTCCTCGCCCTCTTACCAACTGTGGTCCCCTCCCACACGTCTTTGTCGAAGGTTTGTCGAAGGTATGATGCTCCCCTTTGGCCTTTTTTGACTAGATTGTCATCTAGGTTAAACCCTTATTGCGTCTCCATGCCTTTTGGTTTGGTTAATGTTTCCTCGTGGTAGACATCTACTCTCCACTCTAAAATTGTTTTCTAAAAGGGTCTTCGTCTTCCTTGTGTAACAATACCCCTCATAGCAAGAAAAATGCCCTAAAAATGGCGTTTGCCTTTTCTGAAAGACAATGGGTAGAGACAAATGCATTATCTACTTTATATTGTTTTTGGTTCTTAATCGCTTGCCAAAGGCAAATGCATGATCTGGTTTATATTGTTTCTGGTTTTGAATAGCTTGCTAAATACAAATGCATGATCTGTTTTAAATTGTTTTTTATTCTAAATCGCTTGCTAAATACAAATGCATGATCTGGTTGTCAAAGACAAATGCTCATGTAAATTAGGGATCACATGTGTAGTCCAAAATAGGATTTATTTTTGAGAACCTAAGCAGTAACAAAGTGTCCATGAATGATGATGACTTAAATGTCCAAGAACATTTATTCATGCGAGGAAGTTCTCAACTCATTTTAGCAATAAAACTAAAAACAAAATGTAGCTCTGCTTAAAATAGATATATAAAAAAAAAAATCAACTCCATTTCAACCAATTTAGCGGAACAAACACCTACTATTTTAGAGTGAAACTCTTTCAGCCAAATTCCATCTACAAAGAAGATGGCTTCATGAATGATGATGATTTAAATGACCATCTTAATAGGAGGTTCATCTCTTTGAAAGCATAAAACTCTTAACACCAAAATGGTCATTATGCTTTCAGGTCTTGATTGATTGCAAGAGTTTTTGTCAAGGTTTTGGATCAACCAGAATTTAAAATTTCCATTAGAAATTGCTGGACAAAAAGGTGTTTGATGGGGATGATTAAAAGAAGAGTGTGTCATGGGTGTACTGAGTTGGCTTTTGTTTTTTTCACCTTTGAGTCAGAGGAAAACGGGGGAAATGAAAAGCTACCGGAGGAATTTTGATAATATTCTTTAATTAATAGTGTCTCTTGTCCCTTGTAATTTTTGGTTTCTTTGTTTCCATGCTCTTACGGTGTGTTATTGGGATTATTACAATCCCAACTAACTTAAAAAAAGAAAAAAGTAATGAAAAGACATATAAGGTCAAGTACTATTACACAAAATAGTGCTGTAAATAATGCAACAAATTAATTTAAAAAGACAAAAAGAGTACTTACAACAAAATCATAGTAATGGACTTTTGGTTGAGTCATCTGAGACTGCTGGAACATTATGGGCACCATCTTATGAAAAAGAAAGAGCCCAAAAAACCCTAAAATGAAACTCAACTGAGAACCCATAATTTCTTACTGATCTCTTGTTAAAGTTATGATGAAAACTCTCTGTGTCTCCATTTTAAATATCTTCCACTATGGAGCTTCTATATATAATATTTAAAAACTACATGCAGCATACCTTATAATACTATTTTTCACCTACTAGTCTACCACCCATCTTGCACCTTAATAATTATAGGATAGGTATGATAATTGCACAAGCAGCATACCTTTAACTACTATTTTTAAATTGCCACCCTTCTTTAACCTTAGGATTATAGGATATGTATGATAATTGCACAAGCAGCACATCCAGCCTCCAGCTACTACTGCCCTCGGTTCTTATATATTATTGATCGAGTTAATTTGATTAGATTGGATATAATACTTTCTTTGTTTGGTTCATCAAGAGATTGGATGGGATGATATTAGATTAATGTTGACACAAAAAATGTCACTATGTCCCTTCAACACCAAAAGCTACATGGAGCCACATCCTGCCATAAATAGGAAGGCGCCACTTCAAGCACCAGATCTTGTCAGAATCAAACAAAAACTGCAAGATCCTTCAAAGCAGCCAAAAGAGGGGTACACATGAAGTTTCGGACCATTTCGACGTCATTTGACCAACTTTACTCCTCCGACAGCCAGACAAGAGCTCCCGGCAGCGACAGTGTCGAAGACTTCAAAACTTCGATCAGAGCCTACGAATGGTCTCAAAATACCTCCAAAAGGCCCCATGCCAAATTTCAAGTCAAACGGACAACGTTTGACCCTTCATCAACTCTCGGGAAGCAAAAACAGGCCTATCGGCGGCGGAGCACCCCGGAATCATGGCATCCAAATTAGAGCTAATGGATCATCTCAAAATGGCTCCAATAGGTCCCCTGTCAAGTTTTAGGTCAAACGGACATCGTATGGCCTAGTTTCAAAGCTCGTCATTTTCCTCGAGGTGAAATCAAGGCGAGCATTTGCGGGACCCCAAAAGGCTTCAAAACTCAAACCAAAGCCCATGGTTGGTCTTACTTACTACTCAGGAGGCTCCCTGTCAAATTTCAGGTCAATCGGACATCGGTTGACCACAAGTCCAAACTCGGCATTTCTCTCATGGCGAAATTAAGGCAAGCATTTGCGGAACCCCGAACGGCTTCAAAACTCAAACCAAAGCCTATGGTTGGTCTCATCTACTGTTCAAGAAGCTCCACGTCAAATTTCAGGTCATTCCGACATCGTTTGGCCTAGTTTCAATGCTTGACAAAAAATCGGCAATATCGCACAATACAGTCTTCGGCTTTCCAGAAAAATAGGAAACTTTGTGCTCCGATTTGCATGGCTTCTCATCAGATTTTCTTCAAGAGAATCAAGACAATAAATGAGGGGAAATGTCAGGAAAAATACAGAAGAAAAAAGAATGAAAAAAGATCGAAAAACGGCGAAGAAAAGGCGACCGAACGGCGGCCGAAAAATGGGCCCAAGGCCCATGGTCGCCGGCGACCCAAAAGTCGCCGGAAGACCCCTTTTTCGGGTCCTTTTCGCGTTTCGAGTTGATTGGCCCCTGTGATTTTTCCAAAATCTGATTTTTCGTGCATGAAATCCGTCGATCTTCATCAACATCACGGATTTGCCGCCAAAATCATTGGATGATCATTAGATGCCTCGAAATCGCCAACCGGCCGACAAAGAAAGCACACTTTCTGCCCGTCCGATCATGAAATCAACAAGACAGATGTTGCCGGCACGTCGTCATTAATCAATGTCTCAAAATTGCATCGCCATCCGACATCAAACAACATGTGGATCCACCGGCGATCATCGCAAGAAGAATTCCAAAAGACGCGGCGCGGCCCGCGACTCTTCAAGCGACTTGGCGACCAATTAATGAGGTTAAATGACCCATTTTATGACAAGTTAATGTGGTCATTAACTCATTATTTTGGACGGCCCAATCAAAAGCAAGCAAATGGGAGTTACAAGTCAAAGGATTTATGGCATTAAAGCCATGAAAATCCTCCCATGATGGGGATTAAAGACAATTAAAAGCTCATTATTCTCCATCGGCCAATCAAATTCAAGGAAAAAGGACTTACGAAACAAATAATTTAAAACTTGTAACTCCTCCCATTATGAGCATTAATGCATTCAATGCTCATAAACCCTCCTGAATGGCTACCAAAGGCCTATAAATAGGAGGGCATTCCAAGGAGAAAAAAAAAAAGAAAAGGAGTCCAGAGAATTGCCCGGAAAATCCAGAACTCCTGCAACTCTGCTGCAAGACCACCAAAAGGTGATTGAAGCACCCTTGGGGGGCCACCCCCCAAGGACCTCCCTTCTTCTACCAACATGGCTAAAACGTGGCTTTTCAGCCCGTTTACTTAGCTTTTTATCGGATATAAGACCTTCTCTTGGTCTTTGTCCTTTAAAAATCTGAGGTTAAAAAGCCAAGCCAAGAATCCAAGAATCATGTTCTCATCTGCATGGACGACGGAGGAGCCCATACATGACTCACGACCGTCGATCTGAACGTGTCCCCACAATTGAATGAGAAGTCAGATTCCTTTTCTTGATTTCTATTGTACTTTATTTTTCTTTTAGAGACAAAAATCACAACTCTTGTCTTTCATAATGGATAAGACTTGTAAATCGCCTTTCACGGCAACAAATGAAATCGCCTTTCACGGCATATAAAAAAAACCCTTTTGTCTCTTTTCTTAAAATATGTGTGCAATGGGAAACTAGAAAAAGTTTCATTTCCCCTTTCTACTTGTGAAGGTGGATCTTCGGATCACCGTTTCTAAATTCCAAGTGGAAAAGTGAAATTGGCATACCCTTACAAAAAGAAAGAAAGATGTTGATACCCTTTACTTTTTTTCTCCTCCCCTCCGCCGTACCCCGAAAGACCCAGGGCGGAGGCAGCGGGAGAGAGGGAAGAATCGGGTCCATCAAGCTGGCACACCCGGTGGGACACGTTCATTTGAGAACATGAACTTAGATTCTTTGGCACCTTTCTAGTTGGTCGCTAATGTTGAATCTTGCATAAAAAAAAAAAACATGGGATGGGATTTTTTTTTTTGGAAATTTCTTTCTTTAAGTCCATTTCCAATCTTTCTCCTTCTCGAAAAAAAATCTTCTCTTGTTTTTTGAATTCAGATTTGAGAAATCTCGATCTCCTCCCTTTTGGACTCAGTGCCCGCAGAAATGTTTGAGCACGTTTTCAGATTGGGAAAGGGACCGTTTGCTCTCTTTAACGAGTTCGAAAAAAAATCTGATTTCAAACTTGTCAGATTTTCAAAAAGAATCTTCTCTCTTTTGGATCCAAATTTGAGAAATTTTGGTTTTCTTTTCCTTTCTGACTTAGGGCTCGCAGAAATTGTTTGAGCCCCTGTTCAGATTGGGAACGGACCATTCGCTCTCTCTGATGAGTCCATCAAAAAAAAAAAAAGGAGGGAGCATTCGAGAACACGAAAGTTTTACCGATTGCGTTCTTTAATCAAGGTTGATCTAAGAAAAGCCTTGTCCAAAGTTTGGAGACAGCTAGGCTGTTCTCGGTAAGGGTCCTCCAAACGGGTTCATTAAGTAATCCTACCCTTACCTGGGGGCTGGTCTATCAACATTGGTTTCATAAGAACGAATTGTGAGAACTCGATGTATTCTCAAACCCTAAAAAAAAAATTTTCGTCGATTTTTGGTTCAAATTTGAGAAATCTTGATCTCTTCCTTTTCAGACTCTGTGCTCGCAGAAATGTTGAGCACGTGTTTGAATTGGAACATCATTTGCTCTCTTTGATGAATCCGATACTGACTTTCAAAAAAAAAAAAATCTTCAAAAAAAAAAAAAAAAAAAAACTTCTGTCACGTCTGGGTTCAAAGTCGAGAAATCTTGACCTCTTCCTCCTCGGATTACTATGCTCGCAGAAATGTTGAGCACGTATTTGGGTTGGAACGTCATTTGCTCTCTTTGATGAATCTGATCCTGACTTTTCTAAAAAAAAACAAACTTCCGTCATTGTTGGGTCCAGATTCGAGAAATTCTGGTTATTTCCTTTTCGGACTTTGTGCTCGCAGAAATGTTTGAGCACGTGTTAGGATCGGAGTGCCATTTGCTCTCCTTTATGAACCCAACCTTGACCTTTCAAAAAATCCCATCTCGTGTCCATTTCAAGGATGCGATTTACAACATCTGTGCCTAGCGGTGCTAGTACGCCCTCTTGGGTCTACTGTATTCGCGACCGACACATTTGTACTCCCAACCTTATATCATTTTACCTCGAGTGAGCCTCGCTCCTCGGTAATCTGAATTAAGGTTCACAATTGCTTCTAGCAGTCGCTGGAACGCTCACTCTGAGCCTTTCATACTTGCGTTTAGAACAATTGTATACTCTATGGCCTTTTGCCTTCTTTATCTTGCTTGGGCCAGGCCTTGTCCCCTCGAGCAAATTGAAAAGAAAAAAACCATAGTTTATTTCCATTTATGATCACCACATTCTTGTGATTACTAATGGATCCGGTCTTGTTTCAGAAAGGTTTTTCAAAAACTAACATGGCAGCTTCATTGACAATCACCTTCGACGAGAACAAGTACCAGCTAATGCTTCAAGAGAAGCAAAACAAACGCGCTCCTAAGCGCCTCGCCAGCGGCCGAAGTGTCACTTCCTTCGGTAATGCACAAGACACCGGGTCGACCTCCTCTCCCCGGTCCATCGTCTTCGGGTCGCTGGGACCTTTCCCACTTCCCGCAGAAGAAACAACTCCTGCCAAGAAGCAGAGAAACGCCCCTGGGCGCGTCACTACCGTGACACCAAGGGCAACCGCCAAGAAGACTGAAGCCAGCGACAACCCCGCGAAACCTCAGCCTGCAAGAAACCAGGTCTACCTCAAGACTTGGTCTCCAAGACCTTCTCCAAAACAAAGAAGGTCCCAAAGATCTGCAAGGCCAGCATACCTGGCCCCGCTCAAGGAGAACCGGTTCTACCCTCTCTCGTACACGAAAGAGGAGAAACCAGCCCTCCACCAAACAAAATCCACCCAGCACGAGCCGGCTTATTCCTATAAGCCCAGGATCAAGTCGTGCATCATCAGGCCTCAGCGAAAACCTATCAAGGCCTGTATTCCTGCAACTCGGCCCTTCATCTCAACAGGGGCCGAGCTTGCCAAATTTAAAGCTTCGCTGCGACAGACTAAGGACCGCGTCCAGATCCTGTCCTTGCCAAATTACAAAGAAGACAAGCTTGACTGCTGCTCGCGAGGGACCACCTCCTTCGTGGCTAGAGCACAGCCCGAGCTAACTGAAGCTCAAATCGCTCGTCGTATGAGTCGCCACGCGGCGTATCGGCAAAAGAGACTAGAGAAGCAAAGAGCATAGCACTCCACGCTCCAGGTCTCTCAAAAATGGGTCGAAAAAGAAGCATCCAACCAAGTTGCTACTGTCCATATGGTTGGCAAAACCAGAAGGCGCCAGAAGTCAGCAACAAAAATCCATGTCAAGAGACCGGTGACTCGCAGCGTCTTCCGGGCGCGAAGACATAGAGAAGATTCTCCCACTCCTTCAAGTCAAGGACACCGGAGCAATCACTCTTCGAGCTCTTCATCCAAAAGAATAAGCTCCAGCTCAGTCACCAAGACGGTATCCTCATTCGACTCTCAAAGGATGAACGTCTTAGTCACAAATACTGAGCAGCCCCCGCCGCAAGATGACATAGCCGCACGCATCCAGCAGTTGGAGCAGGGACAGTAGATGATAGAAGCTCTCATGAAGAACTTACTTCTTACCCCCCAACGTCCACCAAATAATGAAGTTCCTCCAAGTCACCACGAGGAGGAGGTAAATGAGTCACGCGCCCTTACCAGGAGGGACGTTGACGATATCCTCGCCAAAGCAAAGGAAGAGGATTCACTAAAGGAACACGGAATCAAGCCGCCATATCCCTTATGGATGGACTCGGTACCGTTTCCTACCAAATTCAAACAGCCCACTCTCCAAACATATACGGGGAAGGGCTCGGCCAGACAACATGTCATCCATTTCAAGATCCTGACGGGAGCCATCGCGGATCAAGACGCCCTTAAGATCCGTCTCTTTGCAAGTACCCTAAAAGGTACGGCCTTTGATTGGTACTCCACTGTTCAGGAGGACTTTATCCAAAACTGGGCCATGATGGAGACACGCTTCCTAACTCACTTCAAAGATGAGGATCATCCTGTGACTATGGCTCAACTTTGCAGCCTAAAACAGGGAGAGAATGAGTCGACATACGACTACATTCACAAGTGGAAGGCAATGGCATACAAATGTTCAGACGTACTGCCACAAGCATCACTGGTCGACATCTGCCGTAACAACATGAGAGCAAAGATACGCTCCATGATTATCGGCAACAAATCAAAGAATCTAGGAGAACTCCTAGAAGCATCAATGGAGGCTGAGACGGTGATCAAGGACCTCAGCAGTCAGAAATCATCAAAGAAGGAGCCGACCGCCATTGCAACCTCGAAGCAAAAGAAAAAGGAGGTTCTCAATGTGCAAACCAAGTCAGCTCCGCAGCCACCAAAGAAAGCTGAAAACAAAGGTGCAGGTAAGAGACCTGAACTCTCTGATGCCTTCAAAGAACGAGTAGAAAAGAAATACCCGTTCGATGAAGATGTCGAAGAAATCTTCGAGGCTCTCTTGGCAAACGGGAAGCTCATCCTGCCTGAACCCAAAAGACCAGGAGATGTTGGCAAAACCAACGATCCCCGGTACTGTCCATACCACCAGATGATCTCGCATCCTCTCAACCAATGCTTCGTTGTGAGAGAAAAGATCAACGAGATGTGGAAAACGGAGTCATCACCTTTGACAAAAACTATGGGTCTGCCTTCGTCAACATGGTGTCATATGGATAAACACAAAAGTCACCAAAGAAGAAGGTCACTACTTCCTTCAAGATGATAAAAATGGCTCAAACATCCCCAGAGCTAGTCCCGTGCCCAACACCAGATGGACAACCCATATGGGTACATCCCGATCTCCTGGAAGATGAAAATTGGGAGATCGTCAAAACAAAGCCTACCGCTCGACACCGAAGGCAAGCTAGGAGACAACTCCGCAAGCTTAAACAGCAGGAGAAAGCTCAACCAAAACAAGAAGTTCCTGAAAAGACAAAAACTTCCCCTACCCCTTCACTGGGGGCAACAGAAAAGTGTCCTTCCGAGACTTCGAGGCCGGCAAGGAAATTCACCCTTCGTGATTTCATGCCATTACTACTAAAGACTGAAGACATGCAGGGGGCATTATACTCTTGCAATTCAGTAATTGGATTCCCCATGGATGGGTACGAGTCCAGTGACACCACCAGTGACACCGATGAATTGGAGGAATCTCTCGAAACAGGAGAATACCTCTCCGACGAGGAATGGATCCCCGAATCCCACCTCATGCCAGTGATTTGGTATAACCCTTTACAACCACAGGGATCTTGGCCTGATGATGAAGGAGACCAAGAGGTTGTTCAAGAGAATGCTGTTGACACAGCACCTGCCAATGCTCCGGTAGAACCCGATCAGGAGGAACCACAAGGAGTAGATGAAGAAGAAGATCTGGCTCCTATGCCTGATCTCGAAGAATATGCAAGGATCTTACAGCGTCTTGCCATAGAGCAAGGAAAAGGTCACATCAATCAGCTTCATCGCAATCCAGAACCGGTGGTCCCGGAAAATCTACAGGAGTCCCCTCCAGTAACTCCTGAAAATGAAGAAAACTGCTGGGTGGATGATCCCCTTACATCAGAGGATGAATCTGACTCCCAACAATCCGTTCCGGAGACGTTTCCTATTGCTTGCAATGCGATAGTTCGAGACGACAGCGCCTCTGGAGCTTCATCTGCCGAGGCCACAAACTCCCATACTACATCTGGTAGTATATCCTCTGATATTACTACCTCGGAGATGGCATCTTCTCAACCTTCGTCTTCTGAGACTGTCACATCAGAGTACAGACCTCTTCTGGCTGACTACCTTGAAGTCGTCTCTACCGATGAAGTCTACCCAGTCAACTGGTCCCAGATGCCCAACCTCATGGGTGATGTCTGGACCGATGAAATTGTAAATAAAGAAGACAAATTGCTGGACGCTGTTCAGGACTTGTTCCCGGAAAATGCCCCATGCAATGCAATCACTGAGGATGGTAAGGTTGACACGGAAGCATCTTCAGCAAATGAAAAGGATCAGCCCCTCAATCCCAAGGGTGGACTTCCGAATGAAGAACCGTCTCCAGAAGCTCTCGAAGTTGGTAAAGGTACCCGCTCTGGCCGGGATTATCACAAAAACTACAATCTAACTTCTTCTTCTTATGTAAATCCTTCGGGACAGAATGTAAGCGCCCCAAGTGGCAACAATAATGAGAATGCAGGCCCTAAGGAGGCTTTCAAGTATGACTTGATTGAGCACTTTAGACACATACCTGCACTTCTGCACATCCTAGACTTATTACGAATGTCTCCCTAAACTCGTGATAGTCTCATTTCAGAGCTGCAAAGACTGAATGTGGATGTCGATAAGCATGCCCCATAAGTCCTACAAATTGAAATGGACTATAGGGTTAAAAAATCAAATACCTCCTCAAAAGGAGAAAAGAAGAAGACTGAGGGATCTTGCAATGATTGCCTCTCAGTTCAAAAAGCAGCAAATGCAACTATCGCCTTTATTAAAGAAGACCTCCTACTAGGCAAAACAAAGCACAACTGGCCCTTATACTTTACAGGGTACATCAAAGAGATGCCGATACACAGAGTACAGATCGATCCGGGTTCTGCCCTCAACCTCATCTCTACTTTGGCACTCGAAGAGCTGGGCATCCCGCCTAGCAAGCTGAGTCACACATCCGTGTCTATCTTTGGATACGATGGAAGCGCTCAGAGGCCTATCGGCAAGATTAGGTTCAAGTTGCAAATCGGTGATCTTATCTCTGAAGTCACTGTATATGCAATAAAGACCCCCTCATGCTACAACATCCTTCTCGGACGCCCCTGGATACACGAGAGTGGTGTTGTTCCTTCAACTCTTCATTAGTGCATCAAGTTTGTTGGCAACGACGGCTTGGTACATCGGGTTTTTGCGGACAAAATGCCAAAGGCAAAGAAGTCCATTTTGTAGACTCGCAAATGTACAAAGATGAAAACGAATAAAAGGAGAAAGAAATAGCATCCTTTGCCGAAAGTCTCCAGAAAGATAAATGCAAGGCTCCTCAGCAATCACCGGAAGAAAATCAACCATCCGGCAAAACCAAGGAGATCAACCAATCTCCTTTTGTTGTCTCCCTCAAGTCTCCAAAGCCGCTGGTGATCACTACCAAGGCAAAGAAGACCAAACAAAAGCCTGGGGGCAAGTTTGTCATCTCCTTTGTGTCTATTATGCAAGACACAGATTCGGATTCAGAGACAGAAGACGACACGTCGTCAAGCCAAGCTGATACTCAGCAAGCTCAACCTGCTCTCACTCCATTGGAGGCACCTGCTGGCATAGACGATCCAGCATTAGCTTCCTTCGTTGTTTCGACAACCTCACCAGACGAAAAGCCGATCTTTTTCCACAGGTCGGCGGCTTCTTCATCAAACTCTTCTCTTGAGCCTTTCCAAAACGAAGGTATACCACAACTATCCTTGTATAGTCCAATGGCGCAAGCTATCATGAAGAAAATTGGCTATGACGCTTGAAATCCAATCAGCTTGGGAGGTGGCCGCGGTATTCTCGTACCATTGGAGCCCACCCTGACAAAAGGCCAGCAGACGGATTGGAAACTCTATCGTCATATAGAAAAGTCTTCATACGGACTGGGCTACAACCCTGATGCTCCCATGAGACAGTTGACCCAAAGGCTACAAAGTCGTCTGGCCGACGAAGCCTCAACATCTCGTGTCTGTGAAGATATTGATCTCCTTGGATATCTCTTTGAAGAGTTACCCGTCAAGGATCCAGGAAGCTCCTCCAATTGGTACGATTCCTCGGATTCGTAGTTCGGAAAGCGGGAATAGAGTTTGACCCTATCAAAGTCAAGGCTATCCTAGAAATGCCATCCCCAAAAACCCTGAGACAGTTAAAAGGGCTTCAAGGAAGATTGGCATACATTCGACGGTTCATCTCCAACCTGTCAGGGAAATGCCGTCCATTCTCCCGCCTAATGAAAAAGGGCGTGGACTTTGTCTGGGATGCTGAATGCGAAACTGCGTTCCAAGACATCAAGTCATACCTGACCAAACCTCCAGTACTGGCTGCCCCCACAACTGGAAAACCATTTATCTTGTACACAAGAGCCCTCGACCACTCTTTGGGAGCTCTACTTGCACAAGGAAATCATGAGGGAAAAGAAGCTGCTCTATACTATCTCAGCCGCATGCTGGTAGGTGCAAAGCATCGCTACTCTCCAGTCGAAAAAGAATGTCTTGCAGTGATGTTTGCTGTACAAAAGCTACGTCATTATCTGCTGTCCAACACAGTATACCTGATCTCGAGGATTAATCTCCTGAAGGTCCTTGTCACAAAAGCAGGTTCCCTCAATGCCCGACTGGCAAAATGGTCTATCCTCCTGTCACAATTTGATATTAGGTATGTACCACAAAAAGCAATCAAAGGTCAAGCTCTGGCAGACTTTCTTGCAGAGCATCCGTTGCCTGAAGATTCTCCACTCAGGGATGATCTCCCAGACGAGTCAGTCTACAACGTGGAAGCTTCCTTATCAAATGCTTCCTGGGATATGTACTTCGACGGTGCAACCAGGACAAGTGAAAAGGGAAATCAAATATCAGGGATTGGCATCCTCTTTGTTACTCCCGACAAATACATGATTCCACACGCCTTCTCGCTACTGGAACCATGTTCAAACAATGCAGCTGAGTACCAAGCCCTGATTGTAGGATTGGAACTCGCCCTCGAATCCGGCATCACAGTGCTAGAAGCCTTCGGGGATTTCAACTGACCGTCAACCAGATGAATCAGAAATTTGAAATCAGGAAGCCTGATCTGTTGCCTTACTACAGCAAGGCGCAATCACTTTCACTACAAGAAATCTAGGTTGTTGTGACGAAATTTGATGACGAAATTTTTTTTGTCTTTAAAGAACACCCAAAGAGGACGAAATATAAATTTTGTCGTTTGTTTTCATTTTTTTCAAAAGTATAGGAGACGAAACAAAATTTCGTTTGCAAAAATAAGGCTCCAACTTCATTTGCGTTGGCGCCAATTATTTTAGCTCATTGGAGACGAATATTATTGTCACAAAATATATATTTTTTTTCGCGATGAATGTAATTCGTCACTAATAAGGATAAGTTATGGAAGACGAACATATTTCGTCACCAAAATAAGGCGCCAATTTCATTTTCTTTGGCGCGAACTATTTTAGCTCATTGGAGACGAACATTTTCGTCACAAAATATATATATATATTTTTTGCGACAAATGTAATTCGTCACCAATAAGGATAAGTTATGGAAGACGAACATATTTCGTCACCAAAATAAGGCGCCAATTTCATTTGCTTTGGCGCGAATTATTTTAGCTCATTGGAGACGAACATTTTCGTCACAAAATATAATTTTTTTTTTGCGACAAACGTAATTCGTCACCAATAAGGATAAGTTATGGAAGACGAACATATTCGGTCACCAAAATAAGGCGCTAATTTCATTTGCTCTGACGCGAATTATTTTAGCTCATTGGAGACGAACACTTTCGTCACAAAATATAATTTTTTTTTGCGACGAACGTAATTCGTCACCAATAAGGATAAATTATGGAAGACGAACATATTTCCACTACAACAAACTGCACTTTTCCAGACACTATTTGCCGACGCAGTGAAAATTTGCATTGGCAAAAGTCTTATTTCCAACGCATAATTGGACTGCGTCGGCACAAGTCACAAAAATTGCTACTTTGACCGACGCAAGTAAGACCACGTTGGCAAAAGCTGTGGTAACGATATTTTTGCCAACAAAAATATCCCCCCAAAAGAAAGGAAAAGTTTTGCTAACGCGTGCTTTTCTAAAGCCAACGCAATAATGCGTTGGCAATTATCTTACCTACTGGCGACGCACAGGTGTGCGTTGGGAAAGCTCTGAATTTTTATTCGCACCATTGGCGACGACGCATGAGTTACGTCCACAAAGCCCCAACTATGACAAACTTATCTTTCCTGACACTATTTTCCGACGTAGTGAAAATTTGTGTTGGCAAAAGTCACAGAGAATTGCTACTTTTACCGATGCAAGTAAGACCGTGTTGGCAAAAGCTGTGGAAAGCCTTTCCCGATACTATTTGCCGACGCAGTGAAAATTTGTATTGGTAAAAGTCTTATTTCCAACGCATATTTGGACTGCGTAGGTAAAAGTCAAAGAAAATGCTACTTTTACTTACGCAAGTAAGACCGTGTTGGCAAAAGCTATGGAAACCACATTGGCGCCAATAAAAAAAAAAAACAAAAGAGAGGGAAAGTTTTGTCAACACTTGTTTTTCTAATGGTGACGCAATAATGTGTCGGCAATTATCTTGTCTACTGGCGACGCACAGGTGTGCGTTGGGAAATGTTTGAGTTTTTATTCACACCATTCCAGACGCATGAGTTGAGTCCGTAAAGCCTCATTTTTGACAAACTTACCTTTCCCGATAAAATTTTCCGACACAGTAAAAATTTGCGTTGACAAAAGTCACAGAGAATTGCTGCTTTTACAGACGCAAATAAGACCGCATTGGCAAAAGCCGTGGAAAAACTTTTTCGACACGATTTGCCGACGCAGTGACACTACACCAAAAACGTGAATTAGAAACGGAAAGTTGGAACGGTCAATGGCCGTCTCTAACCAGATAAGGTCTCAAGCCGACCCAACTTTAAAAGCCGTTTCAACACAAAAAAATCTTGGCCCGTGTTGACATAAAAGACATTCTCGTTCCCCATTTTCTAAGGTACATTAGCGTTCCCTCCCCATTTTCGTTGGCGCCATGTCTTCCCTCCCGCATTTCTCTTGCTCTTTCTCTTTATCTTTAGGGTTTAATGAAATCGATTCATCGCTGTGGTTGGAACCCCCTCTTCCTCGTCTGTCTCCCAGGGTTTGATTGGGTTTTGTTGAAACAAGTTGATCTCCTAGGGTTTGAATGGGTTCTGCTGCAACAAGTTACTGAAACGAGATACATAGTCTCTCTCGGAAGGAAGAAAAAACCCAGAAAGGTGGTATTTTGCAGGTGGACGGAGGGGAGAGATCCTTCTAGCAAAGACAAATCGGACCAGGTATGCTTTCCTTTCTCCTTCTCTACATGTATTATGCTTTCTTCTTCTTCTTCGCTGTTTCTTTAAACTTTTTTTGTTTTTGAGGGATTGGTGCTCAGGCTGAAGGAGTAGGGGTCTGGATTAATATTTGGGGATTTTGGGATTCCAGTAATAGATTTGGACTGTGGAGATGGGTTTTTGATGAGCTGCAGTTTGATGAAGCAAATGCATCTTGAATCTTTACCATTGATTATGGAGAGAAGAAAAAGGGATTTTTCTTCTTCTTCTTCTTTACCTGTTAAAGCTATATAAGATTGCATAAATGGAGAAAGGAAGCGAGAAGAGGAAATGAATATAGAGTCTGGGTGTACCCAACTACTGATCTTTGATCTGATCTGTTGGATTGGGGGGTTAGTCTTTTGAAATGGGCTCTGCATCGTTGGTTTTTGGATAGAGAGGAAGAAGAGAAACTAAAGGGTTTGTGACCGTTCACTGTAGAAGGATAGATGATATTGAATGTAGAGAATAGAAAATGGGTGCTGCCACCGTTGCAATACAAAGAGTCCCATTTTCCTGTCTCTCTTCTTCTGAATCACTATCTCTCTCCTTTTGTCTCTGTGGTAAGTACTCTGCTCTCTTTTCTCTGTGGTTTTTTTTTTCTTTAATCACTAGAGCTTTGAATGTGTTTGAGGAAATGTAGAAATCGGTTGTGTAAATGGTGTTTCAATATGAGATTTGGGGTGTTTTGATCTGTTTAAGGCTCGATCTTGGGATTTCTTTGTGCTTGTTTGGATTTATTGGGGTTTCTTGGTTCTTTTGATTAGATCTCTCCATTTTTATCTTTGGTGTTTGCTATTGATCTCTTGGAAATGCCAGATTTATGTTTTGGGGTGTTGGGATGAGCTCATTTTGTGCATTTCTTTTGTTGGGGATTTGGCATTTTCCATCCAAGGGCCTGAAAGTTAGGCTCGGGTCCACTTGTGGGTTTATATGAGTGAGTTTCTCTCTCGGTATATTCTAAATCTCATTTGGTAATTTTATTTATATACCATGAGAAAATTTTCTGGCATCTGTGTAAGTTTGTATTTGCCCTGATTACAGTGAGTTTGAATATACTGGCAGATTGAATGGTCATTCATTTCATTTGTTGAGATTAGTTTGAGTTCTTTGTTAGTGCATGATTATGGAGTACTAGATTCTGTTAGCTTTATGGTTAGTGTCTTTCAATAGACATGATATTCTACTGAGTAATAGAAACAATGCTAGTTTCTGCTTTTTTTTTTTTGGCCCAATGTTGTTGAAAATGGGTGAAGATGGCGAATGGGTCGTTTGGATGCAGGGGAAGGGAAAAAAGGTGATGGGTGTTGGATTTGAAGTTGATGTGGGTGAAGGAGTGAGAGAGTTGGATATGTATGAGTAGAGTGTGTGTTTGTTTTGTGTTGGGTTCTATGAGGGTGTTTGCAATTGGGTTTGGAAATGTAAGAGAGATGGGTGTTGTTTGAGAGAGGAGGGATAAAGGTGGTGATGATGAATGGCTGAGATGGCTGTAATTGCCCTGAGATGATGGAAAGTGAAAGTGTTTGTTTAGGTGGATAGATACATGTGGAAGCAGATGATGATGTGTGGGTTGGTACAAAACAAGCATACTGGAATGATGCAGAAGAAAAGATTATTGGCTTCAGTTGAACCAACAGTGAACAGATCAATAAAGGAAAAAGGAAAAAAAAAGAAAAAGAAAGAGATTCCATGCTTAATAATGAAGAGGGGGGGGGGGGGGGGTGGTGGGCGGGCGCGCGCGCCTTACTTCTTTCTTTTCGGGCAACCCCAACTCTCTAAATCCCTTTCCTGCATCCTTTTCTCCATTTTCCTTTAATCCCATCTATCATATGCAACAGCTCTTTAGGGTTGGGTTTTTTTTTTTTTTGGGGGGGGGCGGGGCGGGGTGGGGGGGGGGGGGGGGGTGGTCGAACATCTTTCTTTCATGCAAGCCCAACTCTCTAAATCCCTTCCTGCATCCTTTTCTCCCTTTTCCTTTAATCCTATCTATCATATGCAACAGCTCTTTAGTTTGCATATATATATATATATATATACATACGCATCTCTTCTTCTGCTCTCATAAAAAAAAAGGAGTTTTCCATTTGGGTTCTTAGCAAAAGGGTAACACCCTGTATGTTTAATTATTGAATATGACCCTTGATTTCTCAATTTCATCTACTGGTACTTTCTTTGACAAATTTTTATCGTCTTCCTTTATATTAAACGCGACAAAATTATTTCATCTCTATTTCTTATATTTATGACAAAATATTTTTTACTCTAATTTCTTCCTTTAATGACAAAATATTTTGTCATTAATTAGTTACAAGTACGTTCCCACAGAGTCAATTGGAGACAAAAAAAATCGTCATCCACTGGTAGTTTTTTTGACAAATTTTTTTCGTCTTCCTTTATATTAAACGCGAAAAAATTATTTCATCTCTATTTCTTATATTTATAACAAAATATTTTTGACTCTAATTTCTTCCTTTAATGACAAAATATTTTGTCATTAATTAGTTACAAGTATGTTCCTGCAGAGTCGATTGGAGACAAAAAAAATCGTCATCCACTGGTAGTTTTTTTGATAAATTTTTTTCGTCTTCCTTTATATTAAATGCGACAAAATTATTTCGTCTCTATTTCTTATATTTATGACGAAATATTTGTCTCTAATTTCTTCCTTTAATGACAAAATATTTTGTCACTAATTACTTACAAGTATGTTCCCAACAGAGTGTATTGGAGACAAAAAAAATCGTCACAAATTTATCTTTTTCAATGATGATTTTTTTTTTTCGTCACCAATACCTTTTAGCGACAAGGCTTTGGCGACAAAACGGGTGACGAAAAATTTTCGTCTTAATTAGTTTCGGTGACGAAATATGTACATTTTGGGACAAATTTGTGTCGTCCTTAAACCCCAAATTTCTTGTAGTGTTCGGCAAAAATTTGACATCTGTCATATCACCCACATTCGTAGAGGCGAAAACATCCGTGCAGATGCCCTGGCTGGACTCGCCGCCTCTATGGCGGTCCAAGAAGGAGAACACATGCAAGTTACAGTGTGTGAGAGAAGGATTCTCCCTCCCCTCAATACACACCAAGCAGTTGCTGAGTGCCACCAACTGGTTGGAAGTCGGATCTCCATCCTCAGACCTCCGATCGGCGACTGGAGAGATCCGTTCATTGATTATATTATGTTCGGAATCCTGCCTGAAGATCCAAAAGAATGGGTAAGTGTTCAAAGACGAACCCCAAACTTTCATCTGGACATTCCTTCAAAGATGCTCCACAGAAAATCCTACAATGGAATACTTCTACGCTGCTTATCACAACAAGAAGCTAAAGAAACTCTCGAAGAGGTGCATGCTGGTCTTTGTGGAGCTCATCAGGCTGGTCCAAAGCTCTACGATCAGATAAAAAGGTTAGGTTATTATTGGCCTACCATGGTAGCTGACGCAATGCAATTTGCTAAACGCTGCCAATGCCAAGTTCATGGAGACTATGTCCACATGCCTCCAGAATGGCTGCATCCTATAGCAATTTCATGGCCTTTCGAGGCCTGGGGTATGGACATCGTAGGTCCTGTCTCCCCTCCGTCAAACAAAGGTCATCGCTTCATCTTCGCCGCTACGGATTATTTCTCCAAGTGGTCAGAAGCTTTTGCGCTCAATGAAATGAAGACCTCATCAGTCCTTCAGTTCTTGCGCACCAACATCATTTGTCGCTTCGGCATACCTAAAAGATTCGTCCATGATAACGGACCACAATTCCGTGATCACAGATTCTACAGGTTCTGCGACAAATACAAAATCCAAAGTTGTCCTTCAACTCCGTACAATCTGGCGGCGAATGGACCGGCAGAGGCCTTCAACAAGACACTCTGCAAAATTCTCAACAAAAATGGTCTCTAGCCACAAAAGGGACTGGGGCGACAAACTATCCAAAGCTTTGCGGGCCTACCGAACCACCGTTCGAGGACCGACCCATAGCACGCCATTCTCCTTGGTCTATGGATGCGAAGCTGTTGTCCCTTTAGAGGTACAAATTCCCTCCTTAAGGGTATCTCTACAAAATGACATGACGTAAGAAAGCAATGTCAAATTAAGACTCCAAGAGCTGGACAATCTCGATGAGAGACGGCTCGAGGCACTCCAAAGCATTGAGCTCTACCAAGCAAGCATGGCTGGATATTTCGACAAAAAGGTCAGGCAACGCGCCCACAAAAAGGGTGACTTGGTTCTTGCGGTAAAAAGGCCGATGGTTTTCGCTCACAAATCCAAAGGCAAATTTGAACCAAAATGGGAGGGACCCTTCGTCATCGACAAAGTCTTCTCCAATGGCGCATACGCACTTCTAAACATGGAAGGTGATAGATGTATGCTGCCCATCAACGGCAAGTTCTTGAAGCGGTACTACCCTTGAAGACTTCCTCCACTGGGTCAGAGCGACGCCTGCAAGGCCAAAGCCTATTTCTAGGTACTTGCTCGTCAAACCCACTCCTTTTGGAATTTTCACCTTTATGTTGAACTATCAAAACAATGCTTATTTTCATCGTTTCATTGTTCAAAAGAAAATCAAAATCCGAAAATCTAAGTTTAGGAGCCTCTTCCCAAACTTAACCAAAATTTTCGATCCTTGAACCCAAAATTCTTGGTTTGAAACAAAAATCAGGACTTAGGAATTTCCACCCTAGTCCGCCATACCTTTTACCGCCAAAAATGGTTTTAGGTCAAAATTTACGACCCTCGTGTCTAAAAACAAAAATCGGGAAAGAGATGTCAAGTCGATACTCGCAAAAACCCATTGGAAGGATGCGAACCCCATTCGATACTTCCAAAACCTCAAAATCGCAAGGAAGCAACACCTCGTTGATACTTGCAAAATTTCAAAAATCGTGGAGACGCAACATTCCAGTTGATGTCCACAACCCAAATGTCAAAAGAAAAACAAAGGTTCGAAAAAACCTCAAATTTCAGAAATTGTGGGGAGGCGACATTCCATCGATACCCGCAAAACGAAATTTTTGAAGAAAAAGCAGGGAAGCGATGCTTAGTCGATACTTGCACCCAACTTCGCGAGGAAGCGATATTCCATCGATACTCGCAATCGAATGAGCAAGGAGGCGACATTCCATCGATACTTGCAATACCATTCAGCAGGGAGGCGACTCTTAGTCGATACTTGCATTTTTGAAAACCAAAAACCTGGCTTTTACGCCAAAAACTCGGCTTTTACGCCAAAAAACTCGGTTTCCACGCCAAAAAATCGGCTTTCACGCCAAAAATCAAAACAAAATCTGGCTCTCATGCCAACAAAACAAAACTTGGTTTTCAAAAAATCCGGCTTTTACGCCAAAAATCAGCTCTCATGCCAAAAATCCGGCTTTTACGCCAAAAACAAAAATCGGCTCTCATGCCAAAAATCCGGCTTTTACGACAAAAACAAAAAATCGGCTCTCATGCCAAAAATCCGGCTTTTACGCCAAAAACAAAAATCGGCTCTCATGCCAAAAATCCGGCTTTTACGCCAAAAACAAAAAATCGGCTCTCATGCCAAAAATCGGCTTCTATGCCACATCGGCTTTCACGCCACCAAAATTTGGCTTTCACGCCACCAAAATCGGCTTTCATGCCACCTCAAAATTTTCGGCTTTCAAGCCATAAAAAACCAAGCTTTGTGCCACAAAATCTTGCTTTCATGCCAAAACAACACTTTTGACAAAAGATTTTCACAAAATGATAACCTTTTGATCAAGATTTTGAAACAAATATTCCCATCCAACTTTTGCTTATTTTCAACAAAAAGAATTTAAGTAGAACAAGGGGATACAAAAAAATAGAGTGCCAAAATATTTATACATGGAGGTACAAAAAAAAAAAAATGAAAGAAGAAAGTTTGTTACAAGAGAAATTCAAAAGCTCAGTCCATCATAGTCTTCAACCAAAGACTGAGGTCCTCGAGCAGACTCTTGGCCTCAGCCTCCAAAGCTTCCAGGCCACGCTTCTTCAAGATGCTGCCATAAAATGCGGTAGAAAACCGCGATCCATCTTCAGCACGAGGGAATTCCTCCCAAAGAAGTTGCCATCGCTCATGCGCCTGAGTCTTTCTTCGGAGATTCCCGTCAACCTCTTCAACCTGACGGATCAGAGTGCTTTCTCTGGCATGAGCTTCAAGAACAGCAGCCCATTTAGCAGCAGTCTGTTCTTCCAACAACTCGAGACGCTGCCTAGTCTCGTTGGTCTCCTTATCGAGGTGGCTCAGGTCTTTTGATAGCTCGATAATAGCCAGTTCGGTGACGTTCCTCTCCCGAACGAGCTGCTTCCGAGCCCTCAAAATCTCATTCACTTCCGATTTGACCTCGCTGGAAGGCTTCAGAAACATCTCGTTGAAAAAGTCATCACTTGGGGAGTTCTTAGTCTTGCTCCACTTATCGCCCAGTGCAATGACTCCATCAACGAAAGCCTTGGCATTGGTGATATCCAGACCAACCTCTGCGCTGTCAGCAAGGATGTCTCGCACGTGCTTGACCATGCCAAAGCCAGCTTCCGAGTGACCAGAAGAAAGAGTCTCGACCCAGGAGCTCAGTACACTCTTCAACACCTTCTTTGCAAATTGAAGAGAGGGCCCAGATGAAGACTCGCCGTGCTCCACTGACTGACTGCCCATGTCAGACCGTAGTAGGCGATAAATCGAAAGACTCTTCCCAGTCGGAGCGTCAGAAGATGGAATATCATCATGTGTTTGCACTTCTGCCGCATCAAAACTGGTAGAAGAAGCCTCTACTTCTGGACCAGCCGCTGGTATTTCCTGTTCCGGCTCCGAGGAAGACAATGGAACCTCTCCTGTCGCCTCACAACCTGCCAGAAGAGGAAAGGTATGAATATGATCTTGTCAAAAAAAAATTTTATTATCAAGACTATTGCTGTGTAATACCTTCTCCGACGACCGGTGGAGTGCTTTCCGTCTCCATAAGCTCGTCCGAAGTGTCGCAGAAAGCTACATCCATGGATGGCTCGAAGTCGTCAGAGTCCTCTGGCAAATCAGCTGACAAAAAAAGGGGGGGAGAAACGTCAGCAAAATTTAGCAAAGAAAAGAAAATGCCAAAAAAAAGGGGGAAGTAAAGAAGTCGTACCAGGAGAAGATTCTGGGTCTACTCCAGAGTCCCTTGGCTCTTCCTCAGATGCCGTAGTCGGATCCGTCGCCGCCTCATCGGCCGGGGCCTCAGGCATCACCAAGTCATCATCCTCTGCAAAAAGAAAAGAAAGCAGTGGATCTAAACAAAAATCTCTCAAAGAACAAAAAAAAGAGAGAAGCAGAAAAAGAAAGGGAAAGGATCATACCATCGTCGGCTTTTTCCTCTCGACTCCTCTTCTCTGGAGGCTCTTCAGCATCCCCCGAGACCTCCTCGATGGTAAGAGGGACTTCCACGTCACGAGAATCTTCGCACTGCTTCTTATGACGGTACTGTCCTCTCTTCCTCTTGCTCCTGCGGGTCGGTTTACCTAAAAAACCTGCCCCGCTATCAAAGTCAGGCTTCTCACCAGAGTCCTCACTGGATGGTCCGCTCCTGCCAGTGGACCCCATGGAAGTCCTCATTCGTTCCGCTTGCCTCCAAGCGTCGATTTCAGCTTCCTCCTCCTCCAGCTGTCTCAGGACCTCACCAGGTACCTCTTGCACAGCTCCAGATCTGACGACATCCCGGTCCTTGAGAAAGCCTATCCTATGCTTCTCTCCAGAAAGGAAGGCCAAAACCTCTTCTCGCCGAACGTCGTCTGATCTACCAAGACCCTTCCCGGAAGATTGCTTGACATTGAGCTCCTTCTTGGAAAGCCCCCAGTACACTGAGAAGCTCTCCGCGAACCATTTTGTGAAGCCAGCAGTCCGGAAAGTGGGCAGCTCAGGATAGGAAATCATGGCGGTAGTGTCCTCCGCACTGTAAAAAGCCCATGCGTTCCTCCCGTCCTGAAGACTCCCAAAACGCTTCACCATGCTCGAAGGCGCTCTTACAACGCCTTGGGAGAAGCCCAACTGCAACGCAAAACGAGAAGGAACATACGGCTGGATGTCAACAAAAAGATGTCGACGGTACACCATCGTACCAACACGTATGTTAAAAAGCCATCCCTTCTCTGCGTTCGTCAAAGAATAGTGTCTTCCCGACCCTGCTCTGGTGGAATCGCGGGAGATACCAAAATCAAAAGCCTTCTTCTGCAGACCGGGAGAAAGCTTGACTGAAGACTTCCCCATCTCGACGTCCCTGAACCGTCGGATCCTCAAACGGGCAGACAAAAGAGATTCGGAAACATCTTTCCCTCTAGCCAACCGAATCATAAACAGGTCATCATCCTGTGTAGCGCCTAAACAGTGGAAGCCCAGACAGTGGTACACAAACCACGAATAGAAGATATGGGCTGAAAATACCCTATTCATAGGGAGCCCAAGCCGAACCATGAAAGCAGCAGCCTGCAGTTCGGTGCACAAATAGGAGTAAAGAGCAGGCACCAAAGCAAGCTGCTCTCCGAACGCCATCTGACAAGCCGGAAAAATACAGTGCGGCCTGATGTGCGTTCCATCTCCTCCAGCAAAAATTGCCTCACCCAGCCAGTAAGTGAGGTAAATAGCGAGATCTCTCCACAGCGCAATGTCAGAACAAATGGCGTTTGTGCTTGTAAAAAAATCCCTCAAATTTTCTCGCATAGCGGAGATCTTCTTCGGGTTCTTAGCCCTGGCTTCCTGGGACATACTCTCAGAAGCATCCCCACCGTCAAAGAAGTTGGAAGACAAAGAGCTGAGACTCCTCCAACTACTGCATCGGACTTTCGAGCCCTCCTTCTCCTTCAAAAAATCGTAAAAGGCAACAAGATGAAAGTACAAAAGCCTGAACTCCTTCGACTGCTCCTCAAGAACACTGTCAATAGGAATATACTCCTCATAGAATTTGCCGAGGATAGGCAGCCCGGTGGTAGCGCTCAACTCCTTCAAGGAAAAACCAATTTCACCGTTCGTGACAACGAAGGTGTTGGTCTGCGGAAGGAAAGACTCCAACATGGCCATGAAGGCCTCATCGAAGAAAACGACGGTTTGCCGGAAAGCGCGAACCGCATCAAAAACCTCAGCCTCCTTCAGAATGGCGCCACCAATCTGCAGGATGTGATCAGTCCATGACTCCCAGCCTAAGTCACCACTAAAGCGGCCGCGAAGCCAAAAGGGGTTCACCCAATTACTGCCGTCACCGCTAAAAATGCCAAGGCCCACCGGTCTCAAATCGACTGATGGATGATTAGAACCTTGGTAGCCGTTGGCTGGCATCAACATGTCCATGTGGACAGGCAACTTCTCTGCATAACAGGAAGGGCCGCCAACAAAAACCCCGGTCTTGACCACATTGGTCCTCTTCACCCAGCTTGGAGGATCTTCTCTTTTAGAGCATGTGGGAGAAAAACTTATGATCGAGATAGTGCGATCAAAAGTCGATCGGGTAGAAATAGTTCTCTCCTCACCATCAACTGTGTAAGAGAACTGAAAGCAACTCCTTTGGAATGACGAGTCATCAGGGATAGCGTCACCAAAGAAAAAGGTAGGCTTGGGCACAACGCTCTGATCGTCCATGACCCAAGGACGATTTCTTGCCATAATTTTATAAAACTCCTCATCCTTGAGAGCGATCAATCGTTGTCTTATCTCATCTCGGTTGAGCGAGCCGCATTCTTCCGAGTTTGTCTCCACATAATGGACCTCTTCCCACGCCTGTTGAATGGCCGCATTGGAAGATCTGGCAGATCGGCGAGGTGCATCAGTAACAAGGCCCTTACCCTTGTTCGTTCTGGAGGAACCATCTGCAAAAGTCAGAAAGGAAGAAATCAAGCACCAAAAAAACAGAATTTTGCTAGAAAAAAAAATCCTAACGAAATTTTAGCATGGTTCCGGGGCAATTTCGAAGAAAAGGGAGGCACCCCGAAAAAGAAAGGAAGTTTGAAGATGAGCTCAACATTGCTGCGAGCCCATAATCAATGAAGGATTCTCGAAGAAGACTCGAATTCAAACGTTGCTGCGAGATCAAGCCTTTCTTCTCAAATCTTCGTAAGATCAGAAAAGAGCTCAACATTGCTGCGAGCTCAAAATTCCAAAACTTGCAAAGCTCCTCGAAATTCTGCGAGACTGGAGAAGTGGGCTCAACATTGCAGCAAGCTCCAAAAATCTCAATACTTGCAAGAAAATTCGAGGTATGCATCATCATGCTCCCAATTCCATTTACCAAAAATCATGCATAAAACCATCATGCATTAGCTGCTAGGAAAACTTTGACAAAAGTTTGACCAACTCTAACCCAATTTGGTCAAAACCAATCAAACTTTGTCTAAGTCAAAATCCATGTTGGCTTGACCTAGAAATTCTAGCCTTTTATCTTGATGCATTAAAAAAAAAAAAGAAAAGAAAAAATGCGTGACCATCTTGAATTGCATAAACCTCATATCATGGTGAGCAAAAAAAAAAAAAAGAAAAGAAAAAAAAAGAAGAAAAAAAAAAACCTCTTCAAAAAAAAAAAAAAAGGGGGTTGGCCCATGGGACGTGGCCCACAGGCCACGTGTACGGACCTGTCCGTACAGCACCAAAAGAAAAAAAAAAAAGAAAAAAAGGGGCGAAAAAGGAGAAAAAAAAGGGGGAGAAATAAGAAAAAAGAAAAAAAAGGAGAACGTGTGCAAAAAAAAAAAAAAAAAAAAAAGAGGAAACTTTTCTACATCTACATAGGGTTTTTTCTTGGAAAAAGAAGAGCTACTTGAAGCCATGGAGAAGAAGAAGAAGAAACTTGAAGATCCTCGAAAAATTCTTTATCTTGGAGGTTTTTGCAAAAAGAAAGCAACAAGAGAAAGAAAACCCATCTCCATTGCTTTTATAGAAAAAGCAAACCAAAAGAGGAAAGGAGGAGAAAAGCAAGGAGTAAGTGCTAAAAATTAGCAAACTTCCTAAAAGAAAAGGAGATTTGAGATATTCTCTCCTAAAGAGGAGATTCTTGAGAAATTCTCTCCAAAAAGAAAGGGGATTTGAGAAACTTTCTACCAAAGAAAGATACTTTGAGAAAATCTCTCCCAAAATCAAGGAAACTTGAGAGATTCTCTCCAAGTAAGGATATTTTTAGATATTCTCTACGCAAAAGGGATATTTTTAGATATTCTTTACAAAATGACACCACATGAAATCTAAGCCATTTTTAAAAGCTTAAGGTCCCATGGGTTAGCCCATATGAGCCAGGTTTGACCACCTAGGCACTAAAAGTGGCTTTTAGTCAAAATTTCTCTTACCAAGAGCATACAAAAATGGTTCCATGCCTCTCTTGAGTTGATTGGACCAAACAAAAATTCCAAGCTTCATGGGCTTCCAAAAGAAACCCAAACCATCCAACCCCATGCACCAAATCAAGCCACAATCTTGAAATTGAAATTCCACAAAAAACCAAACCACTCCAATGGACCCAAAATTGTCCCAAAGAGTGACCAAAAACCAAACCATGGTCCCCTAACTTGCCACATACAGCTTGTTAGGTCACAAGGCCGAAACCAAAAACCAAAATCCCGACCCCCTAACTCGCCACATACAGCCTGTTAGGTCGCAAGGTCAAAAAACCAAAAAAAAAAACCTTCTTAACCGCCTGATGCGCTACATAAAGCCTTTAGGTTCACAAGGTTAAAAGGGAAAACCAAAGACCCAAAACCCATATCCAAATGTCATTTCAAAATCCTTACCTTGAGACGGTACATGACCCCTCTCATTACCGCGAAATCCCTTGGAAGCTCAAAAAAGCAACTCCATCAAGAGAAAAACGCTCAAGACTCTTGGTCAAGCAAGAAGATCTCCTTCAAATTCTCTTCGAGGCACACCGACTGCTAGAGCTGAGCACCTTGTCGCTGTACCTCGAGGGGGCATTTGTTGACACAAAAAATGTCACTACGTCCCTTCAACACCAAAAGCTACATGGAGCCACATCCTGCCATAAATAGGAAGGCGCCACTTCAAGCACCAGATCTTGTCAGAATCAAACAAAAACTACAAGATCCTTCAAAGCAGCCAAAAGAGGGGTACACATGAAGTTTCGGGCAATTTCGACGTCATTTGACCTAACTTCACTCCTCCGACAGCCAGACAAGAGCTCCCGGCAGCGACAGTGTCGAAGACTTCAAAACTTCGATCAGAGCCTACGGATGGTCTCAGAATACCTCCAAAAGGCCCCATGCCAAATTTCAAGTCAAACGGACAACGTTTGACCCTTCATCAACTCTCGGGAAGCAAAAACAGGCCTACCGGCGGCGGAGCACCCCGGAATCATGGCATCTAGATTGGAACTAATGGATCATCTCAAAATGACTCCAATAGGTCCCCTGTCAAGTTTTAGGTCAAACGGACATCGTATGGCCTAGTTTCAAAGCTCGGCATTTTCCTCGAGGTGAAATCAAGGCGAGCATTTATGGGACCCCAAAAGGCTTCAAAACTCAAACCAAAGCCCATGGTTGGTCTTACTTACTACTTAGGAGGCTCCCCGTCAAATTTCAGGTCAATCGGACATCGGTTGACCACAAGTCAAAGCTCGGCATTTCACTCATGGCGAAATTAAGGCAAGCATTTGCGGAACGCCGAACGGCTTCAAAACTCAAACCAAAGCCTATGGTTGGTCCCATCTACTGTTCAAGAAACTCCACGTCAAATTTCAGGACATTCCAACATCGTTTGGCTTAGTTTCAATGCTTGACAAAAAATCGGCAATACCGCACAACAAAGTCTTCGGCTTTCCAGAAAAATAGGAAACTTTGTGCTCCGATTTCCGTGGCTTCTCGTCGGGTTTTCTTCAAGAGAATTAGGCCAATAAATGAGGGGAAATGTCAGGAAAAATACAGAAGAAAAAAGAATGAAAAAAGATTGAAAAACGGCGAAGAAAAGGCGACCGAACGGCGGCCGAAAAATGGGCCCAAGGCCCATGGTCACCGGCCACCTTGGCCCATGGTCGCCGGTGACCATGGCCCAAGGTCGCCAACCCCATGATCGCCGGCGACTCAAAAGTCGCCGGAAGACCCGTTTTTCTGGTCCTTTTCGCGTTTCGAGTTGATTGGCCCCTGTGATTTTTCCAAAATCTGATTTTTCGTGCATGAAATCCGTCGATCTTCGTCAACATCACGGATTCGCCGCCCAAATCATTGGATGATCATTAGATGCCTCGAAATCGCCAACCGGCCGACAAAGAAAGCATACTTTTTGCCTGCCCGATCGTGAAATCAACAGGACAGATGTTGCCGGCACGTCGACATTAATCAATGTCTGAAATTGCATCGCCATCCGACGTCAAACAACATGTGGATCCACCGGCTATCATCGCAAGAAGAATTCCAAAAGACGCGGCGCGGCCCGCGACTCTTCAAGCGACCTGGCGACCAATTAATGAGGTTAAATGACCCATTTTATGACAAGTTAATGCGGTCATTAACTCATTATTTTGGACGGCCCAATCAAAAGCAAGCAAATGGGAGTTACAAGTCAAAGGATTTATGGCATTAAAGCCATGAAACTCCTCCCATGATGGGGATTAAAGACAATTAAAAGCTCATTATTCTCCATCGGCCAATCAGATTCAAGGAAAAAGGAGTTACGAAACAAATAATTCAAAACATGTAACTCCTCCCATTATGAGCATTAATGCATTCAATGCTCATAAACCCTCCTAAATGGGTACCAAAGGCCTATAAATAGGAGGGCATTCGAAGGAGAAAAAAAAAAAAGAAAAGAAGTCCAGAGAATTGCCCGGAAAATCCAGAACTCCTGCAACTCTGCTGCAAGACCACCAAAAGGTAATTGAAGCACCCTTGGGGGGCCACCCCCCCAAGGACCTCCCTTCTTCTACCAACATGGCTAAAACGTGGCTTTTCAGCCCATTTACTTAGCTTTTTATCGGATATAAGACCTTCTCTTGGTCTTTGTCCTTTAAAAATCTGAGGTTAAAAAGCCAAGCCAAGAATCAAAGAATCATGTTCTCATTTGCATGGACGACGGAGGAGCCCATACATGACTCGCGACTGTCGATCTGAACGTGTCCCCACAATCGAATGAGAAGTCAGATTCATTTTCTTGATTTCTATTGTACTTTATTTTTCTTTTAGAGACAAAAATCACAACTCTTGTCTTTCATAATGGATAATACTTGTAAATCGCCTTTCACGGCAACAAATGAAATCGCCTTTCACGGCATATAAAAAACCCCTTTTGTCTCTTTTCTTAAAATATGTGTGCAATGGGAAACTAGAAAAAGTTTCATTTCCCCTTTCTACTTGTGAAGGTGGATCTTCGGATCACCGTTTCTAAATTCCAAGTGGAAAAGTGAAATTGGCATACCTGTATAAAAAGAAAGAAAGATGTTGATACCCTTTACTTTTTTTCTCCTCCCCTCCGCCGTACCCCGAAAGACCCGGGGCGGAGGCAGCGGGAGAGAGGGAAGAATCGGGTCCATCAATTAAATCCAAAATAAATTTTTAATTAATTTTTATGAGCAATGTTAATTATACTGTTCAAAAATTTGTCATTATAAAATTTGGGGGTTTAATCAACTTGCGGAGGATGAAAGTTGTGAGTGCTCAACTTTCAATTTTAACTTTTAAGAGTCCAATTTTAAGAAGTCCACAGAGTAATTTTAAGAAAAATTATTATTTTTAACGAGTTATTATTATTATTATTTTTAACTTTTGAGGATTTTACAAAAAAAAAAAAAAAAACACTTTAGTTAATCAGTGGGCAAAAAAAAAAAAAAAAAAAATTTTAACCGACCTTGCACCAGATCAGTCATTTTGCCTAAAAAGGAGTTTTTTTTTAAGATTTTCAACTAGCGTCCCTAGGGACCTTATTTTTATGAAGCTAAGGGTCCGTAGGGACCTTGCAGTGGACGAAAATTTGAACAAAAGAGGCATTTTCCTCATGTTTCGCTGTCAGGGCTTCCATTTCCTCTACACCCATTTCTCCCTTGAACAACTGTGGTCCCCTCCAACATTCGCTTCGGCTGCTGCTCCTGCTCCTCACCCTCCTACCAACTGTGGTCCCCTCCCACGCGTCTTTGTCGAAGGTTTGTCGAAGGTATGATGCTCCCCTTTGGCCTTTTCTGACTGGATTGTCGTCTAGGACAAACCCTTATTGCGTCTCAATGCCTTTTGGTTTGGTTAATGTTTCCTCGTGGCAGACATCTACTTCCGCTCTAAAATTGCTTTCTAAAGGGTCTTCGTCTTCCTTGTGTAACAATACCCCTCATGGCAAGAAAAATGCCCTAAAAATGGCGTTTGCCTTTTCTGAAAGACAATGGGCAGAGACAAATGCATTATCTACTTTCTATTGTTTCTGGTTCTTAATCGCTTGCCAAAGGCAAATGCATGATCTGGTTTATATTGTTTCTGGTTTTGAATCGCTTGCTAAATACAAATGCATGATCTGTTTTATATTGTTTTTTATTCTGAATCGCTTGCTAAATACAAATGCATGATCTGGTTGTCAAAGACAAATGCTCATGTAAATTAGGGATCACATATGTAGTCCAAAATATGATTTATTTTTGAGAACCTAAGCAGTAACAAAGTGTCCATGAATGATGATGACTTAAATGTCCATGAACATTTACTCATGCGAGGAAGTTCTTAACTCATTTTAGCAATAAAACTAAAAACAAAATGTAGCTCTGCTTAAAATAGATATAAAAAAAATCAACTCCATTTCAAACAATTTAGTGGAACAAACACCTACTATTTTAGAGTAGAACACTTTCAGCCAAACTCCATCTACAAAGAAGAATGCTTCATGAATGATGATGATTTAAATGACCATCTTAATAGGAGGTTCATCTCTTTGAAAGCATAAAACTCTTAACACCAAAATGGTCATTATGCTTTCAGGTCTTGATTGATTGCAAGAGTTTTTGTCAAGGTTTTGGATCAACCAGAATTTAAAATTTCCATTAGAAATTGCTAGACAAAAAGGTGTTTGATGGGGATGATTAAGAGAAGAGTGTGTCATGGGTGTACTGAGTTGGCTTTTGTTTTTTTCACCTTTGAAATTCTTTAACCATACAGGTCCAAATACTCACGAGAGATTGATTAGCTATCAACATTTGCCAATTTGAAAAATCTCTGAACTAGAATTTTATAGATTCTTCCAATCAAACACACACTTATAAGCTGGAGTAACTGGGCAGGTGTGAATTGTTTAGGCTTAGAAATATATTGAAATTGTGGGGTCCATTTAAAAAATGATTTGGTTGTTCCTAGCCCAAGCCAATAGCAGCCAAAACACACCTCACCAACCAGTTTTCCAAATTATCAAGCAATGGACTATTGCTCTCAAATGTCTAAATGCTTTTGATTAGTAGGCAAGTGTTAGATAGACACCTCGCATATATAAGTAATCAAAGAAATATGATTGGTGTTGACTGTTGAGAGCTTGACATAATTAAGGAACTTCAAATGTCTTCAATATGACTTGAAGAAGACGATAACTTGTAAACAAGATATTGAAGAGATTCAATCTACATGGCTTTTTTATTTAAGCCCCGTCCACAATGGACCACACACTCTTATTATTGTGGGTTCATATCACCATCATCTTTGCCTTTAACGTTAACCCACAACACATTGGTCAACTAAAGAGTTCTACAATCAAACTACATTAGAAGTTAGGACTCTAACACCTATCTATCCAACAAATATTGAAAAGTGAGCTCTCTCTCTCTCTCTCTCTCTCTCTCTCTCTCACACACACACACACACACACACACATACTCTTGCATGAGGGGTAACATTTTTACCATCACATGAGAATGATCTTATGTCATCTTCCTATGATCAATCCAACCATTCATGGTCACTAACCACATAGATTTGACTTAGGTTCTACAATTTTACACCTGTGATGTTCAGATTCTTGTCTTAGGATGGTATTATTTTTCTTTGTTAAGTAGGAAGGGGGTTAATGGCTGTTTGGGGGAACTGATACCATCAAATGGCATCTTGGTCCTGTGGTTTATATGCCAAATCTACAACATCAAATCGAGGATCTGATACCATCAAATTGAGGATCTGATACCATCTTGCTTGGGGGAACTGATACCATCAAATGCATCACCCCCCAAGAACCATGTTGAAGAACCAAAGTTGCATGATGAGTTTGTTTATGTTACCCCACCTGATGAAGATATCATCAATGTACCAATCGAGAATCTGTTTTCCACTTCTCCTTGTCCTGAAGTGTTCACAACTCCACCACCAGTCCAGCAGCGTGCCATTGTGGTTGCCCATTCGCCTGCAACCATTGAGTCGCTTGTGTGGCGGCTTAAACATTTACCTAGGACGCGAAAAGTTCCAGACAAGTTAATGGGATTTCAGCATTCCATAACTCAATTTAAATATGTCCTCTCGGAGCTGGACATGGAGATACTAGATGGTTTCTACAAGTACTACAATTCAAGGTAGATATACACGCTTTAACAGTTATAGACAAGTACTACAATTCTATAAGTACCTTAATGATATTCCAATTTGGATTACAGGAAGACAGAACTTGATGCTATATGCTCAATGGTCAAGAGCGACACACTATGCATTATTGGATTAGGACACGCTGCTGGACACAAACGTAATTTAATATTACTTCGATTGTATTAGGAGCAGCTGCAAAGATGCACATTTGGCTGACCCAAGCATATGTGTAAGTGACATCATTACAGGTTGAAATAAGCAAGTCTTTCAGTGGGCTAGATGGCTTATGCAGTGGGTTGATTAGGCGGGTTCCTTTGTAGCAGATGGGTTTAGTCACTAAATATTGTCTTCTACAAGTTGCTGGCTGGGGCTGGGATTGAAGTGGATGGCGCAGATACAGGCTCGTTAGGGTACAAATGGTGGTGTTTGTTTGGTTTATAGGCCAAAGAGGTGGACTGTTGTCAGTTGATTATTTTTTGTATGTAGAGATGTTGAGGAAGATTAGGTGCTAGTATGTGATGGGTGGAAGTGGAGACATGAGTTGAGTTGCAAGTGGTTTTAACGAAAGTGACATATCGATATGTGATGGGTGGTAATGGAGAGATGAGGATGTGGACTGTGATAAGGATGGAGAGATGTGATGGTTGGGTTGTTATGAAGTAGAGAAATTGGATTGTGGAACCAATGTTGTGAACTGGAGGAATAGGATTGTCATGTGGACTGTTGTGAAGTAGAGGAATTGGATTGTGATGTGGACTGTGGAAAAATGGATTGTGGACTGTGATATGGACCATGGACTGTGGAATAAAATGGAGACCTTAGTTTGAAATGAATGGGTTTTATTTGGGTGTCTTGTTTATATTGAAATTTTTCCATTAACTGTTATAGCGTATAATAGCTCTATCATTTTCCTTTACAGAGGCGGTGGCAACGAAAGCAGAAAATCGGAGATGATGCAGCGTTTGGCCGAGATGGATCCAAAGTTTGGGATACAAAAGAGTGTAAGATCCTTATTTACATCTTACACGTGCACAATCATTTCACTCTTCTCGTCGGTTACACGGACGAAAATAGCTAGGAATTCTACAATAGCTCGAAAAGTGACCATTATTATTAGAATATTTGTGATGGTTTCGTGAGTATAAAACCCATTAGTTTCCTGTTATTCATGGATTGCCCTTTCGCATGCTATTATTTATTGACTTTTTTTCCTACTTAATTTGTAAACAGAGATTGTGGTTGACTCAGCGATTTGGAGATTACGGATGGGGTGAGCCATGGGTGTGGACGAATGTCACAAAGACTGATAGCCCTTATCGATGACATTCCTTACTACCGACGGAAGATTTTGATTGAGATATTCAAGAGAAGCTGGCTTATGAATCCTGACAGGCTTCAACTCCCTAACTTCCCAGCTTTATAGACTTCTGTTTTATTATATGCCAAGGACATATGAAATTATTTTGGTGAAATTGATGTAATGAACTGGTATTCTTTTGGATGAAAATGATGTAAAGAATGCGTAGTTTGGATGGAATTTATTTGAATGTAATTTTTTTTGTTGAAGTTAAAGTTGATGTATGATGTGTAATGAACTTGTTATTTTCTGTGAAAATGATGTAATGAAATTATTGTTTGGGTTGAGATTTATTTCTTGATGTTGAAGTTGATGTTTGATGTAATGAGGCAATAATTGTAAACTTACTGTTAATCTACCATGATTTTACAGAAAGGCTTCTCAGCGTCCTTAACGACTCATAAAGCAGCCCAGATTTCCTTCCCAGCGTCTTTAGCGACCTATATTAGTTGTAGGTCAGAGTCTCTAGGGACCCATTAAACAACATCTTTTTCTTTCCCAACGTCCCTAGTGACCTATATTAAATATAGGTAATAGTCGCTAGGGACCCATTGAACAACATCTGTTTCTTTCCCTGCGTCGCTTACGACCGATATTAGTTATAATTAAGGGTCGCTGGGACCCATTGAACAGCATCTGTTTCCTTCTATACGTCGCTTACGACCAATATTAGTTATAGATAAGGGTCGCTACTGTTGAACAGTATCTGTTTCCGTCCCTGCATCCCTTACGACCTATATTAATTATAGATAAGGGTCGCTAGGGACCCGTTGAACAGCATCTGTTTCCGTCCCTACATCCCTTACGACCTATATTAGTTATTATTAAGGGTCGGTGGGAACCCGTTGAACAGCTTCTGTTTCTGTCCCTGCATCCCTTATGACCTATATTAGTTAGAGATAAGGGTCGGTAGGGACCCATTGATCAGCATCTGTTTTCTTACCAACGTCCATACCGACTTATATTACTTATAAATAAGGGTCCTTGTGGACCCTTACATATTAAGACAAAGTGTATAGCAAAAGGAGTTTTATGGGCAGATAAGGTCCATTCCAACATAATCGCAGAGGGAAATCCAACTTGAATTGGATTTATTCAAGGAAAAAAAATAAAACAAAATGAGGGAAATTATTCATTAACAACCAAGAAGAACCCAGATGGATAATTACTTCTGGAAAAACACAAAATGTCATTGACATGTCATTAAATTTCTTCTGATTACATTGTTGTTCGTATGCATAAAAAAGAAGCCATAAAAAAACATTTGAAACAAAATATCATTAAGTGTGATGACATTTGTTGTTAACATGCATAAACAAAACCCATCAAATTACATGTGGCATAAGATATCAAAAAACCAAAAATGGTTCCTTTAATGAACAGCGGGAGGATTACGACAGGTCCCCCGATTGTTTCCCCTCTCTTTACAGTTGGAGCAGGTTATAACCTTTCTGACACGGTTGCGGTCTTCCACCCGGACCATATTCTTCTTTGGCCGACCCAGCTACTTACTTGCTAAAGGGGGAAGAACGCGTTCGCAAGAGCACGACTCCCACTGCTTTCTATCACGGGTTGTATGTAAAACCTTGTTGTAGGTCATCTGATACATGGGCGTATGGTACCAGTGCTCACAGTAATCATATGGATCAATATTCCGAACTTTCATTGTAGCCATGGCATGTGAGCATGCGATTCTCATTACTTCCCATCTGCGGCACGAGCATGATCTACACTCGAGATTGACAACATCGACGTACTCACTTGATGCACCTGAAACTCTATCAAACCTGCGACACGAACGTGCAGTCTGCGAGATTCTTCCATTTCATTGCTCAAGTACTTCTCTGCATAAGGAGTAAGACGTGACATAATCTTCTGCATTTGCGCATGCCGTCTTTCGAAAAATTCCATTAGTTTTGCACGTATTTCTTCAACCTGCTTTGTAATTGGTAGAACCCATGTGTCCTTAAGAAAGCTATTTGTGCACTCCGCGGCGTTGCTAGTTAGCATGTCATAACGACGTCCATGTGCAAAAGCCTTCGCCCAATTTTGACGCCCGATTGTGTCGATGTAATTATAAGCACGCTGATCAACCGATAGTATGTCATTCATGTACACATCGTACTCATAAGCTCTATAAGCTCGCGCAGCTTTCCAAAATTTCCTCAAAATACCAACATCATTAAAGCGGCCTTAATATTTTCCGCTATATGATGACAACAGAAACAGTGGTGTGCACTAGGAATTATGGCTTGAAGTGCGGGGATTAGGCCCTTCTGACGGTCCGAAATAATTGTGAGGTTATTTGGTTCACCCAATGACGTATACAAGTTTGCAAGGAACCACTCCCAGCTGTCACGACGCTCTGATTCTGCGAAGGCAAAAGCATTGGAAATAGCTGATGATTTGCATCATGTGTCACAACTACTAGTAGAACTCCGTGATATTTGCCACAAAGATGTGACCCATCTACTGCTATCAATGGTCGCAGAGAGTTCTGAAAAGCTCGAATGCAGGGACCAAAGGCCCAGAAGAAACGTCTAAAACGGTCATTAGATGTGATGTCGATGTTGGTCATTGTGCTCGGGTTTGTCCTTTTAAGCTCATTACAATATAGTGGTACAATATGAAACGACTCTTCGTACGACCCTCGAACCTTACGAAGAGCAACTTCCTTAGCCATGTGTGCTTTCCTGTAGCTGATTAGGGTGCCAAACTCGATTTGATATTCATTGATTATCTCTTTTGGTCTTATATCAATTTTGCACCGTACCCTCTCTTCAATGAAATCTGATGTGAGCTTCGCAGATGCGTGTGGATGAGCAGTCCCCATCATAGGCGTCGAGCAAGAATGAATTGCTATATACTTCTGCACCTTGAAATGTGGTCCCGATTCAACCATGGACGCATGTATTCTTCAAGGACAATTTCCATTTTTGCAGTGCGTAGTTACTTGCTTCATGTTGGTGCGCACATGCTCCAATGTGAAGTTACTATAAATTGCAAACTTCGCAATGCATCTTTTGAAAGCTTCATGATCGTTAAACTCACGACCCAACCACATCTCCCTTGCTGAATCAACTCCCTCCTCAAATATGATTGCTTCGGGCACCATCGTGTCCACTGTTGTGAAGTTCTGCTTGGTGGTTGCATCGTTCAACCCTCTAGTAATCCACTCGTTCAGACCATGAGATTGTTGCTCCTTGTTTCAACTATGTTCTTTCATGTGTCTTGAAGTGGAGGGTATACTCGCAGAGTAATGAACATCCTCAGAACGATCCATACTTGCATCATTGTCCAAAGCCCGAATGATTGATTCCTCCTCTCCTATCATACCATTCGGCGCTGATGGAAAATTGAAATTGCAATCCTCATTCAAGTCAATAGTGGGAAATTCTTTCGTGTATGCCCCAATCACCAACTCTTTTGCTTTGGTTAACCTAATTTCATTGATCAAGGCTTCCCGTTGCTGTTTATCTCTTTGCCTCTTATGGTTTCTGCATAAAAAACACATGGATCAATTAACTTTGGATTTATATAAACACAATTATGGATTAAAAATAAATTTCACTACATACAAACCTGGTTTCTGGGGTTTCTTTGGTAGCATATGTGTAACCTTCTCTTCAAGCAAAAGACAACAATATATTGTTTCTTGGATAAGTCCTCGAAACTCTGAACATTCCATTTACATCGTTGTCATCATCAATGTCTATCAATGAAAAAAACTTCCGTTGTGAAGAATGTGCTTTATACATAAGGCTTCCGCACTTGCTTCCCAATTTGATACTTCGAATGCTACGTTCACCAGCTCACTATATGTTATGATTTTAGGGAGATGCCTCATCTTCTATCTTCCGTCGATATATTGAGGACGTTTGAGATCAGATTGAAAATCACCATCATAATGTAATATTGTTAGGACATCAACATCCGAATGAATACTACAACATTAAAATATTTCATATTAGTTGGTTAAATCAGTAATAACAAGCATGCTTCACTGAACATATCCAATCTGCAAGAGGAACATTTGTTCAATACCACAAGTCCATTTGGAAGCTGACTGGTAAGTAAGGTTATTCGTTGGCAGTGGTACAATTATTTCTGATAACATTGATTCGATTAATCTTGACTTTTTTACAACAACCCCAAGTGGTAATCAAATGAAAATTTTTTTTTTCATATATGATTCTCTATGGTCTTTCTAATCACATAACTTATTTTAAATCATTTTCTTTATGTTATCTATCAGTTTCTCTAAAACCCAAAATTCTAATGTATGCTGACATTTCTTTTGGTCCATATTATTCTCACATCCATGTCAGTGAAAAATAAAAACATAAAAAATGCTATCAAAGATGTTTGCATGCCAATCTCTATCTTGGCTTGAAACATTTGGTTCTAGTCATTAGCTGCTAGGTTTGAGATCTATAAATATCAATCACCTTTAAAATCTTAGATCAATCACACGGTTGTCAGCAATCTGGTTTGTTATTTCACTTGAAAGGGCCCAATGGGTTTTTGATCAATGGCCGTGAAAAAAATACAACATTTCTTCTTATTATCATGACAGAAGCATTTTTATTGGAAAGGAAAAGGAAAACACAAACACTTTGATTTCAAATCTCTATCTATCTATTTTTCTATGATGGGATGCTGTGGGGAAAAAGACAATAAGAGGTATGCAAAAATGGTCACATGCAACTAGGAATTATGAAAAGAGTTTATTAAAAGTAGAAAATCATGTTTTAGGGCAAAATACAAACTTCACCTTTCCATTGCTCTGCCCCAAACGGAGTATCATATGCACTTTAATGTTCCCCACCAAATAAAAGCACTGGCTTTAATGGTCTTCAAGAGGTGGGAATGACCTATGGAGCCCAACCTAGACGTCAATCCAGCCTAGATGACTTAGAAAAGGCCAGAAACCATCGACAAAGACGTGTGGGAGGGGACCACAGTTGGTAGGAGGGCGAGGAGCAGGAGCAGCAGTCGAAGCGAATGTCGAAGGGGACCACTGTTGTTCGAGGGAGAAATGAGCGCAGAGGAACCTATAAGTGCAAATGGAAGCTCTAACAGCGAAACACGAGGAAAATGCCTTTTTTGTTGAAATTTTCGTCCACCGCAGGGTCCTTAGGGACCCTTAGCTTCATAAAAATAAGGTCCCTAGGGACGCTAGTTGAAAGTCCTAAAAAAAAAAAAAAAAAACACCTTTTCAGGCAAAATGACTGATGTGGTGCAAGGTCGGTTAAAGTGTTTTTTTTCTTTTTGCCCACTGGTCACCTGAAGTGTTTTTTTTTTTTTTTTTTTTTTTTTTTGTAAAATCCTCTTAACCTTTTCTAACATTATTTTTTTCACGTTTTTTTCTTTCAAGTCCATGTTCTCATGTCTCTCTCTATCACGACGAAAATTCATCCACCGTGAGCTCCACGACCACCACAGCCACTGTGAGCACCACGACCACCACAACAAACACAACCGCCGTGAACACCGCGACCATCACAACCACCGTGATTTGTTCTTTGAATGTGAGTTGTTTGAAATTTGATTTTTGGCTGTTGAAGTTTGTATGAATTTCAACCACTATGAATTTGTTGAATGAGTTCTAACTCTTTCTTCTCCGTTTTTTCTTTCTCTTATTTGGTTGATTGTGAATAAATGAGTCAGGTATTGAAATTCGAATTACTCGAGAATTAGGGATTCGATTTTGTGAGGAGATCGATATTAAACATTGCAATCTGTGAAACATCAGAGAGAGTCTTCAATTTCGTAATTGTTCTTCCTCTCACACTGAAAAACCTAGTTTCATTTTTTTTTTCTAAATTTCCAGATGTTACTTGCTTTCTCTGTTCAAATTTTATCAATTGAGTTCTCTCTCGCTCTTATCTCTAAACGTGTATTAATTGTTTTGATATTTGTTTTTTCAGATGAGGAAGATTCAATTTTATCGATTCACGTTGAACTTTGATGTTGATATTTGTGACTAAGTATAGCTCAAAACTTCCATTATACTACATTGTCTTTTGATTTTGATACCTATATAGCTCAAAACTTCCATTATACTACATTGTCTTTTGATTTTGATACCTATAATTTTCAATTTTTCATTTTCTATGATTAGTTGTGTGTAGTAATAACCATTGATGGACTAGTTTTCAGGGATGCATGGTCTTGGGGGCAAGAGAGTTCCTCTTTTAGATGTGGAGTAACTTTTTTCATGATTTTTTCCCTTTATTGTTGTTTTGTGTTTATGTTTAACATATTTATCTATGCATGTGTTGATTTACTGCTCATCATTTTGATATTTCATGTTGGATTAATTGGGTGTGGCCCACATGACCACAAGTCCATTAAGGATCTTTAATCATACCCACTTGTCTGCACATTTATGAGACTTAGTTATTTTGAGCTCACTTGCCAACAAACTAATAATGGGCTGAGATTAAAGGGTTAGGTGATAGTTGGGGGTTAATGGTTCCTTGATGGGTGGGAATCTCCTATAAAAGGACCCCTTGGGTTACTCCTTTGGCTAATAGTTTCTTGGCCTCCATCACTAAGCAAGAAAGAATAGCAAAGGGAAAGGAGTTGTAAACCCCACAAAGTTTCAAGGTTCTGTCATTTCAAGGAGCTTCCATTATCTTCAAGATAAAGCTACGGAGTCTAGTAAGCTCCTACCCATTCTCAGATTATTGATGTTTACTATGTCATTTGGATTAGACCCAAGGAGATCTTCCTGTGGATTGAGGGATCTTAAGCTAACATGTGGTATCAGAGCCATCTTTGTATATAGCCAATTGATTACTTCAAGTTTTGTATACATATTATGAGATTTTGGGGCTTTCCGGGTTCTCCTCGGAAATCAAACTAAATGCCCAAATGAAAGAAGTTTTGAGTATTTGATAAAAGAGATTCCATTTTATTGGAAAAAAGAGACTCACAAATTGAGTATTATGCTGCCCAACCCAATCTGAAAGAGATGGGAATAAAAGATTATATTCTATTTATCTATATTTTCTTGGTTTAAGAAATTATATAAAGGTTGGAATATCTATAAATTTACTGTCATCATTTTTATTGTTACTGTTAATTTATTTTTTGAGCATGAAAGAATGATAATGAAGGTTGTATTAATTATTGTTAATGATTTATTATTATATTATAAATATTCTTTATAAAATAAAAAATGATTACAGTGCACAGTCCGTTTAAAAGGCAGCAAGCCTCCTAGTAGAGTTCTGCTGGGCCGGGCTAGCAGGTCAGGTCAACCTGACCTGCTCCAGCCCAGTCTGGCCAGCTGACTTGTTGGGCCAGATCTAGTTATGGGTCGGACCTGACCCATTAAGGACCCCCTGAGCCCAGTATAGTTTTGGAAGAAAATTTTCAGAATGTTCTACTTATTAAATGGTATCTATTGGCATGGTTAATTAGCCCAAATGAGTCACAGAACTGACCCAATGTTTAGTATTGATCATATTTGTCCAAATGGGTGATCCAGAATTTGTTTTGATCATATCGGGCTCATGGGAACTCGAAATTTCGATCCGTTTTCTCCTATGAATTTCGATTATTGAGATCTTTAATCTGAATAATTTGGATCAATTATGGGGTATCTCTAGTATTTTGGCATATTTTTTAAATGTTAAATAAGTCATTAAAGTTTATTTTCGCATCATGGATAATTTATTTTATGCTATCAAAGTGTATAATAGCTTGTAACTTAGCTGATTATGTGTTGTTATGTCAAATTTATGTCACCTTGGATCATTAGAGAAAAACAAAGATTCCAATTAAGGATGTGTCATGATGGAAGTGTTGTTATTATAATTTCAATTAGAAATGAATGATTTGGATTGATTTGATAGTTGCCAAAGCAACCAAATCATGAAGAATTGTTCAATTTCATGATAGTCACCATTATTTGTGTGATTATAATAACACTAAATTGCGATTTCATAAAAGATATGAGGAGAGGCCCAAATGTTCAATCTTTATAGAATAGAAATCGGAATAAGATATTGTTGGTAATGTGATGTAATTAAGAATGATTTATGTCCAAAGGAATAATCCTCTTAATCGCATCATATTATTAACGTAGTCTTACTAATTAAAGAAAAGTGATTATTATGCATGTTGTTTTCATATCCAAAGGTAGATTTACAATGATGTACAATTACTTTTACTTTTGATTGTTATTGCATGATCAAGATTAGATTGTAACTTGTGGATATTATTGTTTATTTTCAGTAACTAAGTCAATGGCAGCACTTTCTACATTAGGGACCATTCCTACCTTAGATGTGTCAAATTTTCTAGAATGGATGGACATGCTAATGATAGTCATAACCTTCTTGGACTTGGATATAGTCATTGATGAGACTAAACCCTAACTCCTACAAATGAAACATCTAGTGATGAAAAGGCAAAATTTGAGAAATGGACCAAGGCTAACAAGGTAGCAACCAAGATTATCTTGAACTCCATTTCAAGAAGTATTAGGGGATCCCTTGGAACAATAGAAAATGCAAAGGATCTATTAGATACTGTAAAGGAGCAGTTCAAGGTAACTGATAAAGCTGTAGGGGCATCACTAATAAGCCGCCTATCAAGCATGAAATATGATGTTATTTAGGAGTAAGAGAACATATTTTATCAATGCAAAATATTATTTCAAAATTGGAACAAGTGGAGATGAGTGTATCAGAAAAGTACTTGATACAATTCATTTTGGACTCTCTCCCTTCCTCTTTTGGTCCATTTAAGGTTGCCTACAATCAAAGTCCAACACCTTGGACCATAACAGAATTAATCGCTAGATGTGACCAAGAAGAGAGGAGGCTTAAGGCTAAGGGGCAACTGATGGTAAACTTCGTCTCTCATAACAAGTCCAAGGGAAAGGAAAAGAACAAGAAAAGACCAAGTGTTCAAATTTCAAAACCAGAAAAGAAGGAAAAACTGGAACAGAAGAAATGCTTCTTCTGTGGAAAGAACGGTCATTTCAAAAAGGATTGCCTAAAGCGGAAAAATTGGTTTGAAAAGAGAGGTACAAATTTATCTCTAGTATGTCATGAAACCAATTTAACCGATGTTCCACCAAGTTCTTGGTGGGTTGACTCTGGTGCAACCATTCATGTAACTGGTTGTGTGCAGGAATCCCTTTCAAGCCGGAAACCAAATGATGGAGAAAAGACTATTGCCATGGGAACCGAAAGGAATCACTAGTCGAAGCAGTAGGCACTTACAGACTGGTACTGGATACTGAATTTATTTTGGACCTCCATAATGTTTTCCTTGTTCCTGAGATTTCTAGAAACTTGATTTCTGTTTCAAAGTTGGTTCATGAAGGTTTTGAATTTATTTTTGGACAAAACTTTATGAGAATTTCTAGAAATGAATGTTTAATTGGGAATGGTTATTTATGTGGTGGATTGTATAGATTACTGTTAAATTCTGTGGATGAACAATCATTGCACACACCACACATTAATTGAACTGAGCATTGGCACTAAGAGAGTGGCAATTAAAGAGAACTCCTCTATGTTGTGGCATAAAAGGCTAGGGCATATCTCAAAAGAAAGAATGCTCAGATTAATGAAAGATGGATTATTACCTAATCTTGATTTCAATGATTATGGTGTTTGTATAGACTGTATAAAGGGAAAACAATCAAACACAAACAAGAAAGGTGCCACAAGAAGTTCTAAACTCCTGGAAATAATCCATACAGATATATGTGGAAAAATGGATGTACCATGTTTTACAGGTGAACAATACTTTATCACCTTCATTGATGATTTTTCGTAATTTGGTTATATTTATTTGATAAAAGAGAAATCTGATGCTTTAGATGTCTTTAAGATATTTAAAGCAGAAGTAGAAAACCAATTAGAGAGAAAAATCAAAGTAGTGAGATCTGATAGAGGTGGTGAGTATTATGGAAGGTACACCGAATCGTGTCGTAACCCAGGCTCATTTGCTAAATTTCTAGAAAATGAGGGTATTGTGGCCCAATACACAATGCCTGGAACACCTCAACAGAATGATGTTGCTGAGAAAAGAAATAGGACGCTTATGGATATGGTTAGGAGTATGGTAAGTAATACTACTTTACCCAAATCAATGTGGGGTGAAGCACTTAAGATGGCAATATACATATTAAATCGTGTCCCTAGTAAAGTGGTGTCAAAAACACCATTTGAGTTGTGGACAGGAAGGAAACCCAGCCTAAACCATTTTCGAGTCTGGGGTTGCCAATCTGAAGTGAGAATTTATAACCCACATGAAAGAAAGTTAGACCCTAAAACTATTAGTGGCTATTTTATTGGTTATCCTGAGAGGTCTAAAGGGTATAGGTTTTACTGTCCTAATCATTCCACTGGGACTGTAGAATCGGAAAATGAAAAATTTCTGGAGAATCAAGAGAATAGTGGGAGTGCTCAAGAAAGAGATATAGTTTATAAAGAAATCAGGAAAAATATTGAGTTACCTGATACACAAAATGGGTTTGTTCCACTTGATATATTTGATGGTCATCAAGAGATACAACAACCACAAAATGATCAAGTTGAACATAATATCGGTCAGCCCATTAATGATTCACTCCCAGAACATCATGATAATCCACTTCCTAATGATCCGAAATTAAGGAGGTCAACTCGAATAAGAAGGCCTGCCATTTCGGACGATTATGTTGTATATTTAGAGGAAGCCAATTATTGGGATAAAAGATGATCCTAGAACATGTGAATTCTGAAAAATGGATGGATGTTATGAAAGAAGAGTTAGAATCAATGGCCACTAATGAGGTTTGGGACATTATCAAACTACCCAAGGGTTCTAAGGCCGTAGGCTGTAAATGGGTCTTCAAGATCAAAAGGGACTCGAAAAGAAAGGTAGAACGATTTAAGGCTCGGCTTGTGGCCAAAGGTTTTACTCAAAGAGAGGGAGTTGATTACAATGAGACTTACTCTCTGGTGTCTAAAAAGGATTCATTTAGGATAATTATGACTTTTGTAGCTCATTTCAATTTAGAGCTGCATCAAATGAATGTTAAGACAGCGTTCCTAAATGGAAATTTAGAAGAAGAGGTATACATGGAACAACCGGAAGGATTCATAAAAGGGAATACCAATAAATTAGTTTGCAAATTAAAAAAATTGATATATGGTTTGAAACAAGCTTCCAGGCAATGATATCTTAAATTTAACCGCATTATCACATCATTCGATTTTTCCGAAAATCCAGTAAACCATTGCATCTATATCAAGGTTAGTGGGAGTAAGTTTATAATATTGATACTGTATGCGATGATATTTTGCTAGCTAGTAATGACCTTGATATAATTCATGAAACCAAGGTATATCTTAAGAATAATTTTGATATGAAAGACATGGGAGAAGCAACCTTTATAATAGGAATCGAAATATATCGGGATAGATCTCAAGGATTACTTAGGTTATCACAGGAATCCTATATTAAAACTATTCTTAAAAGATTCTGTATGGAATGATATAGGCCCCAAGATTCACCAATAATTAAGGGTGACAAATTTAGTAAAGAGCAAAGACCAAGAAATGAAATCGAAAGACGTCAAATGGACCACTATCCTTACGCTGCTGCAGTAGGGAGTCTAATGTATGCACAAACATGCACTAGACCTGATATCAATTTTGCAGTTGGCATGTTTAGTAGATATCAAAGTGACCTAGGAATGACATATTGCGTAGGAGTTAAGAAAGTCTTGCGCTATCTTAGTGGCACTAGGAATTACAGGCTCTCATACAAAAAGTCTGATCAATTAGAAGTAATCAGTTATTCAGACTCAAATTTCGCTGGATGCCTCGATACAAGAAAGTCGACTTCAGGATATATTTTCCTATTAGCTGGTGGGGCAGTATCATGGAGAAGTGCAAAACAGACCCTAGTGACTCCATCCACATTTGATGCCGAATATGTGGCATATTTTGAAGCAACAGGTCATGTATTATGGATGAGAGATTTTATCACAGGTTTACGAATCATGGATATAATTTCTAAACCTCTTAAAATCTTTCGTGATAATGATGCAGCAAGAAAATTTGCTCAAAATGACAAAGTTTCTAGTAAATCAAAGTTTTTGGAAGTTAAGTACTTTGTATTAAAGGAAAAGGTACGAGATCAATTGGTGTTTATTGTTGGGGCTCCAACGAGCCAAATGATAGCGGATCCGTTAACGAAGGTACTGGCGCCAAAGGCTTATAGAGAGCATGTTAGAAATATGGGCCTTATTGATTTGCCTTATTATTAAGGACATCATTACAGTAATGATTTTGTAATTCTTATTATGTCAAATATTTACATGTATTAAGGTGAATAAAATAAGAATATTAAAGAGAATGGCATTATCGTACCCAATTAAATAGGATGGCCATTGAAAATGTCCTATTTTACCCTTATCAAGGACGTGGTTAGATTGGGGTGCTAGTGGAGTAATTATGGAAGGGAACATGTCATTAAAGACATGTAACCGCTATGATTCACATTGGTAAACCAATTTAGTCACAGTATTAAGGCTCAGTATAAGAGACACGTTGTTAATTATTTTAAAGTCGATGCGCATCAGTCAAGATCGTTTTATTATTTTTTCAAAGTACTATTTGAAAATGAATTTCCTTAAACTAAAATCTTAGATTTTGTTTTATGGTCATATAAGCCAAGTGGGAGAATGTTGGATTAATTGGGTGTGGCCGACATGACCACAAGCCCATTAAGGATCTTTAATCATACTCACTTGTCTGTACATTTATGAGACCTAGTTATTTTGAACTCACTTGCCAACAAACTAATAATGGGCTGAGATTAAAGGATTAGATGATAGTTGGGAGTTAATGGTTCCTTGATGGGTGAGAATCTCCTATAAAAGGACCCCTTGTGTTACTCCTTTGGCTAATAGTTTCTTGGCCTCCATCAAAAAGCGAGAAAGAATAGCAAAGGGAAAGGAGTTGTAAACCCCACAAAGTTTAAAAAGGTTCTGTCATTTCAAGGAGCTTCCATTATCTTCAAGATAAAGCTATGGAGTAAGGTAAGCTCCTACCCATTCTCAGATTATTGATGTTTACTATGTCATTTGGATTAGACCTAAGGAGATCCTCCAGTGGATTGAGGGATCTTAAGCTAACAATTCATGGATTTGATTGATGGGTGATGTTTATTTCTGCTATATATATAGCTTTGAATTTAATGCTTAAAAAGTGTTAGTGTTTTGAAAATTACCATGACTAAGTGCTTATCAACTACTGATTTTTAGCGTGGATCTAGATTACAATCTCAGTGTTTATTTACTTGATTGGAAAGAAAACTTGTTTGTAATCATGTGTCTTTCTAGCTTCTTCTCTTGTGAACATTTTTGCTTTCATTGATATGGTGATTTGGTGTGCCTCTCAATGTGTTTAGAAAGGGCTTCAGCAAGCCTTTACCTTAATCCATTTTCCACATCATCCAAAAAAAAAAAAAAAAGATCAGATTGGTATTGGAGGAAGTGAAGTTTCTGCAAAAACAGAGGGAAAGAAAGTCCAGAATACCTGCACTGACCGCTGCATTGCAAAGTGGAGCAGCAGTCGGTGGCGGCGGCGGCGGAGGCGGAGGTGGTTTAACTAAAGTAAACGAAAAGAACGACAGGGATGCAAAGAAAGATAATTGGTTCTCCAAGATACCTTCACTCAAGAAACCGCTGTTTTGGTTGAAGATCCCAATATGTAAGCACTCTTTTTTGTTTTTCTCTATTTTCAGCCAAATATGGTGTTGTTGTTTCAAATGTTGTGTTTTAGGTGCTTTTTGTACAGTATTTTAGATAATGCAATACTAAAATAGTATAGACATTAGGGTTTGCAGGGAAGGGTTGTTATTGGGGACTTTTAGCTCATATTCAATTGGGGGTGTAACGTAGTAGCTTGCAGGAACTTATTTTTATTTTATTTTTTTTTTCTATGTAATAACTTATAACAGCTCGTTAATGATTCTTACTGATCCGAAGGGAAAATATGATTTGGTCTATGTTGATGATAATTGATAAAGCAACTCTACAAGGCTTTACTTTCTTGGCTGCATTGATTATTGTGCTAAGAAGAGTTTATGTTCTCAACTGTCCCTGATAGATGCATTGGACGTGATGATTATAATCATGTTATTTTGATTTCTTTTTATCTGGATATAATTTAGGATCACTAATTTCTCTAGAATCTTGTTGCTATCTGGCACTGATTGTCTTTCTAAAGGATCACACGTCTGTGGATCGATGTTTTTTAGTTATCTGAGTTTCTTGTATAGCATTTTGGGGCTAAGATATCGCTAACGGAGAGGATTGATTTCTGTTTTCTCTTGGGTGCTGCCGTAATGATTTCCCATTTTATGATTCTTTATGGGATTTATTTTTTTTCAACTTTCTGGTTATTGGTGTGCTAACTTATCTAGAATCATGTTGCTATCTGGCATTGATTATCTTTCTAAAGGATCACACTTCTGTGGATTGGTGTTTCTCAATTCTCTGAGTTTCTTGTATAGCATTTTGGGGCTACAGTATCGCTAACGGAGAGGATTGATTTCTGTTTGTTTTGGGTACATTTTATGATTCTTTTAAGGGATACTGTTACTTTTGGGTGGTTGTGTTAACTTAAAATTGTCTGTGTTTCTATTAAATTTGTTGTCTTGTGGTTCCTTTGACTTAATTAACAGGGTGAAGTACGTTGAGCAAGAGTAGGCAAAGAAAAAAAGGCAAGAATATTGATGTGACAATGTGACAGATCAAGTTGACAATGAGTTAAAGCGTGCTGAAGATGAGTTATACACAATTCCAGAACTGTCTTGTGGTTCCTTTAACTTAATTGACAGGGTGAAGTACGTTGAGTGGCAAAGAACAAAAGGCAAGAATATTGATGTGACAATGTGACAGATCAAGGTGACAATGAGTTGAAGCGTGCTGAAGATGAGTTATACACAATTCCAGAACTGTCTTGTGGTTCCTTTAACTTAATTGACAGCGTGAAGTACGTTGAGCAAGAATTGGCAAAGAAAAAACAGGCAAGAATATTGATGTGACAATGAGACAGATCAAGTTGACAATGAGTTAAAGCGTGCTGAAGATGAGTTATACACAATTCCAGAACATCTAAGTGGGTTGGTTGATGTTCATTCCCTTATTATCTCTTCCTTTCTTTTGCATACATCTATACAACCTATCATGCCAGTGCTGTTAAGTGAACCGTTTTTTGAGCCATGCTGTAAGATCACGGTCCCACTTTTAAATATTTATTATATTTTTAATTAAATATTATATTTTTAATTAAATATATTTTAGTTATTTAAGTGGTTCAGATCAAGTGGGGCACATGTTAGATTAGATGCGTGGATTGGTGAGTTGGGTTAATGGAAATATGATTTGACCCGCAGTTTTGACCCAATAACTTAAGCCCAGAGAATATTCTCGTAACTTCTTCGTCTTCTTCATCTTTCACTTCCCAAGCCTCTGCAACTTTAGGATCCAGCCATCAAAATCAAGATCTGAAGACACAATCATTATTGGTTCAACTTTCTTATCTTAGGTAACCATTTCTTCAAATCATTAGGAGTAGATCTGTATTCTTAGGTTATCTATTATTGTTTCCAATGTTAGGATTTGGATAGGAATACCATAGATATATTCATCTGAGCATTTCTTTCCCATATTCTTTGTCAGATTGGTGATAGGATTATTCTCGAGCGCTACGAGAATCTCGGTTTGGATATTGGTTAGGATATGTGCATTTTTTCCAATCCCGGTGAAAGGCAACTACCTAATTATGATTTATAAATTTAATACTTATGTTATTCCTTGATTTGCGTGTTAATGCATGTAGAAACCCTTCGATGCCCTTGTTACGATATTTAATGTTTTAATGATATAAATCGGAGAATGGAGGTCATCGCATTATTTTCTTATCTTGTTTGGTTTTTTTTTTTTTTTTTTTTAGCATTACTATCTACCCAATTTGTCACAGGGAACCGTGTGAGGCCTTGTTAATGTGTATTGGTTGTGGGGCCCAGGTGGACTTCACTGATGATGGATCCAGACCCTAGATCAGGTAGTAGACTCCTGGGTGACTCCATTGATGTAGGTCCCACATGGAGTGAACCACATTTGGTCTTCCATCCAACGACCCAAAGAGGCCATCGTCTCTGGCGAGAAAGTCTATTTTATTGAACATGTTCTGTTACGGAACGAGTAGGTGAAGAAGGCATGAAGTTCAGTGATCCGGGGGTGTATGGAAAGTGTGGATATGCATTGTACGCTGGAAATGAGAAGAGGATATATACAGAAGGGAAAAAACAAAATTGACTGGTGATGACTGATGATGTCATCCCATATGATGTTAATAAAGCACCTTATGTACTTGATGTATGGGAATAGGAGAGAGAATGGTGATGATGGTGATGTAATCCCATTTGACATTGAGTTTCATTAATCATTTATTCTCCCTTTTAGTTTATGGAAATTAGAAAAAGACCCTGGTTGTTTTATAAATTCTGATCAGACCTTTGGATTATTTCAAAAGTGGAAATGTTTTGGGATGGAATCCTCGGGTTTTCTAAAATTATAAACTAAGGTTTTTATTCATAATTATTATTTATAAAATTAAGTTTGAATGATACCTTGATTTTTAATGTGATAAAATTATATATATATTTTTATATATTTTATAATTGGATTATGGGATCTAAGTAAATACCGTCTGGGCATACGGTATCTTACTAACGTGGGTTTTAGTGCCCGGTATGACCTCGGGTAAATCTTAATGGATTCGAGTTCAACCCATCTCCATTGGAAAACCCTTAACTAGGTCTATGCACCATTAATGGAGAAGGGATGCGTTGATTTTATATTTACTAGAGATTCATGTGGTTGTTGGGTGCGAAACCTTATGTTTGACCTTAGAATCGATTCGTATCTATGTCTTTACCTTCACATGCATATATAAATATATATATATATATATATCTATGTTGGTTTAGGACCTGATCATGACCATTACTCGGTCATTTCCTTCTGCCATGATCATGCTTGTGGGGGCCACTTTAGCTCAAAAAAGACAGCTGAAAAAGTTTTGAAGTGTGGATTTTACTGGCCCTCTATCTTTAAAGATTGCCACATTTTCTGTTTGAATTGTGAGAGGTGTCAAAAGCTTGGCAAGCTCAATCGAATGAACATAATGCCCTCGAATCACATACTTGTGGTGGAAATTTTTTATGTGTGGGGAATTGACTTCATGGGGCCATTTCCAAATTTCTTTGGAAATCTTTACATTTTGCTGGCAGTAGACTATGTTTCCAAGTGGGTAGAAGCCATACCAACAAAGAAGAATGACCACCATGTGGTAATTAAGTTCGTGAGAGATCATATCTTTTCTCGCTTTGGTACCCCTAGAGCGATCATTAGTGACGGAGGCACTCACTTTTGCAACCGTCCCTTTGAGCATTTGTTGAAAAAATATTCTGTCACCCATAAGGTTGCTACACCTTATCACCCACAAACAAGTGGCCAAGCAGAAATTTCAAATAGGCAAATTAAACAAATTCTGGAAAAGACGGTCAATCCCACTCGGAAATATTGGTCTTTGCGATTGATCGACGCACCGTGGGCCTATCGAACCGCTTACAAGACACCTATTGGGATGTCCCCATATAGGTTGGTCTATGGAAAGGCATGCCACTTGCCTGTTGAATTGGAGCATAGAGCTTATTGGGCCATTAAGAAGTTTAATTTTGACTTACCCACTGCGGGTACTCTGCGCAAATTGCAACTCAATGAGTTAGAAGAACTTCGAAATGATGCCTATGAGAATGCCAAGATCTATAAGGAAAGAATGAAGTTGAACCATGATAAGTCAATTTTAAGAAAATCCTTTGAACCGGGTATGAAAGTCCTTTTGTATAACTCCCGTTACACCTGTTTCCAGGGAAGTTACGAACCCGGTGGACTGGCCCATTCATTGTCAGGACTGTTTATTTTCATGGTGCTGTGGAAAATAAAAATCCCAAGAATGGAGATGTTTTCAAGGTAAATGGTCAACGGTTGAAACCGTTTTTGGAACTGAAGGATAAAAATATTGAGGATATCCTTCTGGAAGACCCAATTTACCAGGAATAATGATTTTGGTCATGTCGGGCTGATGACATTAAACTTAGCGCTAATTGGGAGGCAACCCAATTTTAGAAGGTAATTGAGCTGGTTGATCACATTCTTTTGCAATCACCCCACATGGTAAGATATTATAATTTTCCTTATTGTTCATTTTCACATTAAACATGCATTTATAACATTGAGGACAATGTTGAATTTAGGTTTGGGGGTGTGAGTTAGAGCTTGACATGTGATCATTTGTTCAATTTTCATTCTACATTTTTTGTTTTGCTTTACTTTGGTTTTTAGGAGATAAAAAAAAAAAATTAAGTTAGAGGGAAACTTTCGAGAGAACTTTTATGAACTGAAGATATTTATTTGGGCAAAAGAAAACAATGGTTCACTATTTTATTTATTTATGGAAAGGGTTTTTGGAAAAGTATTGAATTTTGATCCCTCACTTTTACTCAGATTGTATACGTTTTCGAGGTTTTGAATGCGAATGTATGATTTCCGTTTTTATTTGATAATTGAAAAAAAAAATAATCGACCCTTAGTATATAGAGTTTCCTAGTTCGACGGGTGGATACATGGAAATGACTGCCTATTGTTGGGGACCGCTAAAAAAAAAAAATTAAAAAAAAAGTGTTTAAAATCTTGAAAAGAATAAAAAGTTTTGTGACTAGTTTGGGTTCGTAGCCCTTTTAACCCGAGCCAGTAAGCCCTTAGGGATATTTACATACCTAGTGCCCTAAAGCCATCTGGTTTAGGAGTCACTGGCCTAATGCTCGTTACATGGGTTAATTAGAAAGCTTAAGGGACCTAGGCTTTGCACAGTCACATGTGTGTGTTTAAAAAAAAAAAAAAAAAATTGTGGCCTTTGAAAAAACAGTAGTGCGAACGCCGTCATTATTACCTTGAGAGGAAGACTGTTTTTTTTTTGCTAAGTTTAGGCGGCCCAGAAAAAAAATTATTCATTTTCATGGAAATTATTGATGGATCATTTGATGCTTATTTCGTATACATATTTTTCACCGTGCATGATCAATTAGCATGATTTCAAGAATTTTTGACCAAAAGATAGAATTGGTGAACCGAATTTGAGATTTGTCTTTGAAAAATTTCGAGAACAGAGAATAGTCAGTGTCTATAGATTTTCTCTTGGAAGAAGTTTCCCTGGATTTTGATAGGTTTTAAACATATTTTGCAAAAAAAAATAAAAATAATGATAATAATAAAAAAGATAAAAAAAAAAAAGGAATTTTGTGGGTATATTCTCTACAAACCCTCATGATGCACGACTCGTCCACTAGGGGGAACATAGGGGTTTAAGGGCTTGTTGCATACGCTAAATGCAACCGAGAATACCAGCAAAAATGGTTTTGTTTTCATATTTACTTTCAATTCTTAAATTAGGACAAAGAACTTCAAACCTTTTTGCTCATAACTTTTGCTAAGGGACTAGCAAAATGATAGTTAGGGGGTGTGTTGAGCTCATGAATTTGCATATTTACGCATCATTTTATGTTGAATTAGGATTTAATTAGGTGAATTAGATCATTATTTATATAATTTCATCATTTCATGCATTTTCACCTAAGAACCTGAAATTTCATACTTTTCATACATTTTCTGCATTAACTTAGAATGTTTTGCAAATTTTCTCCGAAGAGTCCCAGTTGGAGTAGAACTCTGTTTGGGTGGGTCCCACTTCAATATGGGCTCTTCAATATTTGATGTATTAAATTAGAATGTGCAGAAAATGAGAATTGCAGGCCACTGTCACGGAACCCACTTTCAAGCACACATTGTTATACTGGGCCCTGCATTGTTGAATTACAGTAAATTGAAGAATTCATCATGTGGACCCCACACATAAGTTATATGCAAATTAATCAAAGGAGGGGTCCACTCATCATGTCAGTTGAAGAATCCCAACTACAGTAGAAGACTTCTCTTAGGGCCCACTATTCAAGCAGATGAAATGTCACACATGGCAGGGTCCACAGTAGTTACAAATTTAAAATTATTAATGGATAATTCAAAGAGTAAAAATTTTGATTGGAATGAAAGAAGAAGAGTTTGAATCATCCACATCTGATGTCCTTTCAAATTTTATGCAGAGATAGAATTCATTGCAAATTAAATTTTGGAAGTTAATCTCGTTTTTGTCATGACAACTCATCTTCAAATGGCCATAACTCTCAATCTGACCGTCGGATAGATGAAATTTACCTACCGTTGGAGAGCTTATTCAGAGTAAATATCCGTAGACCTAAGAACGTGCAAATCAGAACTATATCGAGAAAGTTATGGGCCCGGATATTTTCATGTTCATTTTTAGACGGGATTGCAATTAAATCCACACTGTTGATAATTAATTGTTGCACATCCCTTGTGGGACCCCATCTGAAGATTAGCCAAGCCACCCAGAGGTTTCTAGAAGCTTTCACCTCATTCAAAATCAAGAAAAAAGGATAAGCAATACACCTTATCAATGAAGAAAAATTAAATCTGCATAGAAGGTGTCTAGATTCAATGTATCTGATTGATAACCGGAGAAATAAAAGGACCCAAAATGTAGCATTGGAGACAACTCCCTCCTCCCTTTGGACGTCCCTAAGTATTCTTCCTCTTCCTCTTCACTACTTTTTTCTCTTTACCATTTCTCTCTCTAGAAAAAAAAAAGAAAAGAAAAGAAAAATCTGTGGGTATTCTGGAGCCCTGTTCCAGAACTAGGTTAGAAGAGTAAGAGAGAAAATTGTAATTGCCATGAAGATTTTAATGAAATTCATATCTTTTGCAATGGAGGAGTAAGTTCTTTTGGATCGGAGCACAAAGTGAAGTTAAGTAATTTTATTTCCTTTCTATGTCTTTAATTTAATTGTCTGTATGATGCATGTTTAATAGAATAATAGATCTGCCTTCGTGCCAAAGGCAAACCCCTACTTTATATTTTTAATGAATTTATTTTTTATCAGTTAATCTTCTTTTGATAAAATATACTTAGGTTTTTCTGCCTTTGATATTTTATGCTTAATTTGTTAATTGACGCTTAAAGTAATTTATATTTTTATGAGGTGATGGAGATCTTGGGTTCTTCTGTTTAAGAATTGAATTTCATCATATATATATCTTCCGGATCAGAAGCATTGAGTTGTTTCTTATCTGAATTATTTGCAAGACAAAAGACTAAATTAAAGTATATGGATTGAGAATTGAAATTAATTAATGGATTCTTTGTTGCTCTGATCTACCTTTATCATTATTGTTATCTGTTCATCTTGCATAATAGGTTTATCTCTCATTCAAATCTTGATTTACTTTTTTTTATTTTCATTATAAAAAAATTTCAGATTTTAATAAAAAAAATATTTCAGTAGTGCTCCCTGTGGGATTCGACCTGTACTTGCCATTGTCTCAAAAAGACAACTGTGCACTTGCAGTATTAATAGATTGGACTTAAATTCACATCAATTATTTTTAGCACTTAAGCCCAACTATAAAATGAAATTTATGTGGGCCATCTTAGAAACATCGAACTTCTTTCTTTCATTGAATTCTATAATATCATTCCATGTTTCATTTGATTCAAATGAATTGAGGAGAAAAAGTAGGATTGGCTAAGCAATAAATTATTTAAAGGAAGAGATAAACAAGGGAACTGTTCTAACATTAACTCATCTTTCCTTAGCATTAGGTTTTTTAAAAAGTAAATTAGCCAAAAGTCCCTCAGATTGGTCTTGTAAGGCCTCCCGTACACAACATTACTGTTTAAGGCCTAAAGTCCTCTGCGCATGGAATTAATTCGGGCGGTGGTCCCTTAGCATGCCATATCAGATTTTTTTTATGACTTATTTGCCCTTATAACCGTTTGAATAGGTGTCATGCAATCTAATCCTGGTTTTTAGCTCAAACTCATCGTCTTTGCCTGATTACTTTCAAACTTAAATGTAGTAAGAAGAGATTTTGACAGAACCATATACAACTCAGATAAAATGATATTAAACTCATCCCAGTCCAAAAGCAAAGTTAGATAGAACCATAACAAAGTCAGATAAAATCATAAAAAAAAAATCATTTAAATTCACTTCAAACATAGATAATTTTATATCAGATTCAGATAAATTCAAATAAAATCTAGTCAAACCAAACTTAATCTAGTTAGCTAATTTTATATCAAATATAGATAAATTTATATTGATGGGTCAAAACATTTTTGCGAACTGGTTGTGATTTCAAACACAGGTTATGATTTTAAGCACAGATAAATTCATAGAAATTCACATCAAAATAATATAAATGCACAGCAGACTTTGATAAATTAATTTCAAATTCAGATAAATTCACCTCCATCCAGTTTAATTCATATCACACTTAGATTAATTCACAACAAACACAGATAAATTCATATCAAACTTATATAATTTTCATACAAAACAAAGATAAGTTTAATTTAAAGTCAAATAACTTCATGCCAAAGTCTGATAACTTATACAAAACTCAGATAAATTCACAGCAAACTCAGAAAAACTCATTCAAATTAATATAAATGCACAACAGACTTAGATGAATTAATTTCAAATTCAGAAAAATTCATTAGATGAATTAATTTCAAATTCAGATAAATTCACCTCAATTCAGTTTAATTCATATCACACTCAGATAAATTCACAGCAAACACAGATAAATTCATATCAAACTTATATGATTTTCATACAAAACAAAGATAAGTTTAATTTAAAGTCAAATAACTTATATGAAACTCAGATAAATTCACAGCAAACTCAGAAAAACTCATTCAAATTAATATAAATGCACAACAGACTTAGATGAATTAATTTCAAATTCAGATAAATTCACCTCAATTCAGTTTAATTCATATTACACTCAGATAAATTCACAGCAAACACAGATAAATTCATATCAAAATTATATGATTTTCATACAAAACAAAGATAAGTTTAATTTAAAGTCAAATAACTTATATGAAACTCAGATAAATTCACAGCAAAATCAGAAAAACTCATTCAAATTAATATAAATGCACAACAGACTTAGATGAATTAATTTCAAATTCAGATAAATTCACCTCAATTCAGTTTAATTCATATCACACTCAGATAAATTCACAGCAAACACAGATAAATTCATATCAAATTTATATGATTTTCATACAAAACAAAGATAAGTTTAATTTAAAGTCAAATAACTTATATGAAACTCAGATAAATTCACAGCAAAATCAGAAAAACTCATTCAAATTAATATAAATGCACAACAGACTTAGATAAATTAATTTCAAATTCAGATAAATTTACCTCAATTCAGTTTAATTCATATCACACTCAGATAAATTCACAACAAACAAAGATAAATTCATATCAAACTTATATGATTTTCATACAAAACAAAGATAAGTTTAATTTAAAGTCAGATAACTCCATACCAAAGTCTGATAACTTATACAAAACTAAGAAAAATTCACAGTGAACTCATAAAAACTCATTTAAAACAAAGTTGAATACATTTCAAAGTCAAATAAAATCATGTGAAATCCATTTAATTTCATACCAAATTCATATTATTTTATAAGAATCTCCGATACATTCAGAAGAAAATCAGATAAAATCGTGTCACAGTCAGATAATTTTACTTGGAACCCTGTTTAATTGATAATAAACGCAGTTAATTACAAATCAAACTCAAATAAAATCATATAATATACAGATAAACTCATTTAAAGTCATTTTTAATTGATATCAGAGTAAGACAACTTGAGAACAGGCTTAGATAAATCCACAGCAAGCTTAGATAAATTCAGAGCAAAGTTAGATAATTGCTTACGTTGCGGATCGTATGACGGGCTGAAATGTTTTTAGGCGGAGCGTGTTTGCTGACGTATAAAGAGGGCATTTTTGTCTTTACGACCATGTCACTTTTAAAAGAGGATTGCCACCTCTATGAGAAAGTATCTTGGACCCTAGGCCATAAAACGCAATAACGAGGAACCTTCGGCCAAAAGCCCCTTTTAAAAAGTAAATGAGAAGTCCAACGGAGGGCGCAAATACGCCATGTAGCGTGCCTCTGTGTGTGTGATTTGGGAAATTGCGAGCATGTGAACATAATTAGTGGATGGAAGTATAAGCATGCCAAATGTGGCTTGGCGTATGAAGCAGTGGATAGGAGTCATGATGGCTTGGTGTATGAAAAAGGGGATACGATAATGAGATGTGTAGGAAATGTGGCTATACGGGAAGATGAAAAAATGAGAATAGTTAAGAGAAGGTGACATGTGTCATCAACCCATCTACAGGTAGGGTTGGGCTAAATGGGTCGGGTTGGGCTAAACGGGTCGATGCTCCTAGCCCGTATCCGACCCCATTTATTAAACGGGTTAGAAACTCCTAACTCGCACGTGCTGCGGGTTAACCCAACCTGATCCACATTAACTCGCATAACCCTTGCGGGTTACTACAGGTTGGGTTTACCCATATAACTTGCTCATCGACCTAGATTTATTAACAATCCTTTAAGGCATTAACCATATCTAGAGTTTAAATTAGACTCAAATTGATAAGTTGATTTATAAAAACGACATAAGATCTAAAAGAACAATCCTTAACTTTCTAAAACTTATTGGTGCAATTTAAAACCTATCATGATAGGCAATATGTACAAGCTGTATTTGGATTATGATATGTCAATTGTTAATTTGTTTCATATAGGATCTTAAATCAAACTAAGGATCAACTGATGTTGGGTTGAAAATTTAGGCTTAGGCTTGGGTCATGATGCCATAATTCACCATTCTCTCTAGCTTGTGCTAGCGTAAGGAGAAAATAGTATGAAAACTTAGTATGAACTCAACTATTACTTGATTTGACTTTTTTTTTTTTTATGTCATATCTATTATATTTTCTTCATATCCACGATCCTCCTAAGAGAAAAGAGCACATAAAAATATTCTTTAAGTAAGCTGACAAACAACCCCGAGGGGTCTAGGACCACTGTTTGCACCCAGTGGTTGAGGGTTCAAAACCCCACCACTACCACACTAAGGCCACAAGGGATTCACCCGGCTCCCCTTGTGCCCGTAGGGATTATTTTGGCTCAAAGAGCATGGACACCCTCTGTTATCAAAAAAGAAAAATAAGTGGAGAAATGGTCTGCTTGAGAAAAGATAATGAGAAGGGATTGTTTATACAATCAGCATAGTATATATATTTTTAAATAGTGACTATAGAAATAGAATAACAAAATTAATATAAATAAATTAAACTTTTCATAAAAAAATCATATCAAAATAAAAGGATACACTCCATAGAATTTAGTATGAGTAAAATTTTAGCAGCAATAAAAAAAAAGGATTGTGCGGGTTAAACGAGCTACCCCGAATCCAACCCGTTTATTTGCGAGCTAGAAAAGCTTGACCCACAACCAACCCATTTATTATGCGGGTCGGGTTATGCTGGTCATATGGGGTAGGCATGGGTTTTACCAGCTATAATTCTATTAGGGCACGTTACACCCTTTGACCTAATTGAACAAGAAAACAACAAGAAACAAAGCCAAGAGGGGGGTGTGTGTGTGTATATATATACTCAATAAAAAGATTTGATCTGAAAAAGGGTATGTGTGCAATTTTTATGCATATAATAGAATATTGTAAATTATTATGTATGTATGGGATTCAATTCTGCACACCTCAACAGAAAAAGGTGTGGCTAAAAGTGAAACCATTCTTTATTGACCAAATTGGGTCCGTGTTTAGCCATGAGTCTTCCGCTTATTTTGTGGGGAGGATATATTAATTGCATGTTGTATGTTGTACTGTGATTAAGGATAAATCTAACATGTTGAACCAGGAAACCTCCTAATTTGTATCCAAGAGCCTTTACAATTAAAGTTGTAGGAGTCATGTTAAACTTGAGTCTGATCTATTTGGTGTGGGGAAATGTTGTACATTTATAATTGTGGTAAAAAAAATAATAATAAAAGAAAAAGAACTGTAAACGGAAATGAAGTAAATCATTTTCCGTTAAAATCACATTGGTGGGTCTCCATGGCTTACTCCTTGGGCCCATTTGGCACTTTATTAATACAATTAAAGTCAAGTAAAGTCTCTATTTTCTAGACAAAATGTCACATCAAATATACTTTATTCAAAACTCCTTCCATCTTTTTCATATAAAAAGTCAAAAAACAACTACCTTTATCCACTAAAATACAAAATAGTTTCACTTTTCCATACAGAAAGTCAAAAATATTCCAAAACAAACAATTAAAAATAAAATATCATCATAACTCATTTATATTTTATTTTATTTTATTTAAATCAACTTTACTTGACGTGAATATATTAATAGACTTACCAAACTGGCCTACGACTACTGCCATTTATACCTTGAGAAATGGGCCCTTCAAAGGGAAAAATGCTGCCACGTATAATGCTCGTTTCAATCGAATCAATAATGGGGGTAATTCAAAAGGATCAGATGATCCTGCCACAAATGCCAAAACTATCTGTCAGATTTGTGGCCGACCGTATCATAGCGTGATTGATTGTTATCAACGTATGAATCATGACTACCCAGAAAAGATTCCACCAAAGAAACTCCAACATATGAATCATGACTACCCAGAAAAGATTCCACCAAAGAAACTCCAAGCTATGATGGCATCTCATGCTCCTCCATCTCATAACAATACGTCTCTCAATAGTGAATACCAAGGCAATGACCAAGTGGCAGTAGGCAATGGTACAGGTTTATCAATCTCACGTATTGGTTCATCTCAATGCCGATAACTCCATGTTCCATTTAAATGAGGTATTATGTTGTCCTGATGCATCTACAAAGTTACAATCTGCTCATAAATTTACCCATGAAAATAATTGTCACTTCATATTCTCATCCAATGGCTTTTGTGTGAAGGACAACACCTTGGGAAGACGTTTTTCCGAGGACGGAGTGAGAATGGCCTCTATCCTTCTACTCTTCATCAAAGTATGAAGCCAAGCTTCTTCGTGATCGAAAATTTTTCACACTAAAAATACACTGCGCAACACTAAGATTTTTCTTAGTCGGTCTAGCAACTATAACATAGCACACACATAAATGCAAGAGCACAAGGGACAGCAAACAATACACACAACTATTGATTAATTAGGCACCAGCTTGTTTTACTTATTAATCAAAACTGGAAATTACAAACACTCTTGCAATTATTTACACTCAGTTACAACAATTATAAGATAAATAAATTCGGATGTACTCTCCTTCCTGCAATGTCTATAACCTCCCAGACATGCATTTATAAGGAAGCCTGACTAATCACTGCTTGCCAGCAAGGATAACTGTTGCCACCTTGGACCAATTAGAGTGTGCCAACACTATTCTATACCTACTGTTCGAGAACAGTTATTGTTTGCAGTTTGAAGCAACCTACCTTCCAACCATTGGTCCATCTCATATGCTACTCAACAAATGCAATTTCATAACTGCTGCACATGTGGCTGCCACACCAAACCATGAACCGCCATGCTAACTGTACAACTACTGTAAACGTGGCTGCCACATCAACAAACCATTCTCACAAGCACCACACCTCAGCACCAACTCAAGGGAGGCACCATAGCATGTATTCGGGCCTTTTCCGTTCGGACCACGTGGGCCAAAGCACGAGGGAGTGGGTCCCACGCACCAATGTTCTATCCGAGTCCCACCAATGTTCAACCGAGGCCACCTAGGCTATTGGTATGCTATATAGTGCATATCGTGTGCTAACAGTGTTCACCATCCATTTTTCCATCCAACATGCATACCTCCTATATGGTAGAGGCATGTGCCATCCATTGTTTCTCACCTCCTGAGTATAGTTTAAGATTGAGGAAATTGACGTTGCCACCTGTTCTCGCACCACCATGCACAAATCCTGCCACACAATGATTGTCCTGCATGTTTGCCATATTCTAATTAATGCCTTAGAAGTGCATTTGTTGCTAGCAAATACAAGGTTGGTCGACGAGCTAAATTGCTACACGCAGTACCCGCACGTTGTCCCCACAACACCCGTAGCACTCACACTTTGTCGTTCGCATCAACCACAGCATTGCGTGCACGCTGCCAACCACTTAGCACGATGACTGCACATACCACGTGCAGCACAATATTACAGCACAGTACGTCGTGCATGTCAATCACTACACAGCATTATTAAGCACCCCCGTCCATCGTACCAGCGACCGAGGAGCAATATCCAACCGCACCAAGGGATCAATATGCAATGTTTAGCTTCTGTACCACAGTCCATATACATCAATGAACTGTTTGTGTAGTAGTTAGGTCTAGAACTACCCAACCCACCGCACCATCTGCCCATCGATGTAGCATCAGCTGTTTAGGGACTAATAACTAGGCTATACGTGCATTTTGCAATGAATACATAGGCGAAGGGTATGAACCATGGGCTTGAGATTTGAAACCATTAGATTTTTCATGTAGCGTATTTGGTAGGGTGCATCCATTGTTATAATTATATAAGAGATATTTAGAAGAAGTTATGAACTGATATAAAAGATATATTTATCATCATCATTAATATAGGGCTACTTAGGGGTGTAAAAAAAATCGGAAAACCGTCTAACCTAACCGAGCCGAACCGAACTGCGGTTAATAACCGTATTTCACGGTTCGGTTATGGTTACGGTTAATGAAATCCAAAAACCCCACGATTCGGTTCGGTTACGGTTTTCCGTAATAATTCACGGTTATTAACCGAACCGAACTGTATGATACGGTTCGGTTAACCGTACATACCGTTTACAAATAAAAGAAAAAAAATAAGGGGTTGAATGAAATATTTCTTACCTTATTCAATTGCTCCTTATGTGTCATTTTACCTTCAATCATTCACATTTATCCCCTTATGTGAGGAAGGCATTCCACGGTTATTAACCGTAACTGAACTATTTAATACAATTACCCGCGGTTACGGTTCGGTTTTAAAAGACAGAAACCTGCAGTTATGATTCGGTTAACAGTTTTTCCAAATTGATCGGTTAACCGAACCGTTACACCCCTACTTTCCTCATTGGTCAAATTTATTTTTACAACACCCCTAATTTAGAATATCAATATCTTTTTATAAGATTTATTTAAAACTTATATTTTAGGAATTTATAGAATATAAAGGATTTTACGAGAAAAAACCCTTTACATGGTCCATGAACGAAAAAGGACCTCATAGTTCCCACTGCACAAAAAAGGCTCTCCCACCAATTATATGGTCGTTGATGTCTTCTGCTTCCTGTTCTCTTTTCTTCCTCTTTTTACATCTCTCCCACTCTATTTCTCACCCAACACACCTCCCACAACACCTCCATCATTCTCAACACACCACCCACAACACCTCCATCATTCTCAACACCTCTATCCCAGCCAACTCATTTCTATTCTTACCAACTCGACATTGACTCAATAGCTAACTGAACTAGTCCTGCATCAATTTTTGTACAAAAAACAGATTATATGGCCTGGCCTGGCATAACATGTAAAATTCAAACTCGCCTCATCTATTATTGAAGGATGATCAAGGCTATAAATCTCAAGCCCTTGGCTGAATTTAGCCCAAAACATAGCTCTAAGACTCTGAAGTCATGACCATAGTAAATCGGGCGAGTCTGGCCATTTTCTTGGTCAATATCAAGCAATTAACTCGCCTGACTGAGTGACTTCCCAATCTGAGCAACTTGGGCGAGTTTGTGCTAGTCCATTTGAGTTTTTATTTTTATTTTTTTTTAAACGGTAGCGACAGATTCCATTAAAATAGAAGCATCAAGTAAGGAGAACAAACAGAACACAAATAAGAGGAAGGCGAAAGTTTCCATTTGAGATTTTTTTTCAAGTCCATTTGAGTTTTCAAACTGTAGGATCATACACCCCATTACCCTATTGAGCTACCACTTATCCCAAAACCAATTGGTACCCCCATTGAACTACCATTTATCAAAAACATCAAATGGTAATAGGAAACGGTATAATAATAGTTTTATGGTGAGAGCGAGGGCTCGACCATAATTATGACTGCTCAGGAATGAAGGTGGACGTTGAACTCAATACAAACTATGATCCATATATTAGCCTCCAATAGCAAAGATTAAAGGCCCATTTGGTACAATAACGCAAAGATTATACCGGTGCATTCAGTGCTCCAGCTTTGAAGCTGTGGGAATATTTGGGCCTCTTTTCATCAGCTAAGTACACAAGAGTTGGCAGTGCAAGTCCCTCTCTATCTACAGCTTTTGGGTCTCTACCATCAATCAAAATCTGAAACATCCTCAAATACAGAATTAGATGAGAAGACATATTGAACGAAAAAAAAAAAAAAAACTATTAGGCACGGACGATGCAGAGCTTGGTTTTCCAACCACCAGGAACCTGGCTAAGTTGACTCCAACCTTACCAGGTAATGGGTGAATACATTGGGTCTCGCTTTTCTCGAGTTTCAAGTTGACCCACCCAATCAACTCATCACTCGGTCTGACCTGTCTGGTTCGGCCAAGTTGGCTGTGCCATTCTAAATAGAACTCTGTTTTTTCATTGATAACCTAGGGTATCTCCCACCCATCCGAGCACACAAACCTTTGACCCTGAGCCCGAGAGACACCCATTCTAGATAGCTGAGAACCAAGTAAAACTTATCCTTACATGATATCAACGAAGCATAAGAATCATATGTTGGCATTTGTGATGGGGCCCACTTTTGTTTACATGTGGGTGGACCCCACTCACAAAGAGACACCCCTCACAAGGATTCTCGTGGTGATATAGATAAGAATAGTTTGAGTTTTATCCAACTCTCTATCCTTGTCATATGTCCATTCAAATTCAAATTGAGAGAGAGTTTGATCCAAACTATTATCCTTATCATCTCTCAATTCCAATTTGAATAGAGATATTATCACTCATGCCCCCAAAAGGCTATAAATATAGACATGAGAATAATATTTAGCATCATCTTTCAATAATACATCTTCCACTAGATCTACCATTCTCTATTATCAACTTCTACATCCAGGGTGTCCATCCTTGCCCTTGGATCTTGAAGATTGAATCACATGTGACTGATCTCTCGTAGAAAGTAATAGATCTCCACAACTAGTGCCTCATTCAAGCTGATGCAGTCATTATCGCGTTTGTAGCAGCCAACTCATTGAGATCCGTGCTTCCGCAGCATCTACATCCTTCATCATAAAATCTTTAATTTTTACCGATGACAGAAGGAAGAAATATTTATAATAAAAACGTTCAGAAATTAATTTATTGACCCCTTTCATCAACCTGCAGAACTTCACAGTCGACTAGACCCGATTACCCAATCTGGGTGACCTGATCGGCCTAAAACTATGATGCGGAGCTCTGTTTCAAAACTCAACTTGATTATGCTGGTTTGACTCATCTCAACAGCTTTTATCAGCTTCGGGTTTTAACAGACCCTGTTGAGATAGACTCGGCTGAGTTACTCTCCTAGATGGGTCTTATTAGTCAAATCAGAGTTTTGGATTTTAAAACAATAGTTTCTTTTTATTTTTTTTATTTTTATAACCCAGGATTCCCAGCCCTTTGGACCACCAGAATAATTCATACGGACCCAGAAGAGAAAGCCGAGTAAAATTTCCTTGTGGCCCAGTGATTTTAAAATAATAGTAAATAGGCATTTGTTGTACCTAAACAATTGCTTGAAGATCATGAGAATTTGTTCCAGCATTCCATTCTTAGAAGCCTCTGTGCTGTGCCCTTATTTCTTATGGGATTCTAGCCAGCTTAACTGCAGTCTCAATCTGACTCTCCATACCTTCATTCAATTTCTACAATGAAAAATGAAATCAACTGAACATTACAAGTTTCAACAATGTAAAAGGACAAACTAAACAATAGAGAAGAAAAAAGTCTGTAGTGTTCAAAATGCATATATGGGCCGGGTTGGACCGAAAAGTTGATTGGACGTGCTGAGAGAAACCCCGGTTCTCTATCCCAAAGAACACCCCTGTTTGAATGGGTCCACCTCGATGTCCATTCAAATAATTGTTATGGATGATGATGATAAGGGCATTTTGTGTGTTGGGGATTGGTTCAATATCATTCCATCATCAGATCATCCTGGCCCTGCCTGAGATTAGGTTCTCGTCAAAAGGTGGACGGTGACTGGTCCACTCGACTCACCGTGATAACTCGGAAGGACGTCAAGTCGAGTAACTCGGGCAAGTTGCCTGAGCTTCTGACACTTGGTCAAGTGAATTTAACGGGCATTTTGGTCAAAATAATGTTGGCTTATTAGAGGTCACCAACAACAGCGCAAGATTAACAATAAAGAGCTCACTTGGTTGGCAATGGTTGGCAATCCAGCATGTTACCCGGCTGTTCGAGAATTGAATCCTAGGCACGTCACTCTTCTCACATTTGTGTGGGCTTCTCTTTCACATGTGCGGGCTATTCTTCCCCCTTTATGGGTTTTCTCTTTCCACAATGTGGACTCTGTTGGGGTCCAACCCCCTAGGTTGGGGTGCCAAAAAAAAAAAAAAGCAGCACAAGGCATTTGAATAAAAAAACCTTCATAACATTGGTTTTAGAGTTAGAATTTAGAAAACCCTGGGTAAGCATGTAAATAGGTTTGGATCTTGGTCAGGCAAATGCAAGTAACATGTAACTAAGGACTCATGTAACTAAGGATTCATGCTTTAAGACAACTTCGAGTTACCAAAGTCTTTTTTCCTTTACAATAATCATTAATAGGTCCACAAAGCCACTGATAATTAGATTTCTGGTAAAGTGAGTGCATGGAAACCGAGTTCCAAGGATTTAAACAATTTAAGTTGCACGCTAACTCGTCAACTCGAGTGAGTCTGTCGTAGCACTCGTTCAAAATTGGGTGAACCATCTGCCTCACGTGGCTCTTTGTTCTATTGAGTCCATTTGACCTGCCCTGACTCGGATGAATCAAAATCAGCTTTAAAGGATGGCCATAAGTAGGATTTTGCACCAGCCTCAATCAAGAAAAGTGAGCTTTGGGGATTTGTAGAATTGAGATAAATTATGACATAACCCAGGCGCAGTTAGATGACCCATTTACCTGATCAAATTTGGGGTGGGAGATCAGAAGGGAATGTGGTTAAATCCACCCTTAGCTGTATTGTGCTCACTTGTATGCATGTCAATCACTGAAGTGGTATGGATTATGTGCTTGCCAAATATAAATCTAACTAGATCATTCTAACCTTTTTGGTTCTCAAAGCTTAACATTTCATGAGTGCCCTTTCTTTCTCTAAATCATCTAATCTTACATAATGGGGGTCTAGCATCTAGGAGGACTTGAATTGGATCATATCTTGGTCCCCCATCCACACTCATAATACCTTGCTGACTGGCCTATAAGGTCCACCAAGGGCCATACCAATCAAGGTGGAAGATGAAGTTCTTAATGGAACTTGTAAGAGTGCAAAATAACAACCCCATTTCATTATCCTACCCACTTTACGCATGGAATATACCCTTCCATTTACTAGAACTGGATGTAAAAGTCTTCTCTTTTTCCCAACCAATTAAGAGCCAATCAGATGAATAAAATAAAGACCTGTGCAACCTATGTTATATTATCATTCCCCATAAAAAAAGACTATTTTATAAAAATCAAGAAAAAAGTCAAAAAAGATTTCTATGTGATAGTCTGAGACGTGGTGGAAATTCATTGGTTGACATTTAATATATAATTGGGCCCCACTATGATGGAGATATAATTTTACAAAATCCTATGCTAAAAGATGCAAAATCAATTGATTCTAACTTTTTCAAAGACCATTCATCAATCACTACCAAAAATCCCTCTAAACAAAACATGCTCCACCTTTAACTCCCAAGAGAGTTCATAGCAAAATTATCACTCCCTTTACAATAGGTGGTGAAAGCTTCAAATTTGTACTGCTAACATCAGAGTCATAAAATCATCACTACCCTACTGTATTATTGAACCATTCCTTAATCAACATAGTTTCCGGTTGACAACTTGAACCTTACTAACAAACAGTTGGGGTTTGGATTGGGTTCATATTTCCTATCCAACCCAAACCCAACTAATCACACCCCTCGTTTACCTGTGGGGTCCCAACTCCCAAATCCTATCATTTGGTACTAGAGCCGCCCTTCCTTGGGCATGCCAATGAAGGAAAAAATTGTAAGGTCCCCGACCTTAATAGTGTGTTTAGCTTCTTAATCTTGATAATTAGCTTAATTAATTGTGATGCTAGCTAATTATGTGGGTTAAGTGCTTGAGCGAGTCTCTTTTATCATTAGGAAGATGTTCGTAAAGTTTCGTTCGATTCTGAGTACGTTTAGTCCTAATAGGGGTGTTTTAGGTTGTGAGTTTAGGAAAAATTGGGTCTTTTTTCAAAAAAATCAGTTTTCGCCAGGTTGGGGCTTGTTGGAAAGCTCTTGTCGCGCTTGTCAGTTTTCCCTCTTGGAGAGTCGCGATTCGATGTCTCTAAGTTCCCCAAATATCGTCGTTTTCATTGTTTTGCTCATTTAAGTCAGATTTAAGAATTTTCAGCTTTACCCCCTACTCAAACTTCATTTAACATTATACAGGTCAGGCATTTTGGTCTTTTTCCAACTAATTTCTTACAAGAACTTCAGTTTCCAGATTTGCCATCACTCAAATCCTTTTCAACTCAACTAATGAGGGCAGATTAGTCTTTTCGCTTTCATCTCTATTTTAAACGCAATTCCAGGAGGTTTTCTCCTTTTCCACCTCATTCCAGAGAAGAAAACTGCTGGAGCTCTTCTTCAACCCCTCTCCTCTCCTTGCATGTGCTACCTGAGAGTGGAAATTCAAACATCTGAGTACATCGTCTTCTTCCCCTCATCTCCTTCATCTCTTGGAACCCAAATTGGTAAGTTTTCCCTTATTCCAATTCTCCTAATTTTCCTCCATGGACTGTTAGAGATCTTGCATGTCAATTCCTTCTCTTTCTTTTTCCTCCTTGATGCTTACGAGTAGTGGAGAAGCCATTAGAAGTGGGTTTGAACTTGGTGGAGCTAGGTGGAGAGAGTGATAGCTTCTTCTTCCCAATTTCCCTAAATTCTCCTCTTTTGTTAAGGCAAGTTGAGAAGGCTGTTTTTATGATGGTCTTTTGCAGATTTATAAGACAACCCATCTCCTTTCTAGTATTTTCATATTGAGTCAAATGAGGCCCCACTTAATGAATTTGAGGTCCGATTAGGTCGTGTCTTATATGAAAATCGACGTGTTCATCGAGATACACGCGATTATGGCAAGATGATGTACATATGAAGCAAAATTAGGAAAACCAAAATTGTGAAAAAGTCCCTGGTTTTACCCTAAATGGGCCAAATCGGGTTCAAACTACCTACCCAAAACTCAAGGTCTAACCCAAAGGCTAATATAAGACTAAATTACATTATTAATACTTAATTAGCACCTAAACATAATTTATTATTAAATAAAATAAAATTAATTAAGGTTAAACACAATTAAATTGGGTCGGGGTGTAATGCTTTCCCTCCCTGTCTATAAATCGAAACACTGTTAGCCACACTTGGATGGAAGTGGGTTGGGTTGTGGGGACCCACCCTGACCCCGCGCATGTAAGGGCCGGCCGGATTTGGTAGTGGATTTCTTGTGTTCCAGATGGGTAAGAATTTATGGTCTCATACCCAAGTCGGGTTCAGAGCAGGTTTGGCTTTTGGTTGCCTTGTCTTGTCTATGTTTATTTATATTAATTACATTACAATAGTATCAGATTTGGTGGTATCAGGTTTTGTGTGGCTCAGATGGTTCTTAGCAATGTTTTAATGCAAGTGTGGAGGAGGAGGTCGCTTGTTCAACTCTCTTCTACTGCCTTCTCCTTTTGTTTCGGTTTTTTTTTTTTTCTCTTTTCTTTTCTTTCTTTCCTTTTTTATAGATTTTTAACTATATCCCACCCAACCCATACCATGACAGGGCGGGTTTGATAACTGAGTCCAGTGATCCATCATGGGGTGGGTCGGGTACTCGGGTTTGGATTACTTAAATGTGAGGCAGGGCAGGTTTTGGGTTCAACCCGACTGGAACAAAACTGCCCTGTTTCCATCCCTAGTTTCAAAAGGAATTTGTATGATTAAATAGGTCTAATTTCTTGTTCTATCCGTTTAGTTGATATTTTCTGATTTCATACTTTTCTGTAATATATAATATAGAATGGCCTCAGATATCATGGAACCACTCAGATGAGCTAATCAGCAGTGTCTATGGTCCTTTGTGTTTCACACATTTTACTGTTAATTACATGTGGCTGTGTTTAGTTTCATAGGTTTTCATGAGGCTGTTATTTAGTTTTTAAGTTTTAATCGACTTCTAATGCTGTTTCTATATTCTAGCGTTTCACATCTTTGTTCAGCTTGAAATCTTAACAATTGAAATGTTCTTCAACCCTGGGTTCTTGGGGCTTCCATTGCAAATACGATGCAAGGCAATATTTGGTAACATACTTCAAGTTGTAATGTTTAACTTTTTTGAAATTGATCTTTGTTGAGATGTTCTAACTATTTTTCTTCGTATTGTAATGGGTCATGCACTAAATGTAGATGTTTCATGGCTGCCATTCAACTAATATCAACAGTTGGTCTACGTGCTTTCCTATAAGGCAATGCTTGCTGAGCCATTATGCCTAGATATGGCATGGATATGATGTTACACATAGAAATTGAAGTATTGGAAAGGATATGACTTGATAGTTCCCTATTTTGAAGTATATGGGTTTCATAGCTGGTGAGGTGCTACTTGTGAAAATCCTGGGTATCTACCTTAACACAGGCAGAGGTCCCAATAATCTGATCTTATTGAATATCAAACCACAGATGATTAAACTAGTAATTAATCCTAATCCAAATTAAAAGCAATCAACCACAAATAGAATGAGACGCAGGATTTTTACGTGGAAAACCCTGCTCGGAAAAAAACCACGGGCCTTATCGTCTAGGCCAACAGACAACCAAGCACTATATGAATTGAAAGTTACAAAGACACTTACAACCCTTTCCCAGTTGTTGACTCAACCTAAGGACTGCTTTGTTCTTGCCGACTGCTCGCCGTGCAACTTCACCGTGCTTGAACTAACCACCTTGAATACCTCTTCAAGATAAATCCACTATAGAAAAGTAGCAGGAAGAACCTCCAAAGACTTGAATCTCAGCACAACAACTTAAAGCTTTGGAGAGAAAGATAATCTCTCAATAGATCTCTAGAATTTAGGATGGGAGAGTTGCCTCTTAGAGTGGAGAGATGAAAGCAATATATAGGCTTTAATTCGTACCTCAATCCTTGTAGAGCAAATAGGACTCAAAGAAGTAAGTTGAAACAAATTAGAAGGACGTTTCTTATTCAAACAAGACTTTCCGCGCATTGGTCGCTCGAGCGCACATTTATTCGCTCAAGCGGATGACTTACTGTGTTCGTCCGTCTATTCTGCTGTTGCACAATACCCATGGCAGCATACACTGAGCATTGTTTCTCTTGACTTTTCTAGTTTCCCAAGACATTAAAAACTCTTTTTGTCCAATAGCCCACTTGAGTTCACAATAAAAAAAACACTCCTTATATGTCCTGTAGGTGACATCGTCGTGTAAAAGGACAAGTGCCAAAGCCCGTATTCGTTGGAATATGGAAACAAACTTTAAAAGTGCCCATGTGATGTCATCATGATACATGCTCATATGGTAGTCCTCATGAGATGATGATACGAAACTCCACATCACAAATCCTGTAGCAATCTTTCTTGGGCAGTCCCACTAAAATTACAATTGTAAATAAATATCAGATTTTGTCCACTACCCAATGAAATTGCCAACACTAATTATAATAGAATTATAATCCTTACAATCTCCCCCTTTGACAATTCATGGACAAAACACCTAAGTACAAGAAAAATGCTACCCAGGAAAAAATAAATATCAAGTTCTTCGATTCAACCCTGCAATTCCTGTTCACGAACATTTGACAAAAGATCAAGCGAGAAATCTTGAAAATTAAAATTAAGTCTGACAATAAAATAAACTTTACTAATCAACACGTGAAATCACTTGAGCTGTCTCAGCTTCTCCCCCTTTTTGTTCATAATTGACAAAACTTATTCTCCCCCTAAATCAGATAATCCATATCCTTGATAAAAAAAAAAAAAAAGCACAAATGCAAAACTCAATCAGGCCGACAATCGAAAACCTTCGATGATCAAACACTATAATTTGCAAGTTATGAGGCAACACAATTTTGCGGAATTTTTCATGTGTGTAAATTGTGAGTAAGATAATCTCAAATGAAAATCATAAAGAAATCGCAGATCAACCATAAATCAACAATCATCAGATACATAGTAAATTGCACACCTTTCAAAGACAATCGATCAGATCAGTAATGAGGTGCGAAGCTCCACCTTAATGTCACACAACGGTTTTTTTTTTTTTTTTAACTCAACTCAAGATTTTCTTATGAACTTCTCGGCATAAAATAATGCTTTTTTTTTTTTTTTAAGCTCAAGTCAAGATTTTCTTATGAACTTCTCGGCATAAAATAATGCACAAGTTCGAATGCTCTTTTTTTTTTTTTTTTTTGTAGAAATTTCTGAACCCTATAGGATACAGTTCCATTGCATCGATCTTCAGAAATCTCTATGCACTTTGGGTCACATATACAATATAGACATTAAGAAGAGAGTATAGGGAAGTGGGAAAATCAAAATCGATGCTCCGAATAGGTACAAAACCACTAAGATCGTGAATCCTGTCAATCCTAGTGTCTCATTGACCCTAAGTAAGTTTCCAAGTGAATCATCGTGTACTTGTGGACATGATCAAAATCATGAAAAAATTTTTTTTTTTTTTTTTTGAAAAACCAACAAATCAAAGTGTATCACATGCCAGATAATCTCAAAATTAGCCCGAAAAAATATGCATGTGCCATTCAAACCATAATTTCAAGGTTAGGGTTTTAGGCCGTTGCCAAATGGCGTACAGAGAGGAGGATCAACCTTACCATTCTCAATTGATTTAGACAGTGTAGTGTAAACCACATTACAGCGCAGATCAGTCTTATGAATCCAAACAGCCTTAGTCTTGACCTGTTGAGGAGAAAAAGATTTCTTCCTCGTCTGATTTCTAATATGATTTCTTCTTTTATTGCAGTGTGGTCTAATGTGTCCTTTAATTCCACAAAAGTGACATGTGGGGGTGAATTTAGGCTTATGCACATTTTTAGCATTCACAGATGTCAAGGGTGGAGCCTTATGAATGAAGGGTGTCATGGAGTACACAGTAGGCCCTCGAACAAATACAGATTTACCTTTGTCTTTCGAAGTGGAAGCACTTTTGACATAACCAAGGCCAGCTTTTGAGGATGGAGGCAATTGACTTCCCAGAATTTCATTTAACTTTGCTGAGCCAGTATTCATCCGGTTAATTGATGCGTTTGCAGATTCCAACTCAGCTAGAGCCATCTTTAACTTTCCAGCTAGATTGTCTTTTTCTGATTTGCAAGAGTTCAACTCGTTTTGCACCTTCATCAATTTAGTTTCAGCTTTCTGAGACTTTTGTTGCAGACAATCGTTTTCTTGACCTGCAAGACTTAATTTGTCAGACAAGATTGCTCGTTGATCCTCTAATTGTCTTACCTTGGACTGAGAATCAGTCAATGAAGTTTGCAAGAATGAGTTCTTTTCTTCCATGGCCTTCAATTTCAAAGCTCTCTTCTCACTTATTTTTGACATTCTCATAGATTCAAGAAGTAACTTTTGATAATCTTCATCACCATCCTGTTCTTCATCAGAAATTTGATTAATATCTAAGTCATCTTCAGACTTTGATTCCTGCACGTAAGAGATGTTAGAAAGAGCCATGAAAGCAACGAATTTTTCAGATTCACTCGAAGGTGAATCGGGTGTTGATACATCCTCATCAGAATCCTCATCCCAAGCGACATTTAAAGCCTTGCTTTTATTCTTTTCTCTGCGATTTGCACACTTAGAAGCAGTGTGTCCATATCCTTGACATTCAAAACATTTAATATGCTTTGTTGTACCCTTTAATCGATTCTGTTCAGTTTTGGGTACAAATTTTCCTTTGGAAGGAGGCTTGGGATTTGAAGAATCCTTCTTGTTAAAAGACTTTCTATTTTTCCAAATCTTTTTGAGCTTTCTCGCAAGATATTCCTCAAATTTTTCATCATCTGTATCACTGTCTTGATTACAAATTTCATGATCATCCAAATTGGAAGATACTAGGGCAATGTCCTTCCCCTTTTTACTTGACAGTGATTAGCCTCAAAAGTTTGTAAATTTCCAACAAATCCTGCAACTAATAATGAATTCAGATCCTTATTTTCCTCAATGGCAACTACTTTTGGACGAAAGCGTTCTGGGAGAGACCTCAAGATTTTCTTAACAATTTTGTGTTGAGGAATAGGTTCTCCCAGATTAAAAGATGAACTAACAATTTTAGACAATTTTGTATTGAAGACATCGAAAGTTTCAGATTCTTTCATACGTATCGTCTCAAAGGCAGTTGTCAAGTTCTGAAGTTTAGTTTGCTTGACAATTTCTGTTCCCTTATGAACAGTTTGAAGAAGATCCCAGGCAGCCTTTGCAGTAGGGCAAGCAGACACCCTATGGAACTCAGATGCTGTGATTCCATTATAAATAGCATGTATGGCTTTATTATTGAAGTTTGATTTGTTTTTCTCATCAGGAGTCCATTGGTCTCTGGGTTTTGGTCTCGTTTGCCCATCAACTACTATGGTGGGTTTAGTAAATCCATCCACCACAACATGCCAGACTTGGTCGTCAATAGCCTTTAAGAATGCAATCATCCTTACTTTCCAGTAAGAGTAATTTGATCCATCTAAAAGAGGAGGCTTGCTGGTAGATGTTCCTTCTCTATTGATATCCTTTAGAGATCAGTAAAGTGATCATACAATAGATTAGTGTAACCTGCTCTGATACCAATTGAAAATCCTGGGTATCTACCTTAATACAAGCAGAGGTCCCAATAATCTGATCTTATTGAATATCAAACCACAGATGATTAAACTAGTAATTAATCCTAATCCAAATTAAAAGCAATCAACCACAAATAGAAGGAGACGCAGGATTTTTACGTGGAAAACCCTGCTCGGAAAAAAACCACGGGCCTTATCGTCCAGGCCAACAGACAACCAAGTACTATATGAATTGAAAGTTACAAAGACACTTACAACCATTTCCCAGTTGTTGACTCAACCTAAGGACTGCTTTGTTCTTGCCGACTACTCGCCGTGCACCTTCACCGTGCTTGAACTAACCACCTTGAATACCTCTTCAAGATAAATCCATTATAGAAAAGTAGCAGGAAGAACCTCCAAAGACTTGAATCTCAGCACAACAACTTGAAACTTTGGAGAGAAAGATAATCTCTCAATAGATCTCTAGAATTTAGGATGGGAGAGTTGCCTCTTAGAGTGGAGAGATGAAAGCAATATATAGGCTTTAATTCGTACCTCAATCCTTGTAGAGCAAATAGGACTCAAAGAAGTAAGTTGAAACAAATTAAAAGGACATTTCTTATTCAAACCAGACTTTCCGCGCATTGGTGGCTCGAGCGCACATTTATTCGCTCAAGCGGATGACTTACTATGTTCGTCTGTCTATTCTGCTGTTGCACAATACCCATGGCAGCATACACTGAGCATTGTTTCTCTTGACTTTTCTAGTTTCCCAAGACATTAAAAACTCTTTTTGTCCAATAGCCCACTTGAGTTCACAATAAAAAAACACTCCTTATATGTCCTGTAGGTGACATCGTCGTGTAAAAGGACAAGTGCCAAACCCCGTATTCGTTGGAATATGGAAACAAACTTTAAAAGTGCCCATGTGATGTCATCATGATGCATGCTCATATGGTAGTCCTCATGAGATGATGATACGAAACTCCACATCACAAATCCTGTAGCAATCTTTCTTGGGCAGTCCCACTAAAATTACAATTGTAAATAAATCCCAGATTTTGTCCACTACCCAATGAAATTGCCAACACTAATTATAATAGAATTATAATCCTTACAACTTGGACAAACAATATAACACAGTTTTAGTAGTTGGTGCTGACTTTTTATATTTGAATCTAATTGAAATGTGTTTGGTATAAATTTCCTAATAGAAAGATGGATGTTTCATGCCATTTCTTTTGGAAAAAAACATGGCTGACAATTCCGTTCCGTTACGGAATTGGCCTTGGGCAGAATAGAAAGGCCCCATAAAAGTTCTTGGTCCCAATTTATGGTTCGTTCCGGTCATTCCGGTCCATTCCGGTCGTTCCGATCCCAATTCCGGTTCAATTTTGGACCAATTCCTCCACATTCCAGCCAAGGTTTCATACTAATATTCATACAAAATGAAAACTAGAAAAATGATCAATTGTAGAGTGTAGTTTAATTTAAATAATGTAAGTATGCATTTTTAGTATTATTTTAACATTCAACAATTTTTTCAATTTTAGGTATTCTTTTATTTATTTATTTTTTCATTTTTCAATCACGTCTTTTCCGGAACGGAATACCGGCACTTTTGTCTTCCAACCTAACTAAAAGAATAGGTTCTTGTGTTTCCTGTTATATAGGCTCTGGTTCGATCGGAAGGAATTATTTGATAGTTTGGAACAAAGATACGAACAGAGGCCCGCCTCCACTCCTCTTTCTCCTCCAACCCACTTCTAGATAAGCCTATACCTAGCCTAGAGTTGGGGGGCCTCAAAATTGACCGGAATGCTGAAACGTTCCACTAAAGGGGTCAAGCTGGAACAAAATCGACTACTACGGAAATTTTTTTTAGTATTGTGTATATCGGCGAGGGCCATTCTTCCATGCTAAATATTTTTGGATCAAGTTCCAACAATGCTCATTTTGGCTTAGTTCTTGTTACTTTTGTGATGCCTATGAATAAAGTGCACTCTAATTCTTAAAAAATTCAATGTTTTGATGATCATGTCTTTGTCAGATAAAAAGGTTCATCGTCATACTTCTAATCATCATCACCATCATTATCAAGTCTTGTCCCAATTATGTTAGGGTAGGCTACTATTTCTCCATTCCGATCTATCTTGAGCCAAATTCTCCATTAAGTTGTACTTCTTTAAATCTATTTTTACTGCCCTCATCCACATCCTATTCACCTTATCCCTTCCTCTAAGTGGGCCATCAACTTGCATAGCCAAACTTTTCCTTATAGGCGTTGTTCCCGGCCTACGCCTTTTTATATCCAAATGGCTCTCTCTCTCTCTCTCTCTCTCTCTCTCTCTCTCTCTCTCAACTTCATAGTATGGATCATAAGCTTAATCCCACATAGTTGGTATGGTTTTGAAGCTTAATCCCACATAGTTGGTATTGTTTTGTATATCTCATTTGTTCTTGCATATAGGTACTATAACACTTCTTTTCCTACAATAGTTGGTACAATTTTGTATATTTCCCTCTTTATGGTAAAAATTCCGCCAGTTGTTACTGCCGGTCCCAAACCTAGGCAGAGGAGGAGGGTTGTATTCAGTAGGTTGACAGCTAGCGTAAAATTTTGTCACAACCCAAACATAAATTCTGAGATCGTGGTACTTCTAATGGTAAAAAAAAAAAGTGTAGTTTTTCTTCTAGAGATTTTATCCGGTTATTATGAGTTATTGGATAATTATTTGGGATGAATTATTGAGTAATATCGACCTATCTTTTATTCAAATTAAAAAATTATAATATAAACAATAATAGAAAAATTATACAATTTTTGATATTTTTCGGTTAACCTATGAGACACGTTTTTTCCATTTCATTATCAGAATATAGCTTTCAGTATATACTACCAGATGCTTTTTTGGATTTCGAATCTGAAATCAAAAACACTATTTTCATTTTCATTTTTCTTTGTTGAAAAACAGCAAGCGAAAAACGTTACAGGACGCGCCCTAAGTTTTCAGAATAGAGTGTTTTTAGAAAATGAGCGTGTAAAGATAAAATTGGATTGTACGGAGAAAATCTTTATTTATAATGAAAAAACTTGAATTTCAAAAAAATTTAAGGGATAAATATTGGAATGTACTCAATAAAATATTATAATATTAATTAATTGGTTGTTAACATTTTCCCTTAGAACACAGGTTAACACTGCCCTAAGTTTATATATCTTACGCGCATACATATAATCTGAGTATAAATTTAAAATCAAACGATAAGATTGTTGGAAATAGGTGGGCCTCGTGGATAGGTTTACAAAACCCAATCCAGGATCCATGACCTCTTTCTCATCATCATGTACAGTAGAAAACTCTATCTAGAAGATAGAAATAGCAGCAAACAAGCAACCACGAAATCCACAACAAACAAGGAAGTAGATTATACCTTGCGAGCTCGGTTGTGCTTTAATGTAGACGTTGACAATTTGCTTTGTCAAGAACTTTTCTTGGCAGTAAATTAGGATCTCCAAGACCTCTTAACCGTCCACGCTATGACCCGCTTCAAGATCTCTTTTCTCAAGAAGAATGGTGGGATCTTTAAGAGAAAACTAGCTAGAACCTCAAGGGAAAAACCCGGAAGAGAAACCAGAAGAGAGAGGAGAGGAGAGGAATGAAACTCTTGCACTTAGAGGGGGCTGGGCATGGACTCCAAGGGGATGGACATCCAGCCCCTCTTTCTCCTCTATTTATATCTCAAAGCATCTCCTTTTACCAATTAGAATAAGAAGTCCAACTTCCATAATAATTAGTAACTCTCTCCTACCACTATTACCACTATTAGAAGTCTCACTCCAAATAGAAATAATAAGTTTTCCTTTTGAGTTCAAATAGAATTAGTAATGATCTAATCTTGGGCTAGCGTGGGGACCACTAGGGATTCCATAGAAAGTTGGCTCCAACTGGAACACCGCGACCCCACATCTCATGTGTAATCCGGGCCCACAGTTAATTGCAAATAACTCCACTATATAAATGTAATTGAACTCCAGTCTTACGAATAAATTACAAGAAGACACTAAACTTCCCTATCACTATAAGTAAGCCCCTCTATCAATATCCATGGATCAATTTGGCTAAAACTGTCTCACTAAATGTTCTCACAGTCCTACTACCACGTACCCAAGAGACCGAGATGTTGACCTACAGTTGGCCTCACTCATTGGTGACTCAAAGCAAATGAATAGATAGAAACTTGAGTTCATCAATGTCTCAGGATTGAGAGCCATATGAGAGCAGACCTTAAAGCAAAGATAGTATTTCATAAGGTGTTTCTCATGGTCATTCAATTCATTCAATGTACCAGCATAATAATCTAGAGTCTTACACTTCAATGATCCAGACAGAACACACTATCTCATAGTAATCATAATGCTGCAACCTTATCAGATGAGATGCCCAATCTCATCACTGGTTGTGAAATTATTTAAGAATAAAATTTGTAACACATGTCTCATGTATGTAGATCTCATCCACACACATGTATCACATCTAATATACTCGTGGGCTCCGGTTCATCTCATGAAAATTTATGTCATTCGTATTGGTTGTGTGCAAACAAGTAATAACACACCTTTCATCTCATAAAGGGAAAGCATGATTATATTGAAATAAATCAATTTATTACATCATCCGCTGGATTGAGACCATATAATCTAACAATCTCCAACTTGGGCTCAATGCCAGTCATGGTTGCATCTCATGCCCATCCCGTCTACGTGCTGCTCAAAAACCTTAGTGGTCAATGGCTTAGTAAAAGGATCCGTAAGATTATCCGCAGAAGCTATCTTGGTGATGGCAATGTCACCTCTCTGCATAATCTCTCTAGCCAAATGATATTTCCTCTGTACATGTTTTTGGCTTTTATGGCTTCTTGGTTCCTTGGAGTGAGCAACTGCTCCGCAACTATCACAGAAAACTGTGAGCGGCTATCGTGCCAAAGGTACCACTCCGAGTTCCATAAGGAATCTTTTAAGCCACACTGCTTCCTTAGTTGCTTCACAAGCCGCTACATATTCAGCCTCCGAGGTGGAATCAGCGGTACATTCCTGTTTAATACTCCTCCAGCTGATAGCTCCACCGCCAAGCATAAACACATACCCAGAAGTTGATTTCCTGGAATCCTTATCTGACATGAAATCAGAATCCGTGTATCCAACTGGAATCAGCTCATCGCTGCCGTAAATCAACATGTAATCTCTAGTCCTTATCAAGTATTTGAGATTACATTTCACAGCAGTCCAATGGTCAGGACCTGGGTTAGACTGATATCTGCTGACTCGGCCTACTGCGTGACAGATATCTAGTCTAGTACACAGCATAGCATACATGAAGCTGCCAACAGCCGAAGCGTATAGCACTTCCTTCATCTGCTCCTTTTCCTGAGGTGTCTTAGGACACTGATCCTTGGAAATGTGCACTCCATGCCTGAAAGGTGTAATGCCCTTCTTGGAATCTTGCATTGCAAACCGTACTAGCACCTTATCTATATATGCAGCTTGAGATAAGCCAATCATCCTATTTTTCCGGTCTCGATGGAGTTTGATCCCTAGGATGTGGCTGATTTTTCTCAAGTCCTTCATATCGAAAGTCTTAACCAACCAAACTTTTACTGTTGACAACATCCCTATGGCACTCCCTAGGAAAAGGATGTCATCAACATATAATACCAGAAAAACTACCCTGTCACCCTCACTTTTCATGTACACACATGACTCATCTGGATTTTGACAAAAACTAAATGATTTAATTGCCTGGTCAAAACGGATGTTCCACCTCCGGGATGTCTGCTTCAGTCCATAAATGGACTTCTGCAGCTTGTAAACTCTTTGCTCTTGGTTTTTAACTACAAAACGGTCTGGTTGCATCATATAGATGTCTTCCTCAAGATGGCCATTGAGAAATGCCGTCTTGACATCCATTTACCAAATCTCATAGTCGTGATGAGCCACAATGGATAAGAGTATCCTGATGGACTTGAGCATGGTTACCGGCGAGAAAGTTTCCTCATAATCGATACCATCTTTATGAGTATACCCTTTCGCAACAAGCCTGGCCTTAAAGGTCTCAACTCTTCCATCTGGTCCTCTTTTTCTCTTGTAGACCCACTTGCACCAATAGGTTTAATATTGGCAGGTAAGTTCACAAGTGCCCAGACCTGATTAGAGTACATGGACTCCATCTCAGCTTTCATAGCTTCTTGCCAACGTCCCGAATCTTTGTCATTGATTGCTTCATCATAGTTACAAGGATCTTGTCCCAGTTCTTCTAGGATTGCCTCGTAAAATTCTCCCATAAACGAGAACTTATCAAGGGGCCTGACAATCCTCCCACCACGATGAGGCACTGGCGTAACTATTGGGTCAGGTATGGGAGGATTCTCTTCAAGTTCGGTTGCACTTGGATTTGGAATTGATCGTTCTTAAATTTCTTCCAAGATAATATTTTCTAAAGATTTCCAGTCCATCATATAATCTTCCTTAAAAAAAACCGCATTGGTGTTGACAAGCACTTTCTACTCTCTGGGATTATAGAATAACCAACCTTTAATTCATTTAGGATATCCTACAAAGGTGCACACTTTTGACTTCGATTCCAACTTATCTGTCTTAACCTTCAGCACGTGTGCCGGACAACCCCAAATATGTAAATGTTGTAGACTAGGCTTTCGCCCGGACTACAACTCCCGGGGAGTCTTAGGTACAGACTTAGATGGTACGAGGTTTAGTATATACTTTACAGTTTCCAAAACATATCCCTGAGAATATAGGTAACCCTGAGAAACTCAACATAGACCTGATTATATCTGAAAGAGTCTGGCTCCTTCTATCTGCTACTCAGTTCTGCTGAGGCATACCAGGAGCAGATAACTGGGATAGGATCTCATTCTCTGATAAGTATCCTATAAAATCTGCTAAGACATATTCCCCTCCTCAATCTCATTGAAGAGTATTTATACTTTTACCTAATTGCTTTCCGCATCCGCTCGAAACTCTTTGAACTCTTCAAAAGTCTCTAACTTGCAATGCATAAGGTATATGTATTCATATTTTGAGCAATCATCGGTGAAAGTGATGAAATACTCGAATCCTTCTCTCGCTCTAAGTTTATGGGTACATACACATCAGTATACACTAATTCCAATAAATCTTTGGCCCTACTGCCCTGAGATGAAAAAGGGTCCTTTGGTTATTTTGTCAATCTCTAACTTGCCCTGAGATGCAAAGGAGAATAAGTACTAGAGAATGAGGACTCACCTTTCACAAAAGTGTTGGTGAATTTATGGTCATGTGAAATATTCCTATTGTAACCAAGACCCGTCCTATCTCTTTGAGATTTACCCAATCTAAATAATTTTTCAAATTTCTCTTCACCTTGGGTAAATTTGCACTCATACTTTTGTTTGTAGCTTTCAAGTTGAGTGACTTGCTTTTTAAGGGTTGAATTTTCATTTTTAACATTTATGAGTTCATTTTCAAATCCCTTACGGTTGTTTAATTCTTCATAGGCAATTTTTAATTCCATTTTAAGTTCATTAACAACATTAGGTCTAAGTTCTAAAGCTTTTAAATTACTTTGAGCATTAGACAAGTTTTCCTTGGAAATTGTCAACTTGGATTCTAAATTGATAATGTCTTCATCTTGCCCTTTTAATTGATCTCTTAGATTTAAGTTTTCTTTATTAATCTCATCACAACTTATCTTAATTTCATTTAGTTCATCTTTAATATTTGATAGATTATGTAAAGAGATCATAAACTTGGAGTCTAAGCAATGTATTATTTCTTCTTTCTCTCTAAGTTCATCTTTTGAAGAGACTAATTCCTTGTTTAGTCTTTTAGATTCTTCTTCTAATCTTTTATTATTCTTATCAAGCTTTAAGGACAATGTATATAATTCATCATAAGCTTGGTGAATATCATCTTCATTTTCATCATTTTCTTCTTCTTTTAAGTCAAATTGAGATTCATTAATTTGAAGGTTTGAATCTCCAATAGATGGAAGAAGGAAGGGTCTCGAAGAATCTACACAAGAATCTATACAACCTAAAATAGTGGAATCCATTCTAATGGTTTTCATGAAAACACAACAGTAGGGTTTTGACTCTAGGTTTTTACACCTAATCAAGAGTTCCAAAACACTTGATCCTAAAATAGAGCACGAGGCTCTGATACCAATTGAAAGTACGGGATCCTAACCCTAGAGGGGGGGGTGAATAGGGTGATCTACAATTAATGACTAATTAAGGCCAATTTTAATTTCTTTAAAAACAACTAGTCACATATGTTGATTTACCAAACAAGATGCGGAAGCTAACAAGAGTAATCATCACAAGCATACATCATCACACAAAGATTTATAGTGGTTCGGCTTCAATGCCTACATCCACTACCGGCTTGTGATCCAACACCCCACCGGATTTCCACTATTTATGCTTTTCAAAAGGCTAAGCAATAACCTTTACAACGATGTTTTTCTAGGCCAAACAACAACCTATCAATGTGCTTTTCTAGGCTAAGCAATAACCTTTACAAGATGCTTTTCAAAGGCCAAGCAATAACCTCTACAATGTGCTTTTCATAGGCTAAACAATAACCTTAACAATAGAAAGATTTCTTCTCAAAGAAGTGTCTACACAAACACTCAAAGAAATACAATTTAAGCTCAATACATTTGCCTCTTAAATAGGCTGATATGAAAGTTTAAATCAAGATACAAGCATGCACAAACAATTAGCAAAGGTGTGTGCTCAAAGTGTATGAATGTTTTCTTCAATCAATTTCTAAAAGGAAGCTCTCAAATGAATGCTTGATGCATTTGAAAATCTAAGCACAGAAAAAGATGATTGAAGTTGTGAGCTAATCACATGAAGAATTCAAACAACTTGGAAAGACATGCTACGCAAGTTGTATGAAGTTTTAAATATTAAAAACACATGTGATTGAGACAAGGATGTTTGCAAAGCAATCTAATATTCCAAGGTGATATTGTGTTTGCAAAACATCTCAACTAAAGCTAGAAATCATGCAAATATTAGATTACAAAGAATTAAACATGCATGATTTTAAATGGAATGAAAATCAAAGTTAACTTGAAAGATATACCTTTTAAATCTCAAACATTTTGATTTCCAATAGGCCTCTAGCTTTCCTAGCTTATTCCTCTTCTTTAGGCTTCAAAATGGTTCCGAGGTTTTTCTCCAACAGCCATGTGAAAGAAGGGAATAAAATGGACTTTTATACAAAAAACAGTCCAACGGCTAGTTGGCTTGGTCGACCCCATGACCATGCGGTCGATCGAGTCCAACGGTCATATTGGCCAACGGCTCTTTGCTCGGTTGACCGGCCCCTGTGCCAGGTCGACCGGGTACACTGGCCTCTGAGAAGTTTCTTCAGGTTTTTTGAGAAACTGTTTTAGTTTACTAGCTCGGTCAACTTGGAGCTTGACGCGGTCGACCGGGTACACAGGCCTGAGAGGAGTTTCATCTGATTTTTGAGAAAATGTTTTATGAAAACATGAATTCCACGCCAATATGTTTTATGCATACTAAAATGATTCTAAAAATGGGATATGTATGCAAAACATGAACCTCTATGTCAAACTTGAGTTTTCAAAACCATGCACGAAGAACTAGGCTTTCGAAAATACATTTTAAGTTCTAAAACATGCAGGATGAAGTCTTTGAAAATCAAAAGCATTTTCAAATCTAAGGTCTAGATTTCAAGGTCCAAACTATGATGAATGGGTGTGTGATCAGTTGACTGATGGTGATAGTGCTTTCATCAAATTAGCAACATACAAAAATCCTAACAGTGGGCAGCTCCTCCTTGGGGAGTGAACCCCCACCCCGTCTCACCAACACTATCCATAAGGAGATCCATATCTATTAATCAGACAAATAAAAGCCCTCCATGGGAAATGACCATTCTCAAGATAGCGCGAGGCTAATACTTTCCTTACAATGGACCTATGGTGGAAAACCATGTGAATTTCTCAATTTAAATGCCCCGCTCCCACTTAATATTTTAGAATTGAGGATTTCCTTTTAAGGTTTATGAGCCCACCATTTAAACATCAAATCATCTCATGATATGACCAAAGATTGGTTCCAAGTCAAGTTATATTAAGGAAAGTCCAGTTTCTAAGATTAGTATTACCAATGGGTTCATCTCATGGGTCCACCAATACTAATTAAAACTCTTTCCAAAACTAATTTGATTTGATCAATTTTTAGTAACTGCTATGTTTGGATCAGATTTTGGAAACATTCTATAAAAGCAACCATCCATAAAAAGAAAGTGCGAAAATAGAAACTAGTCTTCTCCTCCACATGGCCCAAGCGGAATAGACTTCTTAGACTTTCCAAAACATTGGGATTCCTCTAACTCTTTGGGCATCTCCAAAACTCTTTTGGTAATATTCAAACTCTTTGATTAGGAGTCCAACTTCACTGTCTTTCTTCGTCTCGGAAATCGCCAGAATTTACAAAATTCAGAAAATTACATAAATTCCCATGCCTCGACGATGAGACTTACATGGTAATCTAATAATGGAATTAAAAGGGCTATAGGGAAACCACAATGCTTTGCCGTTTCACGGGAAACCAAGGAAACCATGATGCCCTTTACACCTAGTCTCAAATAAACCAACAACCATATAAATAGAAAGTAAAAGACTTGTCGGCCACATGGAAAGGACATGATTACCTGTAAGTTAGTATCTCATACAATAAAGCATCTCACAAAAACCGGGTTACCGAACAACAATGGAAAAACAAGATGCCAAAAGTTGCCACTTCTACAAAACATGCGCTTCACAAAGGGGTCCGGGGGTATCCCCCGGCGGGGTTCGAGCTAAAGTAAAATTAAGAACAGGTAGAGTGAAGTAAAATTAACACACATAAGTCATAATAATAATAATAATAATAATAAACTATGACGAAGAACAAGAAGGCATGTAGGAGGGACGTGGGCGGATGCTGGTATCATTTGAAGGCCCATTTTTTACGATGAGAACTGTGCTCATGCCCCATATAAGATGTCTGGCTAGATGACAATGCATAAACCAGGTCCCTGAAAAAAAAAAAAAAATTAAAATTCAAGTTAGTGCTTAGGATGAGCCGTGGATATTTGTTGTTTTTTTTTTGCTACCACATCAAATTTGAGAATCGAGGAGCGGTATACAATCCCGAACCCCCAGTCTCCTGGAAAATGTGTGAGGGGCAATGGGCCTGGTATGTCATTAAGCCAACCTCAATGGAAGAGAGACACACATTGATTTTTTGTTATTCTTATATAAATCTTCCTTAACATTTGTGATTGATAATCAATATAAGTATATGACAAATAATAAAATCAATCCATGGAAGAAAACAGATCGGAGAGAGAGATTTTACCCGGATTGTCAGCAACAAATCGAATAGCAACCCATCCTTTAGCAGGAACCATAATAGTGTTGACTTTTGGTGGATCAATCAAGTTAAATGACACTGGATCACTCCCATAATCGAAATTCCAATAACCCAATCCCACTACATAGAAGCTGTATCCATGCAAATGCATTGGATGACTTTCTGGACTTACAACTGTAGTTCCTTGGAACACCATTTCAACTTGTTCACCATAATTTAACATCTTCACTCTTGTCGCTGGAGTTGTGTATTCTGAGGCATTCCCCTTCCCTCCTGTGAAGTCGTAGATTACGTACGGTGCGTCTGGAAAATCCGTGGTGTAAATGTCGCTCAAATTCCTGTATATGTAGGCAAATTTTCAATTTCTGATTTCTTCCAACTATTGGATTGAAATCTAATTGGATATATATTAACTAGTCTGCATGCAAAATAACTTGTACCTGGTGTATGCTTGCAGAATATCAATAGGACGGGTAACGAAAGAAAAATTGCTTAAGCTTGAAGCAAGCCGATCACCATGCGCTGCACATGAATCATTGAGGCATGGAATGTGATTCATATCAGTTGTTATAAGCATTCTTGTAGTGATATTTTTCGGCACATCTATCGGATATTCTTTACTTGCTAAGCTCCTTAAACGTTTCGAAAAGCTTACTGCAGCATCAGTGTCATTGCAACCAGGAAGAAATCGGAATACAGGAGTAGATGGAGGAGTATAATCGCCTTCGTATTCGAGAATTGCTGTGGAGGTTGAGTTATCAAATGGAGTATATTGGCCATCGAACAAAGGAGAGGCAATCATATAATAAAGGCTAGGGTCCTGGTTTGTTGTAACCAAAACATCGAAGGTTTGTCCTGAACTTGTTGAAATGTAATCTGTAATTACTGGTTTCAGGTATGACCCGTCTTGCCCTACCACTGTGAGATTGTGGTTTGCTATTCCAAAGAATATTTCTACGTCCATTACAGCACTGATGATTCGAAGCAGATAGGTCTTGCCGGGTTTAACCTTCAACCGGTATGTTGTCTCTGCATTAATACCAAAGTTATGATCATAATATATATATATATATATATATATATATATATATACTGTATGTAATAAACAATTGAATTGGATATGATAAAAAGATAATTAGAACTTAAAAAAAAAAATGTTTAATTAATTATACGATTGGAGCATGGGTATAAGTCTCCTGGTTGGCCGTTGATGGTGTGAGCATCAGATGTATTAGGCCTGCCCCCGGTATACATCGCTTCACTAATTATGGACATCACATCTCCCTTGAACCAGCTTCCTGCCACAAAACAAAACAATATTACAAGTCACTTACATATATATATATATATATATATGGAGAACATTCATGTACATCTATCCCTCATCATAGGGTGAATGACACTTCCATTAATGGGGATTTTCAAGTACAAAAGTGAATTTTTAAATACATAGAATGAGGTACACTTCTTTGTCTTCATATGCAAAAAGAAAAAGTGCCCCTCACCCTATGGTGAGGAATAGATGCACATGAATATTCCATACATGCACACACACATATATATATATATATTCACACAAAGGTAATTAATTAATTTGATTGAAATTAAAGATGAAATTTAGAAGAAAAAAAAAATGTACCAAGAACGATACACAAAGGTAATTAATTAATTTGATTGAAATTAAAGATGAAATTTAGAAGAAAAAAAAAATGTACCAAGAACGATAGTGTGTTCCTCATAAGGTTGGGGAAATGGATAAGTGGTTCCAAGAGCAGGTAAAATGATAATGGGACCATGGACCGTGGCACGTGTCCAGTCACTGTGAGCATGCCACCATAGGGTTCCTTCCTCTACTGTGAAGAATACAACATATGTGAAGTTGTGTCCTGGTCTAATTGCACACTGTGTTATGTTCTCTGGACCATCATACCAGGGGTTTCTTGGTTGCTTCACTCCATGCCTACAAATATAAACATGAAAAAAAAAAAAAAAAAAAAAAAAAAAAAAAAAAAAAAAAAACACCTTTAGATTTAGATATTTGGTTGATAAATTCATATCATTTTCTAAGATATATAAAAACAAGATTAATTGGATAAGACTTAAGAGTAATTCTAAACCTTAAACCTTAAATCCAACATGTGATGTGATAGTTTCACTTAACTGACATGTACGAATAAACATTAGTGCCACTAACAATATATGATCACTTGAATGATGAAACTGTCACAATATAATTTGGGATTCATGTTGTAATTTTTGACATTATTGTAAGTTTTTTTTCGTAAATGGTTGTAGAAAAAAATCATATATCTAACTGAATTCAACAGAATATAACTTCATGTGATAAGTTGAAAAAAATAACTTGTGATATGAGAGAGAGCTAGACATGACCAGTGAATGGTGACACCATATCTGCCATAATTGTGGACATTAACAATGGCAGTATCGCCTTTTCGAACCCGAATGGTTGGTCCAGGGAAACTCTCATTTACGGTGAACGTGCTCTTTGTGCTGCAAAGCCTCGTAAAGTTTGAATCTTTTAGCTGCAATATTCAGGAATTCATTAATCACGTTATCTCAACATGACCACATGGAATGAGCAAATGATAAAGTTCTCCTTAAAAAAAAAAAAAAAAAAAAAAAAAAAAAAAAAAAAAAAAAAAACAAATGATAAAGTTCTAAATCAAAATAAATAAATAAAAAAGGAAATAATTTTATTTTTTTTCCCTACAAGTGGCCACCACAAGATTAAAAACTTCCCTTATTTATTATTTAATGCCCAACCAAAAATCGCAAAATTCCTGATGTTGTTTGCTTATATTTGTGGAGGGACAGCATTAATTAATGGGATATTAATTATCAAAATTACGCTGCCATTTGACCTATACTCCATTTTGGCCATCTAATTCTATTAATGACCATTATCCCCTTCTAGTTTACTCTATTCCCTAAAATTCCCCTTGTCCTCAATTTCTATTAAAACTTTCAAACCAAAAGACCTTTTTACCCTTAAATATAACTTAAAAAATAAGGATATTATTATTTTTCCCCATGACGTTTGCTGAAATGTCATTTTATCCCTCACATTTCAGTATTCCCCATTTTCTCCCCTACCGTTATCTATATTACTAAGAGAATGTGGTCTCCCTTCAATCAAGCACATGCCTCCAAGTGCATCCCTCAAGTCATACACATGAAGACAGTTATCCTCTCCACTCTCCTCTCTCTCCACTATCCTCTCTCTAAACAAACTGACTCAAAACTTCCTTAAAAAGAAACCAACTTCCCATAACCTCTCTCCTATCTCCTACTCAGGCCCTCTTTAACCATCTAATTTAGTAAACAAGAGATGATCCGATACATATCATTCCATTATAGTGAATTTTGAGAACCCTTTAAGCAATTTAAGGTGGAGCCTACCGAATCATTTGTTCATGTTCATAACTGCATTTTTCATCTCAAGAATTTAAGAATTCATATCTATAGTATTGATAACAAGGTATGACTTTTCCTATTGGGGGACCCTTTAGTGGCCCACATAGTTTTTTTTTTTTTTTTTTTTTTAACTTGAATGAGGCCCATCCATGACGAATCAAGACCTTTATATATTCCTACTCCTCCAAGTATTGACTCTCACCCATTGGACTAATCCATTGGATTTTAATTATAAAAAAAAAAAAGAAATCACTTTCATTGATTTGAATTTCCTTAATGAGTTGTAGGATGCACCGCTTGATTCAAAGAATTTGAGGTAAATGACATGTGGGCCACCAAATTCAACTCTCAGAAAATGTTATACCCCAAATCCAATGGTGAGATCAGTTTAGATGGGTGTCAAATTGGGTCTGGTCGCAACTTAAGAAGAGAGTAGTGAGCTGGGATGGGATTGGCTGGGACCCCATAAGTGGCCCACGTAGTAGTTTTTTTTTTAACTTCAATGAGGCCCATCTGTGATGAATCAGAACCTTCATTTATTCCTACTCCTCTAAGTATCGACTCTCACCCACAGGACTAATCCATTGGATTTTAATTTAAAAAAAAAAAACAAAGGAATCACTTTCATTGATTCTTCTTTCCTTAATATCAATATTAATATAAATATTATATGAAGGTAATATTTGTACCCGTACGTGCTTATATATACATAATATACACCGGCCTGCATCCTGGTACAAATATATATGTACACCCGTATTTAAAATTTAATAATTTATTAAATGTATGAATATTATTATATTCATTGTTTTGACCTAATATATTAATAATGTAATTTTATTATCTCTAATAGTACTATAGATATATCTACAATATATATTCAAAATAGTACTATAGATAAATCAGGGATAATATATTATAAGTATGTATATACTAGTAATTACAAATTTTTAATTGTTATAATATATTTAATAGTATATTGTTCGTTTGTACTATTTTTCTCCGTTGTAATAATATACCACTTAATAGTATATTTTTTCCTATATACATATAATTAATGTACAAGTACCTATTTATATATTGTATAAACTATAACTATATACATTGCCACTATAATTTATATAGTGGCAATAAATGAATAGTTTTATTAATATATTATAGGGTAACAAGGATATCAATATTCTCCTATCTTATAATATTAAAATATTGATCATTATTAAGGGCTGGGAATATTAAAGTTTACACTAAAACAATAAATATCTAATACGTTTATGGCCGTGTTACACAATTATTAGTATATTCAGGTAATGAATATACTAATAACATATATCTTATTAGAGAGTGAATGTATCGTATCGTGGCCAATTCGTGCTAGTAGGTTATGAATATAATTTGTAAATAATTTAACTAAATAACGCAAATATACCCAAAATAAGTTTGATAATATTCTTTTAATTAATAGTGTCTCTCGTCCCTTGTGATTTTCGGTTCCTTTGTTTCCATGCTCGTACTGTGTGTCATTGGGATTATTACAATCCCAGCTAACTTAAAAGGAAAAAAAAAAGTAATGAAAAGACATATAAGGTCAAGTACTATCACACAAAAAGAGTACTTACAACAAAATCATAGTAATGGACTTTTGGTTGAGTCATCTGAGATTGCTGGAACATTATGGGCACCAGCTTATGAAGAAGAAAGAGCCCAAAAAACCCTAAGATGAAACTCAACTGAGAACCCATAATTTCTTACTGATCTCTTGTTAAAGTTATGATGAAAACTCTCTGTGTCTCCGTTTTAAATATCTTCCACTATGGAGCTTCTATTATAATATTTAAAAACTACAAGCAGCATAACTTATAATACTATTTTTCACCTACCAGTCTACCACCCATCTTGCACCTTAATAATTATAGGATAGGTATTATAATTGCACAAGCAGCATACCTTTAACTACTATTTTTCAACAACCACCCTTCTTAAACTTAGGATTATAGCTAATTGCACAAGCAGCATACCTTTAACTACTATTTTTCGACAACCACCCTTCTTTAACCTTAGGATTATAGGATAGGTATGATAATTGCACAAGCAACACATCCAGCCTCCAGCTACTACTGCCCTCGGTTCTTATATATTATTGATCGAGTTAATTTGATTAGATTGGATATAATACTTTCTTTGTTTGGTTCATCAAGAGATTGGATGGGATGATATTAGATTAAATCCAAAATGAATTTTTTAATTAATTTTTATGAGTAATGTTAATTATACTGTTCAAAAATTTGTCCAAATTCAAAAATTTGTTATTATAAAATTTGGGGGTTTAATAAAACCTTGTGGAGGATGAAAGTTGTGAGTGCTCAACTTTCAATTTTAACTTTTAAGAGTCCAATTTTAAGAAGTCCACAGAGTAATTTTAAGAAAAAATATTATTTTTAATGAGTTATTATTATTATTATTTTTAACTTTTGAGGATTTTACGGAAAAAAAAAAACACTTTAAATAATCAGTGGGCCAAAAAAAACACTTTAACCGATCTTGCACCAGATCAGTCATTTTGCCTGAAAAGGAGTTTTTTTTTTTAGGACTTTCAACTAGCGTCCCGAGGGACCTTATTTTTATGAAGCTAAGGGTCCCTAGGGACCCTGCGATGGACGAAAATTTGAACAAAAGAGGCATTTTCCTCGTGTTTCGCTGTAAGGGCTTCCATTTCCTCTGCACCCATTTCTCCCTCGAACAACTGTGGTCCCCTCCAACATCCGCTTCGGCTGCTGCTTCTGCTTCTCGCCCTCCTACCAACTGTGGTCCCCACCCACCCGTATTTGTTGAAGGTTTGTCGAAGGTATGATGCTCCCCTTTGGCCTTTTCTGACTGGATTGTCGTCTAGGACAAACCCTTATTGCGTCTCCATGCCTTTTGGTTTGGTTAATGTTTCCTCGTGACAGACATCTACTCTCCACTCTAAAATCGCTTTCTAAAAGGGTCTTCGTCTTCCTTGTGTAACAATACCCCTCATAGCAAGAAAAATGCCCTAAAAATGGCGTTTGCCTTTTTTGAAAGACAATGGGCAGAGACAAATACATTATCTACTTTCTATTGTTTCCGGTTCTTAATCGCTTGCCAAAGGCAAATGCATGATCTGGTTTATATTATTTCTGGTTTTGAATCGCTTGCTAAATACAAATGCATGATCTGTTTTATATTGTTTTTTGTTCTGAATCACTTGCTAAATACAAATGCATGATCTGGTTGTCAAAGACAAATGCTCATGTAAATTAGGGATCACATGTGTAGTCCAAAATAGGATTTATTTTTGAGAACCTAAGCAGTAACAAAGTGTCCATGAATGATGATGACTTAAATGTCCATGAACATTTATTCATGCGAGGAAGTTCTCAACTCATTTTAGCAATAAAACTAAAAACAAAATGTAGCTCTGCTTAAAATAGATATATATAAAAAAAAAAAAAAATCAACTCCATTTCAAACAATTTAGCGGAAAAACACCTACTATTTTAGAGTAGAACTCTTTCAGCCAAACTCCATCTACAAAGAAGAAGGCTTCATGAATTATGAAGATTTAAATGACCATCTTAATAAGAGGTTCATCTCTTTGAAAGCATAAAACTCTTAGTACCAAAATGGTCATTATGCTTTCAGGTCTTGATTGATTGCAAGAGTTTTTGTCAAGGTTTTGGATCAACCAGAATTTAAAATTTCCATTAGAAATTGCTGGACAAAAAGGTGTTTGATGGGGATGATTAAAAGAAGAGTGTGTCATGGGCATACTGACTTGGATTTTGTTTTTTTTTTTTTTTACCTTTGAAATTCTTTAACCATACAAGTCCAAATACTCATAAGAGATTGATTAGCTATCAACATTTGCCAATTTGAAAAATCTCTGAACTAGAATTTTATAGACTCTTCCAATCAAACACACACTTATAAGTTGGAGTAACTGGGCAGGTGTGAATTGTTTAGGCTTAGGAACAGATTGAAATTGTGTCCATTTAAAAAATGATTTGGTTGTTCCTAGCCTAAGCCAATAGCAGCCAAAACACACCTCACCAACCAGTTTTCCAAATTATCAAGCAATAGACTATTGCTCTCAAATGTCTAAATGCTTTTGACTAGTAGGCAAGTGTTAGATCGACAGCTCGCATATATAAGTAATTAAAGCAATATGATTGGTGCTGACTGCTGAGAGCTTGACATGATCAAGGAACTGCAAATGTCTTCAATATGTCTTGAAGAAGACGATAACTTGTAAATAAGACATTGAAGAGATTCAATCTACATGGCTTTTTTATTTACTAGCAACACCCCGTGCTATGCACGGACCACAGAACCACTAAATCCACAGACACCCTTCGTATTAATTTTTTTAAATAATTTATTTTTGTAAAATGTATACTTGCCATATTTTTGTTGTTAATTTTTTTTATGTGTTTTTCCATATTTTTTATTATTCACGTGACGTATAAGTGGAGCTTGCTGAAGATCGGGCATGTGCTAAAAATTTAAATGAATGACATAAACACTAAGCATGGAATGAAGTATTTAAAAATACACACTAAGAAAGATACATAAATTTGAATATAAGCCTTAGATCATTTTTAGTGGGCTTACTGACATGGTTGGGTCTCTAATTAATCACAGGTTTGCAGTTAAACCCAGTACCCAATTCAATAATTTTTTTAAATTTTTTATTACATTAAATCCAAGAAATTCGAAATATAAATTAGTGTGCCTAATATCATGGTTAAGCATGTAATAAATCATAGGCATGCAGTTTTACCAAGTTCCAAATTATTTCTTAAGGCACTAAATCATTATGTATTTAGGTAATAAATAATAATATTATAATCACAACATTTGAATATTAAATAGGGTCATTATGTATTTAGGTAATAAATAATGTTATTATAATCACAAAATAATAAATATATTATAATATATTTATGATAGTGCATATTCAAATATACATTATGATAATAATATCATAGTAACAATATTCAATTCTAGATTATATTATAATGTATAAAATTATACATTATACTATAATAATTGTCATATTATAATGTTATAGTAATTATAAAATTTTTGAATAATGGTGTGACATATTATAACCCGATTACATACTACATATTATATACCATAAATCTCTACTTATGATATTCTAGTATTCATAAGTAAACTCTATCACTACATTGAAATAAAATATATTATTATCAAATATACATTATGATAATAATATTATAATAATAATATTCAAATCTACATTATATTATAATGTTTAATATTATCATAATATTATTTTAATTTTCATGTGATTATTTTATATTTATTATAATATATTTAAAGTCCACAATATATCAAAATAATATAGAAAGCATACATTTGAATATGCATTTAGTTTCTAGAAACGGAAAAAATGAAACGGCATAGACATAATTCGTCATTAAGATAGGATTAAAATTAATCCTAAAATTTAGGATAGGATGGGAGCAAGTGTGCCCAGGCTTTTTTTTGTCAACTTCATTAGATTATCTCATCCCCTTATCCATCCCTCAAAGATTAATATTTTTGGAGAAGATAATTATAGAAGTGAGATTTTAGGGGATGTAAATCAATTTAAATGAAAAGTAGAAAGGTAGAAAGTTGAGATGGCGTTTTTTTTAGCGTGGCAACACCATCTAACCTGTGGGGCCCACTAACCCAATTCATTAAAATCTGCCTACACCTTATGGATAGGCTGTGGACCAACTTGGACACGTAAAACAGAGTTAACTGGATCAAAACCTGGGGCCCACTGATGTAAAACATGGGGCCCACTGATGATTATCAATTGGGCGGTTTTCAGCTACTACAAATGTTAAACCTCGCTATAGATGGTTAGTTGAATTTCTGTTGAGTAAGCGAGAGATGTTTAAATGATAAAACTCTTGTGGGGCCTACTGATCCAAATCATTCAAATCTTCATACACCTTATGGATAGGCTGTGGCCCACTTATCCCTCTCTTCTTCCCCTTTCCCTGCACTGCCCTGGGGCCCACTGATCCAAATCATTCAAATCTCTCTCCCTCTCCCTGCCACTCTCTCTCTTCCTCGCTGTCTCTCACTTCCTCTCCTCACTCCGCCCCACACTCTCTCTCTCTAACTTCCTCTCCTCACTCCGCCCACTCTCTATCAATGCCCGACGCCCTACTCTCTCCCCACTCACTCTCTTTGCCCACTCTCTCTTTCTCTCCCCCTCTCCCTGCCACTCTCTCTCTTCCTCGTTCTCTCTCACTTCCTCTCCTCACTCCGCCCCACTCTCTCTCTCGCCCTCCCTCTCACTGCCACTCTCTCTGACTCTCTCTCTAACTTCCTCTCCTCACTCCGCCCCACTCTGCTCTCCCCCTCACTGCTGTCTCTGCCACCCATCTCTCTGTCTCTCTCTCTCTCACTGCCACTCTCTCTGAGACTCTCTCTAACTTCCTCTCCTCACTCCGCCCCACTCTGCTCTCCCCCTCACTGCTGTCTCTGCCACCTCTCTCTCTCTCTCCTCACTCCGCCCACTCTCTCTCAATGCCACCTCCTTCACCGCACACCCTCTGCAGCCACCACCTATCTAGGACCAATCCACCTATCCAAGCCCAATGCAACACATGCATGCATAGCCCAAAACACATAGATCCCAGTAATGAAAAGATTTCAACACAAATGATTGAGTAGAACACAGAAAGGATTAAACACTTTACTATCATATACAGAGAAGCTTACCTATGTCAGAAAATCTGATGGAAGCTTATTCTTCTTATTGATTGAAATCTATATCATGGGAGAGAAAGGTTTTGGTTTGAACTAAATCGCAGTTGCAAGCTGCTCCGAGTCCCTGACGCGTGCATAAGGAAACCACCATTGATGTTTCAGTGCTTCCGTTCTTTTGATGCAGTGGTAGAGAAGAGAAAGTAAGTATTAAGAAGTTAGAAATCACTGATTTTCCTCTATCAGTTGGGATCAGTTACGATTAGTGGGTAGATAGCAGTGTAGATTGGTGTTGACGTGGGTCTTCATGTAGGCAAACACGTGCCTTAATCTTAAAGAGAATACATTCCTTTAGTAATATAGATGCCCCGTCCACAATGGACCACACACTCTTATTATAGTGGGTTCATATCACCATCATCTTTGCCTTTAACGTTAACCCACAACACATTGGTCAACTAAAGAGTTCTACAATCAAACTACATCAGAAATTAGAACTCTAACACCTATCTATCCAACAAATATTGAAAAGTGAGCTCTCTCTCTCTCTCTCTCTCTCTCTCTCTCTCTCTCTCTTACACATACTCTTGCATGAGGGGTAACATTTTTACCATCACATGAGAATGATCTTATGTCATCTTCCTATGATCAATCCAACCATTCATGGTCACTAACCACATAGATTTGACTTAGGTTCTACAATTTTACACCTGTGATGTTCAGATTCTTGTCTTAGGATGGTATTATTTTTCTTTGTTAAGTAGGAAGGGGGTTAATGGCTGTTTGGGGCAACTGATACCATCAAATGGCATCTTGGTCCTATGGTTTACATGCCAAATCTACAACATCAAATCGAGGATCTAATACCATCAAATTGAGGATCCGATACCATCTTGTTTGAGGGAACTGATACCATCAAATGCATCACCCCCCAAGAACCATGTTGAAGAACCAAAGTTGCATGATGAGGTTGTTTACGTTACCCCACCTGATGAAGATATCATCAATGTACCAATCGAGAATCTGTTTTCCACTTCGCCTTGTCCTGAAGTGTTCACAACTCCACCACCGGTCCAGCAGCGTGCCATTGTGGTTGCCCGTTCGCCTGCAACTATTGAGTCGCTTGTGTGGAGGCTTAAACATTTACCTAGGATGCGAAAATTTCCAGACAAGTTAATGGGATTTCAGCATTCCATAACTCAATTTGAATATGTCCTCTCGGAGCTGGACAAGGAGATACTAGATGGTTTCTACAAGTACTACAATTCAAGGTAGATATACACGCTTTAACAGTTATAGACAAGTACTACAATTCTATAAGTACCTTAATGATATTCCAATTTGGATTATAGGAAGACAGAACTTGATGCTATATGCTCGATGGTCAAGAGCGACACACTATATGCATTATTGGAGGAGGACACGCTGCTGGACACGAACGTCATTTATTATTACTTCGATTGTATTAGGAGCAGCTGCAAAGAAGCATGTTTGGCTGACCCAAGCATATGTGTAAGTGACATCATTACAGGTTGAAATATACAAGTCTTTCAGTGGGCTGGATGGCTTATGCAGTGGGTTGATTGGGCGGGTTCCTTTGTAGCAGATGGGTTTAGTCACTAAATATTGTGTTCTACAAGTTGTTGGCTGGGGCTGGGGTTAAAGTGGACGGCGTAGATACAGGCTAGTTAGGGTACAAATGCTGGTGTTTGTTTGGTTTATAGGCCAAAGAGGTGGACTGTTGTCAGTTGATTATTTTTTGTGTGTAGAGATGTTGAGGAAGATTAGGTGCTAGTATGTGACGGGTGGAAGTGGAGACATGAGTTGAGTTGCAGGTGGTTTTAACGAAAATGACATATCGATATGTGATGGGTGGTAATGGAGAGATGAGGATGTGGACTATGATGAGGATGGAGAGATGTGATGGTTGGGTTGTTATGAAGTAGAGAAATTGGATTGTGGAACCAATGTTGTGAACTGGAGGAATAGGATTGTCATGTGGACTGTTGTGAAGTAGAGGAATTGGATTGTGATGTGGACTGTGGAAAAATGGATTGTGGACTGTGATATGGACCATGGACCATGGACTGTGGAAAAATGAAGACCTTCGTTTGAAATGAATGGATTTTATTTGGGTGTCTTGTTTATATTGAAAATTTTCCATTAACTGTTATAGCGTATAATAGCTCTATCATTTTCCTTTACATAGGTGGTGGCAAGGAAAGCAGAAAATCGGAGATGATGCAGCGTTTGGCCCAAATGGATCCAGAGTTTGGGATGCAAAAGAGTGTAAGACCCTTATTTACTTCCTACACGCGCATAATCATTTCACTCTTCTCGTCCGTTACACGGACGAAAATCGCTGGGAATTCTACAATAGCTCGAAAAGTGACCATTATTATCAGAATATTCGTGATGGCTTCGTGAGTATAAAACCCATCAGTTTCCTGTTATTCATGGATTGCCCTTTCGCATGCTTATTATTTATTAACTTTTTTTCCTACTTAATTTGTAAACAGAGATTGTGGTTGACTCAGCGAATTGGAGATTACGGATGGGGTGAGCCATGGGTGTGGACGAACGTCACAAAGATTGATATCCCTTATCAGCAGAATGGGACGGATTGTGGTTTATTTGCTATTGGATACGCAGAGCACTGCATACACCGTCGCCCGATAAGATTCACCCAGGCTGACATTCCTTACTACCGATGGAAGATTTTGATTGAGATATTCAAGAGAAGCTGGCTTATGAATGCTGACAGGCTTCAACTCCCTAACTTCCCAGCTTTATAGACTTCTATTTTATTATATGCCAAGGACGTATGAAATTATTTTGGTGAAATTGATGTAATGAACTGGTATTCTTTTGGATGAAAATGATATAAAGAACGCGTAGTTTGGATGGAATTTATTTGAATGTAATTTTTTTGTTGAAGTTAAAGTTGATGTATGATGTGTAATGAACTTGTTATTTTCTATGAAAATGATGTAATGAAATTGTTGTTTGGGTTGAGATTTATTTGTTGATATTGAAGTTGATGTTTGATGTAATGAGGCAATAATTGTAAACTTACTGTTAATCTACCATGATTTTACAAAAAAGGCTTCCCAGCGTCCCTAACGACTCATAAAGTAGCCTAGATTTCCTTCCCAGTGTCCCTAGCGACCTATATTAGTTGTAGGTCAGAGTCTCTAGGGACCCATTAAATAACATTTTTTTCTTTTCCAGCGTCCCTAGTGACCTATATTAAATATAGGTAACAGTCGCTAGGGACCCATTGAACAACATATGTTTTTTTCCCTGCGTCGCTTACGACCTATATTAGTTATAGATAAGGGTCGCTAGGGACCCATTGAACAGCATCTGTTTCCTTCTCTGCGTCGCTTACGACCTATATTAGTTATAGATAAGGGTCGCTAGGGACCTGTTGAACAGTATTTGTTTCCGTCCCTGCATCCCTTACGACCTATATTAATTATAGATAAGGGTCGCTAGGGACCCGTTGAACAGCATCTGTTTCCGTCCCTGCATCTCTTACGACCTATATTAGTTATTATTAAGGGTCGGTAGGGACCCGTTGAACAGCATCTGTTTCCATCCCTGCATCCCTTACGACCTATATTAGTTATAGATAAGGGTCGGTAGGGACCCATTGATCAGCATCTGTTTTCTTACCAACGTCCCTACCGACTTATATTACTTATAAATAAGGGTCCTTGGGGACCCTTACATATTAAGACAAAGTGCATAGCAAAAGGAGTTTTATGGGCAGATAAGGTCCATTCCAACATAATTGCAGAGGGAAATCCAACTTGAATTGGATTTATTCAAGGAAAAAAAATAAAATGAAATGAGGGCAATTATTCATTAACAACCAAGAAGAAGCCAGATGGATAATTACATCTGGAAAAACACAAAATGTCATTGACATGTCATTAAATTTCTTCTGATTACATTGCTGTTCGTATGCATAAAGAAGAAGCCATAAAAAAAAACATTTAAAACAAAATATCATTAAGTGTGATGGCATTTGTTGTTAACATGCATAAACAAAACCCATCAAATTACATGTGGCATAAGATATCAAAAAACCAAAAATGGTTCCTTTACTGAACAGCGGAAGGATTACGACAGGTCCCCCGATTATTTCCCCTCTCTTTACAGTTGGAGCAGGTTACAACTCTTCTGACGCGGTTGCGGTCTTCCACCCGGACCCTATTCTTCTTTGGCCGACCCATCTGCTTACTTGCTAAAGGGGGAAGAACGCATTCGCAAGAGCACGACTCCCACTGCTTTCTATCACGGGTTGCATGTAAAACCTCGCTGTAGGTCATCTGATACATGGGCGTATGGTACCAGTGCTCACAGTAATCATATGGATCATGATTCCGAACTTTCACTGCAGCCATGGAATGTGAGCATGGGATTCTCATTACTTCCCATCTGCGGCACGAGCATGATCTACACTCGAGATTGACAACATTGACGTACTAACTTGATTGCACCTGAAACTTATCAAACCTGCGACACGAACGTGCAGTCTGTGAGATTCTTCCATTTCATTGCCCAAGTACTTCTCTGCATAAGGAGTAAGACGGGACGTAATCTTCTGCGTTTGCGAATGCCGTCTTTCAAAAAATTCCATTAGTTTTGCACGTATTTCTTCAACCTGCTTTGTAATTAGTAGAACCCTTGTGTCCTTAAGAAGGCTATTTGTGCACTCCGCGGCGTTGCTAGTTAGCATGTCATAACGGCGTCCATGTGCAAAAGCCTTCGCCCAATTTTGACGCCCAATTGCGTCGATGTAATTATAAGCACGCTGATCAACCGATAGTATTTCATTCATGTACACATCATACTCATAAGCTCTATAAGCTCGCGCAGCTTTCCAAAATTTCCTCAAAATACCAACATCATTAAAGGCGGCCTTAATACTTTCCGCTATATGATGACAACAGAAATAGTGGTGTGCACTAGGAATTATGGCTTGAAGTGCGAGGATTAGGCCCTCTAACGGTCCAAAATAATTGTGAGGTTATTTGGTTCACCTAATGACGTATACAAGTTTGCAAGGAACTACTTCCAGCTGTCACGATGCTCTGATTCGGCGAAGGCAAAAGCAATTGGAAATAGCTGATGATTTGCAACATGTGTCATAGCTACTAGTAGAACTCCGGGATATTTGCCATGAAGATGTGACTCATCTACTGCTATCAATGGTCGCAGAGAGTTTTGAAAAGCTCGAATGCAGGGACCAAAGGCCCAGAAGAAATGTCTAAAACAGTCATTAGATGTGATGTCGATGTTGGTCACTATGCCCGGGTTTGTCCTTTTAAGCTCATTACAATACAGTAGTACAATCTGAAATGACTCTTCGTACGACCCTCGAACCTTACGCAGAGCAACTTCCTTAGCCATGTGTGCTTTCCTGTAGCTGATTAGAGTGCCAAACTCCATTTGATATTCACTGATTATCTCTTTTGGTCTTATATCATTATTACACCGTACCCTCTCTTCAATGAAATCTGCTATAAGCCTCGCTGATGTCTGTGAATGAGCAGTCCCCATCATAGGCTTCGAGCAAGAATGAATTGCTATATACTTCCGCACCTTGAAATGTGGTCCCGATTCAACCATGGACGCATGTATTCTTCAAGGACAATTTCCATCTTTGCAGCGCGTAGTTACTTGCTTCATGTTGGTGCGCACATGCTCCAATGTGAAGTTACTATAAATTGCAAACTTTGCAATGCATCTTCTGAAAGCTTCACGATCGTTAAACTCACGACCCAACCACATCTCCCTTGTTGAATCAACTCCCTCCTCAGATATGATTGCCTCGGGCACCATCGTGTCCACTGTTGTGAAGTTCTGCTTGGTGATTGCATCGTTCAACCCTCTAGTAATCCACTCGTCCGGACCATGAGATTGTTTCTCCTTGTTTGAACTATGTTTTTTCGTGTGTCTTGAAGTGGAGGGTATACTCGCAGAGTAATGAACATCCTCAGAAAGATCCATACTTGCATCATTGTCCAAAGCCCGAATGATTGGTTCCTCCTCTCCTATCATACCATTTGGTGCTGATGGAAAATTGAAATCGCAATCCTCATTCAAGTCGATAGTAAGAAATTCTTTTGTGTATGCCCCAATCACTAACTCTTTTGCTTTGGTTAACCTAATTCCATTGATCAAGGCTTCCCATTGTTGTTTATCTCTTTGCCTCTTATGGTTTCTGCATAAAAATCACATGGATCAATTAACTTTGGATTTATATAAACACAATTATGGATTAAAAATAAATTTCACTACGTACAAACCTAGTTTCTGGGGTTTCTCTGGTAGCATATGTTTCTCCTTCCCTTCTTGCAACGAACAACAATATATTGTTTCTTGGATAAGTCCTCGAAGCTCTGAACATTCCATTTACATCGTTGTCATCATCAATGTCTATCAATGAAAAAAACTTCCGTTGTGAAGAAGGTGCTTTATACATAAGGCTTCCACACTTGCTTCCTAATTTGATACTTCGAGTGCTACGTTCACCAGCTCACTACATGTTATAGTTTTAGGGAGATGCCTCATCTTCTATCTTCTGCTGATATATTGAGGACGTTTGAGATCAGATTGAAAATCACCATCATAATGTAATATTGTTAGGACATCAACATCCGAAGGAATACTGCAACATTAAAACATTTCATATTAGTTGGTTAAAGCAGTAATAACAAACATGCTTCACTGAACATATCCAATCTGCAAGAGGAACATTTGTTCAATACCACAAGTCCATTTGAAAGCTGACTGGTAAGTAAGGTTATTCGTTGGCAGTGGTACAATTATTTCTGATAACATTGATTCAATTAATCTTGCCTTTTTTACAACAACCCCAAGTGGTAATCAAATGAATTTTTTTTTTTTTTTCATAAATGATTCTCTACAGTCTTTCTAATCACATAACTTATTTTAAATCATTTTCTTTATGTTATTTATCAGTTTCTCTAAAACCCAACATTCCAATGTATGCTGACATTTCTTTTGGTCCATATTATTCTCACATCAATGTCAGTGAAAAATAAAAATATAAAAAATCCTATCAAAGATGTTTGCATGCCAATCTCTATCTTGGCTTGAAACATTTGGTTCTAGTCATTAGCTGTTGGGTTTGAGATCTACAAATATCAATCACCTTCAAAATCTTAGATCAATCGCACGGTTGTCAGCAATCTGATTTGTTATTTCCCTTGAAAGGGCCCAATGGGTTTTGATCAATGGCCGTGAAAAAAATACAACATTTCTTCTTATTATCATGACAGAAGCATTTTTATTGGAAAGGAAGAGGAAAACACAAACACTTTGATTTCAAATCTCTATCTATCTATTTTTCTATGATGGGATGCTGTGGGGAAAAAGACAATAAGAAGTATGCAAAACTGGTCATATGCAACTAGGAATTATAAAAAGGGTTTATTAAAAGTAGAAAATCATGTTTTAGGGCAAAATACAAACTTCACCTTTCCATTGCTCTGCCCCAAACGGAGTATCATATGCACTTTAATGTTCCCCACCAAACAAAAGCACTGGCTTTAATGGTCTTCAAGAGGTGGGAATGACCTATGGAGCCCAACCTAGACGACAATCCAGCCTAGATGACTTAGAAAAGGCCAGAAACCATCGACAAAGACGTGTGGGAGGGGACCACAGTTGGTAGGAGGGCGAGGAGTAGGAGCAGTAGTCGAAGCGGATGTCGGAGGGGACCACTGTTGTTCGAGGGAGAAATGAGCGCAGAGGAACCTGTAAGTGCAAATGGAAGCTCTGACAGCGAAACACGAGGAAAATGTCTTTTTTGTTGAAATTTCCGTCCACCGCAGGGTCCCTAGGGACCCTTAGCTTCATAAAAATAAGGTCCCTAGGGATGCTAGTTGAAAGTCCTAAAAAAAACACCTTTTCAGGCAAAATGACTGATGTGGTGCAAGGTCGGTTAAAGTGTATTTTTTTGGCCCACTGGTCACCTAAAGTGGTTTTTTTTTTTTTTTTTTCTTGTAAAATCCTCTTAACTTTTTCTAACATTATTTTTTTCACGTTTTTTCTTTCAAGTCCATGTTCTCATGTCTCTCTCTATCACGATGAAAATTCCTCCACCGTGAGCTCCACGACCACCACAGCCACTGTGAGCACCACGACCACCACAACAAACACAACCGCCGTGAACACCGCGACCATCACAACCACCGTGATTTGTTCTTTGAATGTGAGTTGTTTGAAATTTGCTTTTCGGCTGTTGAAGTTTGTATGAATTTCAAGCACTATGAATTTGTTGAATAAGTTCTAACTCTTTCTTCTCCGTTTTTTCTTTCTCTTATTTGGTTGATTGTGAATAAATGAGTCAGGTATTGACATTCGAATTATTCGAGAGTTAGGGATTTATTTTGTGAGGAGATCGAGATTAAACATTGCAATCTGTGAAACCATCAGATAGAGTCTTCAATTTCGTAATTGTTCTTCCTCTCACACTGAAAAACCTAGTTTCATTTTTTCTTTTTTCTAAATTTCCAGATGTTACTTGCTTTCTCTGTTCAAATATTATCAATTGAGTTCTCTCTCACTCTTATCTCTAAACATGTATTAATTGTTTTGATATTTGTTTTTTCAAATGAGGAAGATTCAATTTTATCAATTCACGTTGAACTTTGATGTTGATATTTGTTACTAAGTATAGCTCAAAACTTCCATTATACTATACTGTCTTGATTTTGATACCTATAATTTTCAATTTTTCATTTTCTATGATTAGTTGTGTGTAGTAATAACCATTGATGGACTAGTTTTCAGGGATGCATGGTCTTGGGGGCAAGAGAGTTCCTCTTTTAGATGTGGAGTAAGTTTTTTCATGATTTTTTCCCTTTATTGCTGTTTTGTGTTTATGTTTAACATATTTATCTATGCATGTGTTGATTTACTGCTCATCATTTTGATATTCATGTTGGATTAATTGGGTGTGGCCCACATGACCACAAGTCCATTAAGGATCTTTAATCATACCCACTTGTCTGCACATTTATGAGACCTAGTTATTTTGAGCTCACTTGCCAACAAACTAATAATGGGCTAAGATTAAAAGGTTAGGTGATAGTTGGGGGTTAATGGTTCCTTGATGGGTGGGAATCTCCTATAAAAGGACCCCTTGGGTTACTCATTTGGCTAATAGTTTCCTGGCCTCCATCACTAAGCAAGAAAGAATAGCAAAGGAAAAGGAGTTGTAAACCCCACAAAGTTTCAAGGTTCTGTCATTTCAAGGAGCGAGCTTCCATTATCTTCAAGATAAAGTTATGGAGTCAGGTAAGCTCATACTCATTCTCAGATTATTGATGTTTACTATGTCATTTGGATTAGACTCAAGGAGATCCTCCTATGGATTGAGGGATCTTAAGCTAACATGTGGTATCAGAGCCATCTTTGGGTATAGCCAAATTGATTACTTCAAGTTTTGTATACATATTATGAGATTTTTGGGGCTTTCAGGGTTCTCCTCAGAAATCAAACTAAATGCCCAAATAAAAGGAGTTTTGGGTATTTGATAAAAGAGATTCCATTTTATTAGAAAGAAGAGACTCACAAATTGAGTATTATGGTGCCCAACCTAATCTGAAAGAGATGGGAATAAAAGATTATATTCTATTTATCTATATTTTCTTGGTTTAAGAAATTATATAAAGGTTGGAATATCAATATTTACTGTCATCATTTTTATTGTTACTGTTAATTTATTTTTTGAGCATGAAAGAATGATAATGAAGGTTGTATTAATTATTGTTAATGATTTATTATTATATTATAAATATTCTTTATAAAATAAAATAAAATAAAAAATGATTACAGTTCACAGTCCGTTTACGAGGTAGCAAGCCTCCTAGTAGAGTTCTGCTGGGCTAGGCTAGCAGGTCAGGTCAACCTGACCTGCTCCAGCCCAGTCTGGCCAGCTGACTTGTTGGGCCAGATCTAGTTATGGGTCGGACCTGACCCATTAAGGACCCCCTAGCGCAGTATAGTTTTGGAAGAAAATTTCCAGAATGTTCTACTTATTAAATGGTATCTATTGGCATGGTTAATTAGCCCAAATGAGTCCCAGAACTGACCCAATTTTTAGTATTGATCATATTTATCCAAATGAGTGATCCAGATTTTGTTTTGATCATATCGGGCTCATGGAACTCGGAATTTCGATCCGTTTTCTCCTATGAATTTCTATTATTGAGATCTTTAATCTGAATAATTTGGATCAATTATGGGGTATCTCTAGTATTTTGGCATATTTTGTAAATGTTAAATAAGTCATTAAAGTTTATTTTCGCATCATGGATGATTTATTTGATGCTATCAAAGTGTATAATAGCTTGTAACTTAGCTGATTATGTGTTGTTATGTCAAATTTATGTCACCTTGGATCATTAGAGAAAAACAAAGATTTCAATTAAGGATGTGTCATGATGGAAGTGTTGTTATTATAATTTCAATGAGAAATGAATGATTTGGATTGATTTGATAGTTGCCAAAGCAACCAAATCATGAAGAATTGTTCAATTTCTAGATTGAACTAAGGGTATGTCACCATTATTTGTGTGATTATAATAACACTAAATTGCGATTTCATAAAAGATATGAGGAGAGACCCAAATGTTCAATCTTTATGGAATAGAAATCGGAATAAGATATTGTTGGTAATGTGATGTAATTAAGAATGATTTATGCCCAAAGGAATAATCCTCTTAATCGCATCATATTATTAATGTAGTCTTATTAATTTAAGAAAAGTGATTATTATGCATGTTGTTTTCATACCCAAAGGTAGATTTACAATGATGTACAATTACTTTTACTTTTGATTGTTATTGCATGATCAAGAATAGATTGTAACTTGTGGATATTATTGTTTATTTTCAGTAACTAAGTCAATGGCAGCACTTTCTACATTAGGGACCATTCCTACCTTAGATGTGTCAAATTTTCTAGAATGGATGGACATACTAATGATAGTCATAACCTTCTTGGACTTGGATATAGTCTTTGATGAGACTAAACCCCGAACTCCTACAAATGAAACATCTAGTGATGAAAAGGCAAAATTTGAGAAATGTACTAAGGCTAACAAGGTAGCAACCAAGATTATCTTGAACTCTATTTCAAAAAGTATTAGGGGATCCCTTGGAACAATAGAAAATGCAAAGGATCTATTAGATACTGTAAAGGAGCAGTTCAAGGTAACTGATAAAGCTGTAGGGGCATCACTAATAAGCTGCCTATCAAGCATGAAATATGATGTTATTTAGGAGTGAGAGAACGTATTTTATCAATGCAAAATATTATTTCAAAATTGGAACAAATGGATATGAGTGTATCAGAAAAGTACTTGATACAATTCATTTTGGACTCTCTTCCTTCCTCTTTTGGCCTATTTAAGGTTGCCTACAATCAAAGCCCAACACCTTGGACCATAACAGAATTAATCGCTAGATGTGATCAAGAAGAGAGGAGGCTTAAGGCTAAGGGGCAACTGATGGTAAACTTCGTCTCTCATAACAAGTCCAAGGGAAAGGAAAAGAACAAGAAAAGACCAAGTGTTCAAATTGCAAAACCATGAAAGAAGGAAAAACTGGAACAGAAGAAATCTTCTTCTGTGGAAAGAACGGTCACTTCAAAAAGGATTGCCTAAAGCGGAAAAATTAGTTTGAAAAAAGAGGTACAAATTTATCTCTAGTATGTCATGAAACCAATTTAACCGATGTTCTACTAAGTTCTTGGTGGGTTGACTCTGGTGCAACCATTCATGTAATTGGTTGTGTACAGGAATTCCTTTCAAGCCGGAAACCAAATGATAGAGAAAAGACTATTGCCATGGGAACCGGAAGGAATCACAAGTCGAAGCAGTAGGTACTTACAGACTCTGGACACCGGATTTATTTTGGACCTCCATAATGTTTTCCTTGTTCCTGAGATTTCTAGAAACTTAATTTCTGTTTCAAAGTTGGTTTATGAAGGTTTTGAATTTATTTTTGGACAAAACTTTATGAGAATTTCTAGAAATGAATGTTTAATTGGGAATGGTTATTTATGTGGTGGATTGCATAGATTACTGTTAAATTCTGTAGATGAACAATCATTGCACACACCACACATTAATTGTGAACTGAGCATTGGTACTAAGAGAGTGGCAATTAAAGAAAACTCCTCTATGTTGTGGCATAAAAGGTTAGGGCATATCTCAAAAGAAAGAATGCTCAGATTAATGAAAGATGGATTATTACCTAATCTTGATTTCAATGATTATGGTGTTTGTATAGATTGTATAAAGGGAAAACAATCAAACACAAACAAGAAAGGTGTCACAAGAAGTTCTGAACTCCTGGAAAATAATCCATACAGATATATGTGGAAAAATGGATGTACCATGTTTTACAGTGAACAATACTTTAATCACCTTCATTGATGATTTTTCACGA